>VZTX01024972.1:1084726-1420091 GCA_013400915.1 Pardalotus punctatus | reverse complement strand
AGAGCATCCTTGGCGGCCGGCCGGGAGCAGGTCTCCCTCATCAGCACCTCCTTCGTGCTGAAAGGGGACGCGTCGCACAACCAGGCGATGGTGCACTGGACGGGCGAGAACAGCAGCGTGAGTGCGAGGGGCAGTGCGGGCGGGGTTTGGGGTTGCTGTTGCTTTGCTCTTTGGCAAAGCCTTTGCCGTTGCTTTGCTCTCCCAACTTGCCGGGCGCAACCTGCTCTCCGCCGGCCTCGGTGCGGCCGGAGCGCGCTGCTCCCGCCTCCCGCTGGCCGGCCCGGGGCGCGGGACTCCCCGCGGGTAGCGCTCAGGGTGCTGCGGACGGTGAGGTGCTGCCGGAGGCGAAGCGCTGCCGTGGTCGGGCCGGCCCCACGTACCCCTCGCCACTTCCCCAGAAGTTTGGAAAGTTTGCGAGCGCGCATCTTGCAGGAGCGCCGGGTGCGCGGTGTGCGCCGCGCTGCGAGGAGGAGGAGGAGGAGGTGGAGGATGAGGGCGGCTTGGCTCCGGACAGGCGAGGTGGTGTCCGTGTGCGGTCGGCGTGCCCCCGGGTCTGTGCCAGGGTATCCGGCTAAAGGAGAGGCAGGGACGAACTGCGGCGCGGGGATTATCGCTTTCTGCCCCGCATGAAGTCCCAGATTAAATTGTCGAGGCTTAATCGATTCACCGCGATTCTGTCATCCCCGTGTAATCTCCCTCGCGCCGCGCTCTGTCTCCTCAAGCGCCGGGAGAAGAAAAACCTGAAACAAACCGAAAATGAAATAAAACGCAGCTCTGGGCTTGAGGTGGTGTGAGCAGCAGGAGTGAGTGAGCGGGACAGCCCCACCGGGCGCCGCAGGAGCGTAGGGCGTCCCGCAAATGTCCGGAATAGCAGCAGCTCTCCGAGGGGCTTTTACAGCCACATCGGTGGATAAAAATCGTGTGCTGGGACCAGTGATACTGCATTAGAACATTAGTGTTTACAACTTTTCACAGTTAAAGCAGTGTGTCTTGCCTTTATCTGTTTCAGACAGCAACTCTCACAGTGAATGCCCCGAGTATTTTTTTAACTAATTCTCAATTTCATCTTATCTTCAATTCTTTATGTATTGATCCGTTAATGGGTGTGTATTTGCATGGGTAGTTCAGGGATTTGCTGCTTCTAATTTATCCTCACTGAAATATTATATCATAACAGTGGGCGTCATGGGTAAATATTACATAGCACCTTGCACTGTCTGTGTAACTTCACAGTCAGGAAAATATCGTTATGAAGGCTTAAGGTGAACTTCCTCCTGGAGGATTTTAGTGTTTCTGGAAAACTCCTGAGCGTTTTTATTACAGTTCAGCTGAGCTCTGACTCTGCTTGAGCTTTGTGAATGTAGTATAAAGTTTACTTAAACTTGGCTCAGTTCAGAGTGTGTGTGTTATACTTCCCATAAGTATGTGAATTATCATCCTTTCTCTAGAACCTGAAGTCCTGTTTTCCTAGGGTCTCAGCCAGGATGTGGAGCTGCTAAGGCTGCACTGATGAGGATGCAGTGATTCCCTGGAACATGCTGAGCGCTTATGTTAATGCTCTTGTATAATCAGGTGTCAGAGTTGAAGTCAGCATCATAAAGCTTGACACTTTCAAAGGCGGTTTTTGATTTGCTCAGGAAGGAAGTGTAAGATAATGGTCATTTTCTGTGAAAAGAAAGTGTTGCAAATCAGCAGCATCAGCTGTTCTGATTCCGTCCTTCCTCCATTTCTCTGCTATTAGACTGCTGCCGTCTTTTTGTGGGCAGTGCTTGCAGGCTGTTAGGACTGCTTCCTTGAAGAATTCAGTATTAAAAAGTTGGCATAAGTTCATTTTTTGTCATAGAAGGCAAGTAACAGCTTTCATGCAAAGCATTCTGCACTCTAAAATGAATATAGTAGAACCTTGCTAATCCACAGTTATGACTAGCGGTCTCGCCTCGCCTCTCTGCAAAGATTTAATAACAGATGCTGCAGTGAGGGCTTGTATTGCTAAAATGTTATTATTTTTTCACAGTATGCTACAGCTCACTTACTAGAATACTACCACGTAGTCTCTTCAAAAGAAAAGATAAATGGCAACTGTCAGAATAAATGAAAGTGGTTACAGTCTTTGCTGCAACTTAGTTCTTTTTTTGTTTGCTTAGTTGCTATCTACTAATTCAGTATTGCAGGATGACGCATTCATCATGAACGCCTGCAGACGTTCTCTACATTATTTATACATTAAACAAAAAAAATACTTTTGCAGAGTTACTTACAAAGTATGATGCTTACTCTGCCTGCCATCAGGTGATTGCTGTCAAGCAAGACTCTATTTGAACAAGTGACCTGGTAATGAAAGACTCTTTGCTGCCTTAACCCAAATGAAAGCAGCCAGTCTTTGCACTGGATATTTTACAGTATGACTGTCAGCATTTTTTTCAGCTTCTTTTCTTGTTAGTTAGCTTTGTTTTATTGCATGCTTCCAGAAGAAGAGCTGATTTTAACAAAGGCTTTCAGAGAAAAATGATTTGTAAAGACAGTTTGTAGATTTTTTTTTTTTTTTAAGGAGTGGAAGAAATATGTGAAGCTCAAAGGAAACAGGATGGGCTCAAGGGGATTGGAAAGAATTTTGCTGCATGTTTGTATGTGATATTAAAACAACTGAAAAGAAATACCTGATCCCGAACATATTTAAGGTAGTTTTCAATGTCTATTTTAAAAAAATAGATATGTATGTATTTATTTGTATTACACAGAGTTGTTTAGGGGTAGGAATGCTATGATCCAGAGCTTCTGAAACCTGCCACCTTATCCTGTGTTCTTTAATCTATGGCAAGTTTCTCCTTGCCTTGGAAGCACAGGCTTGAGCCATGAAATGCTGTTCTATCCCAGGTGCATTGCAGTCAAGGGGAGGGCTGTCATTCCTACAGTGGGGTTTTGGATCAGGCCCTGCGAACCTGAGGAGGCACTCAGCAATCCTAAAGTGTCACCACACACATTTGGCACCTCATTGGAGGTACTCAGCACTTTGTAAACCAAGGAGTGAAACTAGTTCCTTTACCCTTTACAGCTGTGTGGCTGAAAATTTGACAGTGATGAGCTCCAGATGACCACATATCCTCTTAAACACCTCACCTAGTAAAATAAATGAAGAAGAAATATGCAATAGGATTATTCCTTTAAGCTCCATGTTGAAGAGACAAATAACCATAAAAGCAGAGGGGGCAGCTGCATCTCTGAGGGATGTTCACCTACATGAATAGTTCATTGAAAGTGCTACCATAGAGTTCTCATGTGTGGATCAAGGGAAAATACATAAATATGAGAGTGGCAGAGGTTAGGTTGATGTGCACATGGACTTAAAAAATTTGCATTGTGTAAATCATCTTGGGCTGCAATAGTAGGAGCATGGGATTTTTGGTTGCATGACACGTCTTGAAAGAAACTAGGGAGGCTATAAATTAAATTGATCCTCTTTCCTCCTCCTTTTCTGTACTATAGAATTCTGACATTTACTTGTTATCCTCTTGTAATGCTGTTAGTTTTGTGAGTTAGAGAAATGGTGGCTTTGATAGCTAAGCAGAGGATATGGTTTCACGGATTGTAAAGTGGGCTTGAATCACTGGGAAGATCAGGGAACACTTCCTTGCTTTACCAAGAGAGAGCTGTACTGGGAGGTGGGCAAATTGCTTCCTGCTCTGTGTCCTCATTACTTTATTTTGTAGTCTAGTAATTGCTTACAAATCCTATAAACTAGAAGCATGTCCCCAGCCTTTCTTGGCAGAGGGATGTATAGTCAAAACCATCACTGGTGATGCAAGTCTTGCGAAGCCAGTACGTGTCACAGCAAGAGTGTATCTGGTTAGTGAATTCCTGCAATTAGTGTTTCTGCCCTCCGTCCCCTCTGCCCAAAGAAATCTGTTGTGTGGTCTTACTTTCAAACAAAGGCTCATGCAAGTGGAACTAATTTTCCTACCAGTCTTAAAATATCATAAACTGAAGACATGACAGGTGGGTGGTGCAACACGCCATTTGCTGTGGGAGGGGCAAGTAATTGACATCTGTGTAACTGATAAATAACATTGGAAATTGGAATGTATACAGGTAGCATGCTGAAAGAATAGCCCTCAGTGTGTTAAGATAAATATGCATGTGCCCAGATTTAGTAAAAATATGCAACCCTTTCTGATTTGGGGGAAAAACAGTCAATTCATGACAGCTTTTAAAAATCCTACTTTTCCTTAGGAGAGACCTTAATTATCAGGAGGTTTTTTTTTGGTTCTAGATAAACAACTTTGTTTGCAAAACTATATTCTTTTTGACCCTCCTAAAGAATTCCCATTCTGCCTTATAACTAGCCAATTAAAAAAAAAATAAAAAAAATCAAAACCAAAGCAGACATAGGGGGAGAATAAGACTCGTATTCACAATTGATTTTGATTCAGGGGCTGCTCTTCATGCTGTGTGCAGACTGCTAAAGTGTTGTGAACAGGACTTTGGCCAGTTACTTCCAAGTCTGCAGTTTCATGGTGCCAGTATTTCCTTTTTTTGTTTGTTGTCAAAATATTAAGTACATGCAGGTGCTTGTTTGTCCAGTAACTTGATGTCAGGATCCCCCATAAACATGTAGCTCTTTGTTATGGAAAATAAATGTAAATATTTCTTTTCAAGACGTAAATATTTAGCAGCACCTTACCAGAAAAGAAGACTTACTGTGCTACAGATATTACTACACACAAAAACTTTAACAGATCCAGACTATTCTTTATTTGATATAAAGATACTTGGTTTAATTTAGCAACTATTACTCTTTTTGATACTGTTTCACCATACATGATTTGTAGAGCCCAGTAAGCACTACATTTATTCTTCTGGCAGATATTTTATTTCATTGGTTTTCTGTTTTGTTCAGTTTGCAATAAATTGTGAGGAAAACTATAAAAAGCATTGACTTCAATATTACTATAGCAGTACCTGTAATGGTAAATGTAGTTATCTGTGCAAACTGGGCTAAAGTCCATTTGTGGTAAGATTTGGGTGGTGTTTCTGCAGAGTAGCCAGACTACGTTTTATGAAACTAAAGGGAGCATGAGGTCAAAAATTCTGACAGCTCAGACCTTTGATAAATGGCAGATATATTGCAAAGTGAAAAGCAGATTTCCCATAGGGAGGGTTTTTCTTAAAATTCCTTGAAATGATAGTGTGATTATAAAAACAAACAGAAACCAAACCCAATAATCATATTTGAATGGAACAGCAGAATCCCACATGGAAAGTGGAATGATTTTAATCTGATTGAAGTAACTCAGGAGTTTAACATTTCTTTTTCATTTTTCTTTTTTAATGATATAAAGTGTCTGGCTTACTTCATCTGTTTGCTTCTACCAGCCACTGTTTTCACTCTCTACCAGCCTTACATCTTGCTGTAAATCATATTGCTGCCTGCTGAGCTCTCTCCACATTTCAGCAAATTCCAACTGCTAAAGGAAAGAGGGCACCTCTTCTCATCCCCTAACTAGACACTTAAAATTGATACATACTTTAATTAGAAAATATGTGTTTCAAACATGCTTCAAAGTCCTCCTCCAGGAACAGCCCTCCACACCTGCAGCCATACCTGGTTTTACCTGGTTTGCTGGTTTAACTGGCATTACCTGGTTTGCTTAGGAGCAAGCTATTATACCAGTGCTACTCTGCTGATGTCAGGACAAGCTCAGTTTAAATCTAGGAGGGAAATTTAGCAATGTACACTCAAGAGAGACACCTCTTGATTGAAATCCTCCCTCTGATACTGCTGATGTATTACATGTGCGTGATAACCCAAATCTGGCTTAGTAACAATCATTAGGTATGTGTTTGGGCTTGGGATAGCAGTTCACATATCACAGTGGGAACACAATGCATTCTTCTCAAGCTTGATGGTCTTAGAAATCTACTGATACAGATCTCTGGAGAAAGAAATGAGGATGTACCTTTTGATTGTATTAAAATTCAAGAGAGTAGTAGATCCTTTTTGAAAGAACAGAAAGGGAAAATTATGAGCTTTTCATAAAAGCAGTAATTGTTCTGCTAAAATGGGAAGCTCTGTAAGGTATGTACTACCTTATGAATTTAACACATGAAACTGCCTAGATTACAGAAGCTTCTATGCCAAGCCCTTTGCCTGTCCAAATATATTTTATGGTTCTGTCAGTTAAGACCAAAGGTTGTTCATATAAAGGAGAGAGAATCTGCAGTACAGTCAAGTGGGATCCTTCTATGTTCTGACAACTCAACTTCATTTAAGCAAAACCTGAAAGTATAGATTCAAAGTAATCTGCAATATATGACTTATTGCTGTAGCTCAGAATGAAACTTGATGACCTGCTACATTCCTTCAGCATTTTTATTCTCAAAGTCTCACATTCCTTACCAAACATTCCCATCCCCAACCCCCTGTCCCGGTATTAATAATTTTAAACTAAGAGATCACCAATGACAAAACCACTTTTAAAGAAATAATGGATGGGATCCTTTGCTGGGCCTTGCTTCTTTACAAAGGAGAAAATTTTCCACTGCAAGGGTCGTGAGGGACTGGAAGAAATTGCGCATAGAAGTTGTGGGTGCCCCATCCCTGGAGCTCTCCAAGGCCAGGCTGGATGGGGCTTTGAGGTACCTGGTCTAGTGGAAGGTTTCCTGCCTATGGCAGGGGGGTTGGAACTGGATGAACTTTAAGGTCCCTTCCCAGCCAAACCATTCTGTGATTCTATGATTCAGCCAGTAAGTCTGAGCTTGGACTTCTGCAGCAGGAAGGAGATGGGGATGCTCTCTGGATTGGTCCCTGACAATCTTAACAGGCATGCCTGGGAAAGCTTGGCACATCTGCTGGGCTTGCTGACTTTGGAGCGATGAGTAGAGAAGTGCTGTGCTTATGAATCCTGTTGGATGTCGTCAGCCCTGGATGAGGCTGTTATGCAAAGAGGAGAGGTGCTGAGGTGCTGCTGTCTTGCAGGACTGAGAGCCCTTGGCAAGCTGGTGATGCTCTGTGCAGCCCCATCACCACGTCTGCGAGCTCTAAGCAGAGTTGAGGTGGTCATGGTGATGCCTTGGGGAAATTTAAGGCTTGGCCAGAGACAGAGCATGAGGTTCCAAATGAACAGCTGTTGCATTAAATTGAAGCTCAATAGTAGTGCCAAAGAAGTTTGCCAGTTACCTCACCAGTATCTTCTGAAATACCACTTGACTTACCTCGGTGATTTTGCAGTTTCCTACCTGCAAGGTGAGAATAATGGTACTTTTCTACCTCTTAGGATGGCTTTTACTTTAAATTAGCTTTGCACTTTGATATTAAAGTAATGGTTATCACCATAACACCTAAAAGAGGCAGGACTGTAGAAAATCACATCTGTGGTTTCTTTGTCCTTTGTCTGTTTCCTAGTACAGCCCAGAAATTAGAGAAGAAAAGACTCTCACAGGTCATGCAAACTTGTCTGTGTGTTCTGGTGTTTTGATTAGGGCTCCTTTTAATGTGTAGTCCAGTTTAATTTAAATGCCTAAACTGTGGCACTTCAAGATCATCCAACAGTCTTAAGATTCTGTGACTAAAAACAGTATTAGTGAAACTTTACTTGTATTTAATATGATTTTTCTGGCTTTATTTAGCAGTATAATGACACAATTATGTTTCTTTCTCAGTGTTTGTACTTTTTCTGCTTTTGTAGACTAATAGTTATTTCTCTGAATAACATTTATTTTGACCTTATAAATTTTTCTTTTATGGCTCACTTTTGCTAGCTCTTTAATTGCACCATCTGGATAGGACAGTATCTACATATAATAGTACCTGTCTATTGTGTATCTGACAGGCACATTTTTAGAAATGTACTTATACACAGAGATTATTGTTCATTTCTGGCATCCTTCTAATCTCTAATGTCCTCATGATTATCTGTTTTCCTAAAAAGAAAATCTCAGGGTAGTTTTTTTTAAAGGGAAGTAATAAAAAAATAATTTGATGATTAGCAAAAAAGCTATTTTTTGTGGTTTCTGTGTAGTAACATTGTTAAAAGTTTGTTCTAGTAGATGAAGTAGATGTATTTAATGCTTTTTTCCCCTATTCTCTTTATGAACTTTGTTTCTTTGTCACTGGAGGCACAGTAAAGCTATGTGAGTGTTGCAGCAGTGTATTTGGAAGCACTGATGTTATTCCAGCAGAGCAGTAGGCCCATGTTTACTGGCCAGTGTGTTCAGTTTTAGCAGATGGCAAGTTGCACTCTGTGAAAACACTTTTTTTTAATCCCTGTTACTGTTCTTGTCTGGCCCCTGGACTGTAAGTGGCACAGGGAAAGAGCAGTCTTCCCTCTGCATGTGTATGAGCAAGATGTGCACAAGAGTTCTGCTCTGAGTTGGTAGTATTTAGGTGCTGTGTAATACCAATAAATGATGATGAAGATGATTAAGAATTGAGCTGTGGCATCTATAAATTTTATCAGTGCTCAGCTTGGCCCCCTTAACTGAGCTGTGGTGGAGAAATGTTGCTTTTCTCAGGTGTTGAGGAGGAGCCTCTTTATGATTAATGCATTCCCATGCTTCCCTCCACCAGCAACTGTGTCTGCAAGACAGATGCCCAAGGGGATGGAGCTGGAGGGTGAGAGAAGTATGTTAGAATCACTGTTGGAGCTTTTGGCACTGTTTCACAGTGGTGATTGTGACTGATTCTGAAGAAATAGTTGTTATTTCATTGAAAACACAATTGTATCAGAGGTAGTAGGCTGCCATAAAATTCTCAAGGGGTACAATAAGATATTTTTCCTGTGTTTGCTAGCAGAAAGATACCTTGTAACTTGGTATTTTCAGAGGATTGGAACTGTCTGTGAGTCTAAAGCATCTAAATCTGCAGCAGCACTCGTTAAATCTTGCCATTTATGGAGAGTATGCTTCTCTCAGCTCTTGTTTTATGCTCCCAGGTATTGTTTTGGGTGTTCAGCCTAAGTAGGCATCAGTGTTAACATAGGTAGAGATAAGAGTATAACCCTGAGGGAACTCATGAACCCCTTTAGTATGGGCAGCTCTATTTTATGCATGGTTTTTGAAGGGCGCCATGGATGAGATATAAAACCAGAAATGAACCAAACAAAAGCAGCATGTGCCAGGAACAGGTGGATTAGCAGATTACTTTTGATGTGCACAGAGATCTTTATTGTCAATTACCACCAGCAGTCAATGGGGATCCAAAGGGATCTAGTGCCCATATGCAGTGCTCCAACAATCAACCTGTTGCAGAGCTCATGAGGTGAATTCCGGGGAGATTTGTAGCAGCAAATACCTGGAGATGCCCACGGACCTGGCTGGTGATGCTGGAGCACATGCAGTTGGATGTCACAGAAACACTAATGTCCTTTTACCCACCTCACCTCAACCTGCAGTGATTTCCCCACTGGAAAAGGAAGTCAAAATTGGATTATTAGAATCTTCTGTGCATTTGTGTGTTTGTACTTACAGGCATCTTGATGATTCTTAACTAAAGAGATGCCAGTATCGTACTCCATGGCAGGATGGTATCAGTAAACTTCTGAGTTCCCAGCTGGTTTTGGGAGAGCTCCCTCTGTGCCCTTTCTGAGCACTTTATGGGGCCCTTTTGAATCAAGTAATGGTTCTCATTAGGTCTGGCTGCCACACAGTGGTTTACACATGTGCTAAGTGAACTTCATTCCTTCTGGCCTCTCTCATTTTAGTCTTGTAATCTGCACTAGTTTAATTGCTGTGCATAGGGCTTTGGAATCTTCAGTATTGTGGTGTATTTCATGAAGTTAGAGCATAGGAAAAGCTTTCTTCTCCCAAGCACAGATGCCTCCACACAGGCAGTAGGACTTCCATCAAAATTGCAGCTTTTGATGTAATAGTCCATTTCTTATTTTGCTAATTTATTTTGTTTCTAATCAGTGTTTTCCTTTATTTTCCTGTCTGTTACCCAACCACAAAATGGCAAGCATGTTAAAAGGTCTCAGCTGCCTTAAGAGCAGACCTGAAACATACTCTTTGCCCTGACTGAGAAGTACAAGTGAATAGAAACTATGCAAAACATTTATTCTGGGACTAGGGTGGCTTCAGAGTGAGAGCTGTGTCCTGAGCACCAGTGACAGACTACTGAGGACTGACAGTGAACTCTCTGGTTGCCCTTGACTGTACTGCCACTTGGGGTAGAAAATTGGGAAGCTGTTACTATTGGTGGTTCTGAGCTTTCCTTTCTCCCTGGGTGAGGGAGGCCAATACTGGCAGAGTAAGCTGAGACCTGATTCTCTTCCTTTTGAAGTTTCCCAGCCTGATGGGAAAAACAAATATGAAAGAATCCAGAGTTTCTTCTTTCCTCTCTTGTATGTGACATCCACTGAGGTGCTGCTGAGCACATGCAGGAGGGAGGAGGATGTGTGGATTGAGTGAAAGTGTCCATATTTTTGGAGCAAGTAGCCTACTATCAATGTACTAAATTTCTCTTGGGTCATAGATATTATTATTTAACACAGTCTAAAACCACTGCAAAGAAGAGAAGAAAAAAAAATGTGTTGCATATCATCTGAACAGCAGTTTTGTAGCTCTGTGAAACCCACTTCCTGATTCACTGATTAAGTTGTTGGCTTCTGTCAGCTTCTGTGAAGGAAGATGCAGAAGGAACATATTCCCTGCATATAGACTGGATCGGGAACCTTTGCTTAAAAATTGTAGGATGTAGCTCAGTGAACACATTTTCAGTGCATAGTGAAATACCTATGTTCATCTTCATGCAGCATCTCTCAAGGGCTCCTGGGCAGAGCACTGAGGGCCACAAACAAGATCGATCTTCCTTCCTTCCTTCCTTCCTTCCTTCCTTCTCTTCCAACTGCTTTAAACCAAATGTTTTTTTATAAAGTGGGCTTCATTTAGAAGGCTTTGAACCTTTTTATAATCTCATTGTTCCTGGAGAACCCTAAGAGAGAATTTTAAAAATGTGTTGTATAAGCCTTGTGCACTGTGTTCCATTTCTTGATTTAAAAACCCTTGGGAGGGAGATGACCGGTATCAGACTACCGTATATAACCCATGTGAGAACTGGGTTGTTAGCTGGTAAATTATCAATATAAAATATTTCTTTTTGTGGCTTAGTTAAGTGCAGAAAGGTACTTCTTAAACTGGCATGAACTGCTACAACATAAGAATTGAATGAAAGACAAGCTTCTGCATCAGTGGGAGGACTTGGTTCAGTTTGATCAGTCTGCAAGCACACAGGAATGTTCAGGCTGCTTTTGTGTGTGTTTTTGAGTCAAGAATTGCTTTATGAACACTGGAGCTGCATGAAAAGAAGAGCCTCCACTTCCTGTTTGAATCAATGTCCATGTTATTGTGAGGGATTACATCTTGGCTCTAATGTTTTTGACTGTGAAGATACTGTTCCTGAAGATGGGAATGTAAAGCTACAGAAGGATATAACTTTTATCTTGTTTGCAGAAACTGCCAGCAAGTCTGGTTATTGCATTGCAGTACTTTGTGAAGTACATCGAGGCTCCCTGAGGGAGCAGGACTCCATCCAGTGTGATGTTTCACAGGGGTCGGTAGCTCAGAAGTCAAGCCCATTGAGATGAGAGCACTGAAATTCACATTTAGGCATTCCTTCTGTGCCAGGGAATAATATAAAGAGTTCATAGTCTTTGATTCACAGTCTGTCGTATGTGGATGGTTTGCACAAAATAGGCAAGCTTTTTATTTTTTGTAGCCACTAAATAGACTTGTATTTATTAAGCGAATCTGATTGTCACATTCACTATCAGTTGGTCAGAAACTTTGCTTCCCTTTAGGCAAGTTCTGCAGCTTTCTTTTTTTTCTGTTGCTTTTCCATCTGTTTTTTTTGTATGTCTCATTCCTCCTTCCTCCTTTTCTTTGTCTCTGTGCGTCTCCTTTGTTATTCTCCCTTCATTTCCTTCTCTGTATTAAATCAGCTTTCTCACCCCTGAGGGCTTAAATAGCATCCTCTTCCTCATTCCATCTGAAAAGAAAGATCTTCAAAGACATGGTTAGTAATGACACTGACATGTCGTCAGGTTAGGAGTTGCCACTCCGGTGAAAATAGATGTTCACCCTTGGTCACATGTTGTGTGTAGAATTAGACAGGCTGCACAGCATTGCTTAAGGAAATCTTGTGTTCATGGCAGGATCTGTAGCTCTAGAGCATAGAAACAGCAGATGTTCAAAAAAGAATTGTCCCCAAAATATATCATCTTAGTTGAAACTGGCCCAGGAGCAGTGCATTTCACCTAATGCCCCAAACTGAAAGCCGTGAAGAAATCTCTTAAACTTACCTAGGGTTAGTTTTGGTTTGGGGACATACTGTGAAATACACTGCTGTGTCAAACTTCCAGGTGAGTTCAAATAATCATAATTAGAAATGAAATACTCAAATATCCAGTTCTGTGATCTGCACATGCCATCTAGTAAGAATTTGGAATGTCCCTGCTGCTTATCCAGGTTTAATTGAAAAATAATCATAATCTATTCAGTGTTAGATTTAATGTATAAAAGAGGTACTGTGGGCAAAACACAACTTCTGAAATGTCTATTACCATGGATTTTATTGTCTGGATTAAGTTCAGATATTAGCGCATGTCATTCTCATACTCAGGTGATGTCATTCTGAGATGTGACTTCGCCAAGTAAGGCTCATTATTACATTTTGCAGCTGAGAGACAATGAATTCTTTTTCCTTTAAATGAAATTAAATATTTACAAGCTGTTACTTACTGCAGGAATTTAAATGAATGAAGCTTCTTTTGAAAACAAAAGCAAGCTGAGGAAAGCAGAGACAGCAAATGAGTTTGAAGCTGTCACAGGAGGAAACTTTGCATCTCGTATCCAAGCTCTGTGGCTTTATCAGAGCCCTGAAAACATGAGAGTCAAAAGCAGAAATGTGTAAGGTCTTGGTTTCTGGCATAGCTTATTTCTGTGATGCAAGTGCACTTGCTGTGCAGTCACTGCACTTCATGGACGGAAAGAAGATGAACAGATTTAGAGTGCTTTTATCTAACATGAAATTGATACTGTCTTATGGGAATGACTTCTAAGAAGAACATGAGAATGTCTGTGTTAGGCTACACCTGTGGATATTTAGGGAAGAGCATCAGACTCAGATGAAAATTCTGTGATCTTTCACCAGACAGCTTTTCTGGCCAACAGCAACTTGTGGCTCAGGGGTAACTGTAAAAGCTTTTCAGGTGCAAAGAAACACCTTGTTTGTAAACATGAAGTGAGAGGGAAGATGAGCTTATGTGCTTGCTAGTATTGGATTTCTGTTATCCTTTCCATAAAGCTAAATGAGTTCAAATTTTGGGGTATGTTCTCTAAGTGATTGAAATTGTGTGGATTTGTCTCTACGTTTTAGAATTTTAAAACCATTTCTTGATTCTATATTGATTTAAATAGTATTTAAATTCAGTCAAATTATATAAAGTAACAAGTAGATCAATCAACACAATTTACAAATTATGTTTTTTTTTCTATTGTAAGTTTCTCACCAATTCGGGTAGCTTAAACAGTATTATTTCTCTTGAGTGAATGTTGTTTCTGGAAAGAAAGATATGTCAAAAGTGGTTTTAGATGTCTTTTTGTTTCTATGGAATTTATTAAACCATCTTTTTGGAAGTGTGGATGATGGTACTGTCATGCAAAAAGTGCAAAGTATCCGAAATTTTCTCCTTGGTTATTTAAAATTGAATAAATGTTCATTAAATGGACAACCTCATCTAAGCCAGCATTAATTTTAAATTCAAGCCATTATTCTTTTGATATGTAACCAATACAGTATATGTTCTTATCAACAAGTGAGTCTCATTTTTAATTTAGGAAGTTCACTTGAGCGTATTCAAGTGTCTCACCCTTTCCATGTATGAAAATATGCCTTTGATGTCTCAGCGTCTGACTTTAAAACAGCTGATCTTCTGGTGTGCTGTATAATAAAGTTGTTTTGATACATACAAGAAATTTTACTTGTTTATTCCAAGTTTGCATGGCATAGTTAAGCTAGGTTTTTGTTCACTAAAAATTGGTGATTCTTTTGAAATGGAAATAAATCCTTTTCTCTTAGGTTGCTTAAAAGGCTTATTAAACAGACATGATCAAGTTTTTTAGATTTTAAGGAGTGCTGAAGGTGAATTTCTAAAATCTCGCTCATTCTTATTTACAGATAGTTCATGATTTTTAAATAAAGATTTCTAGTGCTCTCTTTACTTTTTTAATATTGTATTGAAGGCCATCAGTAAAAAAATTCAATTATCGTGGTCTATCTGTAGACTTCCTGGGAACCCGAGCTGTGATTGTATTTCTCAGCTAGAGTAAAGCAGCACCATTTCATTGACTCAGATTTCACTCATTATGGAAGGATTCATGGCTGTAATTTGTCTCACAGGTAGTGGAAAGTTAACGGTAATGAAAAGGAAGAGGTTCAAGAGCCTACAAAATGGAGAAAAGTAAACAGAAACAAGTAATAACCCACAAATTATATTTTAATTGTTGAATTTCACAGCACTCTTTCTTACTGTTCTTCCTCTTATTGTTATTTTTTCTAAAATTCTGTATTATTGCATTTATCTAGAAGAAACAAGCATCTTAGCATGAGCGGTATGTTGCTGTTTTTTGCCTTTCTTGGTCTTCTTACTCTCTCTTAGTCCTCTACCTTCCTTTCTATGGCTTGGTTAATTCAATCTTTCTAGCTACTGTGTGTTCAGCATCACTAAGGTCAGCATGTTACATATGGAAGACACATCAGCTGAAGGAAACTAATATCCCAATCAACTTACCACCAGTGCAGGTAAAGGGAAACCAGCTGGCATGAGTGAATTGATTTCTGCATCAATCTCCTTGCACAGGCAATCAATTCAGCAGAGAGAAACGAGACCTGGGTCCTCATTGCTTCCCTGTCGCTGAAGGCTCCCTGTAGTGGAGTTTCATCCTCCTGCGCTCACGGCTGCACTCACAGAGCTGTGAGAGCAGTGGTTTTCCATATGGTGTCACTGAGCCCAAAGCCTGTAAAAGGCCTCAGCAACTTCAATGTGTTTTGGGTCAGATCCTTGGGCTAATGCTGCTGTCATACCAGTCTCCATGTTAGTTTAGCAGTATTTAAGCCCCAAAAGCTAATTGCTAATGGCATGAGGCTCATCCTAACATCAAAAAGCAGCATCAATTCTATTTGTAATTTTTTGTTGTTTCTGAATCACATGCATGCTAATAATTCTGTGGAAAGACACACAAGTAGCCATCATTAATTTATCTACATGGGGAAAAAAACATGGTTTCCTTCCCTCACTTTTTATGGTGAAAGAACAGTGGTGCAGCAAACCAAGTCTGTTCGATACTAAAAATTTTCAGGGCATTATACTGTGTAACTTAGGTAATTGCTTAAATAGTCAAGTTAAAGAGAAAATAATTAGAAGGCTAATTTGGATTCATCCTTCCCTATTACCACTTAAAGTTGTTGACTGTAGAGTTCTGTTACTGCTTCATTTAGCTTGACTATTGCAATGACCTAAGTCCTTGTTCAGAGATGAGGTAGGGGGTTTGTGTTGCTGGACCAGAGCATGTAGCACTCGTGGCTTTTCTGGTCCCATAAAATTAGGAGCAAATAAGCTGACATTGGCTTACACAAGGGAACAGACTTGCTCTGCTGTGGTCCCAAAGGTGTCGTTGATTCTATTTGCAGTACATGGTCAAATATTTGTCTATGGTATCAGTGAGGTTAACAAAAGGTTGTCATGGGGCAGTGTTTGTCACAAATAGTGACATTTACTTGTTGATATGATAGTATAATGTCACCATGTCATGGTGCAAATGTCATCATTTTGTGATGTGACAAATTGTCCGCAAGGATAGACTTTTTAAGAGATCCTAACAGATGCTGGAAAAATGAGTAAGTTTAGATTGATTTTATTTGTGTCATATTCAGGAACAATCAGAAGTTTAGAAAGCAAAGCTTGCAGCAATTCTTATCACTTTTCATTCTTGAAGGATCTTTGCTAATGTCACAAACTTTAGTCATTATATACGTGATGCTTCCTTAGCAGGCAAATTTGTTGATGCATCATGCTTCAAGGCAGCTCCAGAGATGACAATTTTTCAGTAATAGATGTGTTTGATTGGACTGTTCTCCATTTGTAGCAGACTGGATTTTCCTATTTTAACCACAAAATAGTAGGAGAATTTGGGCAGTTTCCAGTCTGTCAAAATTTAAGTGAAATAGGAAGTAAGATAATTTTGTTTGTATTTGTTCTGTCCTTCATTCAAACCTTGTTAGAGGCAACTGTGAAGCATACTAAGCAGTGCTGTTATACTTTATCTACAAGGCAAATTCAGCTGGGATGGCTGTGCTGTGCTAACACAACTAAAGCCAACCACACATATATTTTGTATTGCAATGTATTCCTGGGCTGTTCCTGTGTATACCTGACACATGCTGTAAGAAATTGAAGGAGAGGATGTTCAGTAGTTTCCAGAGGACATTTTAAATAAAATTAAGACATGCAATGTACACTGAAATCAGGGTCTTTGAGAATGTTGATTTGGTTCCTTAAATATGAAGGGGATATTCTGGTGAGAATGGAAGGCTGCAGCTTTTTCTGTGGAAATAGTAGATTTCCTATTCTGTAGAAATACACTAGGTGGAAAATTTGTTTGTCCAAGCACGAAATAATTGAATCATAGACTTGCTCTTCAAGTGAGGTGTTTCTGTATATAGTGGTGAAATGTAGTCTTAGACAGGTCTAGTCATTCTTCAGGGTGATGGCATCATGCAAGGCTGATTCTGTCAAATGTGGGTCAGAAAAGCAACATGTAACGGCACTAGCAGGCTGTGTCCTGGCCCCTCCTCCTGAAGAGTTCTGTGCTCATTCTAAACTGGACTTCAGATGAGTGATCTTGTATGAAACTACTTTCCTGTACATCCTGGTTCCAGCCAGGACAGGGCTGGTTCGTTCTGCAGTATCCAGGAGGGGGCATGGCTAGGACACAGAGGTTATTCTATACCACTTCATGTGGGGGAAGTGGAATCCCTTTTGCGGAGACGGGGTCAACATAAGGCGGTGGAGGGATCCATCTGATACTGTCTATTATCGAGAAGCCAGTCCACTCATGTTGGCTTTAACTGGGATGCAACTGTCGAGAGAACTGTGCTGCTATGAACTTTTCTTGCTGTACTTGGCCAATACTGAGGTAATTCTCTGTGATTACACCAGGCTATAACTTCCTGCTGAGGAAGAGAAATTGAGTAAAGAAAAACCATAGTGTTTGATGGGTATGAACAGTGTTGAATAAACTTTAAACAGCTATCTAATCAAGATATTTGGACATTGGGCTCTCTTTTCAAACTATTTGGTCCAGAGCTGATGCACACCCAATCTTTCTCAGTAAATTCCTAAAGTAGGAAATTTTTCTCAGATTGCCAACAGTGTAAGCCTCCGTTCCCATAGTTTCTGTCTCAAAACCAGACTTCAGGTGAGTTGTGATTTCTCTACATAGGACTGTCAGTGGTTGCATCGTGATGTGTTCCTGCAGAAATGGCAAACAAGGTGGGTCCAGTTGTTTTTTAATCTCTTGGGCTTCAGGAGAACCACTTTTGATTTGCAGGGCTGCCAGAGGCTTTCTGTTCAACCTTGAGCAGGTAGCTTGAATCTTTCTATATCTAAATGTCAAATACGGAAGTCTCGTTCCACCTCTTTGGTTATAAGGGCAACATCAAAGATCGTTAAGTTGTTGGATACTTAGGAATTTATGTGATCATGTTACTGTAGGTAAACAGAAGGGAAAGAGTGGCAATCTACACAGGAAAGTTATTTTTCTGATGTTAGTCTGATATAACAGAATCTCATTTTACAGTCCCTTATCCAGAGCTTTCATGTGGCTTTACATCCTACATGGTATTGCTTTTTAAATGCTGTACTGTACAAACAGTAGAGCATTGTGAACAGCTTTTCATTTTCATATATTTTTAATGCTTTATGCTTGCATTAGTGAAAAATTCTTATTACACCACTTTTAATTTTTATATATATTATTTTCTTTCATAATTAACATCTATTTTAAAAATCCTTGGGAAATTTTACCTTCCTTAAAGAATGTTTGATATTTTTAAGCTTAATTTTCTCAGTGATATGTTTTTTAAAATTTTAGTTTGGTAAGAGTTATAAATTTCTTAGAATCATTGCATACATAATAATTTGAAATGTGTCTGGCATTAGTTCTGTAAAAACAATCTGGATGTTCTCTGATCTGGATCTACAGAGTCATAAAATATATATGGCACTGTATTAAGTTTTATAATGATCATTACTTCACTGTTGTACCTGTTAGGTAGAAAATCACTGAAGCGAATGAAGAGTATTGCTCTTTGGGCAGCAGAAATATTGGAAGTGCTTTTACATGGCCCCTTGTAGAGATGAATTTCACTGCAGGGTTCAGCAAAGAAATAATTACTATTTAAACTATTTGCAAAGGAATATGACTCCTGACAAGAAGAATTACAAATCAGTGGAGCACTGCAGAAGTTTTATTTGGGCTAAAATAATTGCCACGTGAGGTCTTCAGGTTATAATGAGGGATATCTGTGGTCTAGGAGGGTGAGTTTATAACTCATTATAGTAGGACCTTGTTTTGTTTCCTGAATCTTTCACATGACTGTCATTGTAATTTGGGGCAATGCTCTTTGTTCCTGTTCCACTTGTTAGAACTGTATTAGCAACATAATCTGTGTGTCTTTAATATTAACTGGCCTTCATATTTAGTTACTTTCAGGGTCAATTGCTAAGCTACTTAGACAACATGTTTGACCTACCTGCTTTGTAATCACTCTAAGTGTATTCTGGAAAGCTTGAGGGGACTACATGTGTTGTACAACATTGACCATTGTCCTCTAGCAATGAGCTCCAAAAGATTAAATATTTAGATAATGCTAGCCAACCTTCTGCTTATAACTATAACCCTCATAAACCTCAATATCTGTCCTGATAGGTTTCTATTTTTGAAAGGGATTTTAATTTATGTTCTGTAGTAGATATATTTATTTAATGAGGATTGTGTTAGCATTGCTAATGGTCATGATACGTTCAGTTTCAAAAGATGCTTGCTTTGAAATTTACTGCAAAATAGTGTAAGTGCCACCATTTACTTGGGAGGGGTTGGAGAAAGTCATGTTGATATTTTAACTTCAGAATATGTCATTGTAGTATTTCACTGTCATTACTGAAGAGCCAGTTATTTGTTCTCAGGAGAGTTTTACAGGGCATGAAAGAGTCATGTAAGCGTGGTGGTGCAAAGCCATAAGAAGCGTGTAAGATTGTGGTGGGTGGATACTCCCAGTGCAGTTTTGTGTGATGAGAGCTTGTAGCCTAGATCTTGGATATAAGCAGTTCCTGGGTGTAAAGCATGGCATGCAAGCCCCATTTATGTGAGTGGCTGAGGTTCACCTGTCTATTGGTGGGGTTTAGATGCTTTGCAGTGTGTTGAATTTGAATTCTCCCAGGTTCTAGTCCTCTTAAAACAAGCCCTCCAAACCCAAGGTTGTTTTTAAGTGTACTGGTGCTTGGTGCAGCTCTGCAGCCACTGCATTGATGCAACTGAAACAGATCAGACAGAGGCAAGGGGCTGAGAAAAAGTGGCCAGAGCAGTATGGAAATGTGAATGTTGGGAAGTAGCTTCACTGCTGAATCAGTGTGTTTTGAAACAGATTCGTTAATGTGCAGTTTGCTACCTGTTTCTCTGGGTAGCAGTGCTGCCTTAAGGAGCTGCAGAGTATTTCCAGACTTATACAAACACTCCCAGCTGGTTTCACTGTAGTTGTTTGTGGAGAACTGAACTGGAGAGAATTTATTGTGATAACAAGAACCTGGACAGCTGGGTTAGACTATTTTCTTTAATGTCTGATTTAAATCTGCTTTGCTTCAGTTTACTTCTTTCCCTATCCACTCCATATGGAGAAAAGTTTATTTCCTGTCTGTTTTAATCAAGATTTAATATCTCTGAAAACCTTTATTAGACTTCTATGTCTTGTGTTCTTTAGATTTAATAACCTCAACTTTGTCATCCTTTCCTTGTTGCTCACTTGGTACTGCTTTTCTAGACTGCTCATCATTTTTATGGTGCTCTTCCCAGCTCTTTCCAATTAATCAGCATTAGTCCTGTGATGGTCTGGCAGGAACACACTCTTCTAACTGTGGTCTTCTAGGTAGCTTTGTTCATTTTATTGGTAAATTCCATGAATTGAATCCATGAATTGAATTATTTTTCTTGCTGACTAAAATAATGTATAAGGAGATTAATCTTTTAGAAAAATATGATTTTTTTTTTTTAAAGTTGCTCTGGCTTTTACTTCTTATGGCAAACTCTGCTTTGAATTAGTGCATCTATTTCAAGTCTTTCATCGTGTCATTGTGTTTTGCATGCCATTGCCTGGATGTTCTTCCTTTCTGGCATATGGGCACACAGCGATTGTCCTCCCACATCTCCTTCCACCTCTACCTCACTGCACTTTTACTGCTGGGCAGTCTCCTGGTCTCCTGTAATCTGTTTTTTTTCTTTATTTCTTCTGTTTAATCTCATGACACAGCTGGAATTTTGTTTATCTCCCTCTGCATCCTTAATTCTTCAACCTGCTTGAGCTTCATAATACATTTCTTGATTATAGACATTTATAGGTAAGTTTTGTATAAGTAAAATACACAACTGCTAAAAAAACGTTCTGTTAAAATTTGAAGCTCTGTGTGCATGTATCTATACTTATGTCTCACTTGAAATAATTTTTAGGTTAATCTCTCCTTTATTTTCTCCACAGAAAATCATTGAAATATTTACAAATAATGACCTCTGTTGCATTGGCTGAATGTTTCCTTTTCTCTGTTGCTTTTCCCATGTGGCCAATGTTAAATCTGTGCTTCTGAGACAGTACCTTATATGTCCCTTAGATTTTGGTTTTGGAGTAGGGCAAAGAGATGCTATGGTAAAGCAGGTAATAATATTCAGCAGATGTTAATGCATTAAACATAGGAGTTCAGAGGCAGGCTTCTCACTTTTATTATTATTACTGCACAGCTTTTAAGTGTCCCTGCATCTTCCTAGGCACATATCTGGAATTTATTGAGTGAAGTAAATTCCTTCTGGGTGTTTACAGGAAAAGTGACAAATGTGATTTGATAACACTGATGATTACACAATTCCCTTTCTGCTGATGAATTCAAAACATCTTCTGAGAGCAATATGAAATTAAGTGTTACCAAGACCAGACACTGAATTAAAGTAAAACCAAACACTGGTTAAACCCTCAGAACTGCAGAATTTCTTGCAGAGGCATTCAGAGAACAGAATAAAAAATAGTAACAGAATGAGAAGAAAAAACCCCCCAAAATGTTAATGAGCTTTACATCTACAAGAAGTAAACAGATTTTTCAGATAAACAGGAGTGTATAGCTTGCTGAATAGAGCAAGGAAGCAGCATTGTTGGTGCTTCTACCAAGCCATCACTACCAAGAGTGTGATGAAACTGTTGAGGAAAGGCTGTTGAAGAATAACCAACAGAACATGGGACTCCGGTGAGCAGATATGTCTGCTCTGCTCACAGGAGCTGTGGTAACTTCACACTACATTAGGTGGCTGTTTCTGGTGCAGTTCACATAATGTCTCACTGTCTTCCACGTTCTACATTGCAAGCTGAGTAGGTTTCATAGACTGCTACCAGCATCGGTTTAGGTAGGAGAAGACTGAAAACTACAGGGCTTGCCACTAATCATGAGGAAACTGAAGTGCTGGAGGCATGGAACTGTATATTTCCCAAGTATTTTTTCAGAGGTCAATGAAGCTTTATCAGCAGTTGTATATACTGTCCTGGGGGACCTGTGTTCTAAAGAAGCACTTTGAATTGTAATATGAGAATTACCACTGGTAGGGTCCAAAACTTCATTAGTTAAGGACCACACAAAGCCAGTGTTGAGGAGAGTGCAAAGGAAAGCTCAGCATCCCAGAAGCAAGAGGTCTTGGATCTTCAAAAGACATCATAAAAGATTTGGCATTTAGGTAGTTTCACTGAATATTAAAGAATGCTCTGGATTTGACATTTTTACTGCTTGGACTGTTTTTTAATGCAGTCAGGAAGTTTTTGGAGCACATGGTGTTCTTGTCGTAGGAAGAAACAAAGGTGAAATTTATAAATATGTAACAGAGGCTCTGAAAATAACTTGGGACCTGGAAACAAAGAGCAGAGGAGATTGTGCCAGTGGGAGTTGCTATTGCGATTTAAAATCTGCCCCCTCTTTTGGGACTTGGGAAGTTTAGCACTGAGATAGTTTGGGGTCATGTTGAATGTGTGGATGCACTTAGAGCTGTGGGAGTTTTGTGATGGGGAGTAATAATATTGTGGCCATCAGGCTCAGTTTTCCACTTTGGCTTTACTACAGCCAGATTGGATTTTGGAACAAGTCCTGATATCAGTCTTTTCTTTAACCTTGATAATCTACCTTTTATTTTCTTTTTGAGCCTTTTAATCTCTTCAGATAAAACTTCAGGGAAAAGGAAGCTTCTTATAATGCATTTATGTGGCAGAGGAATCCCAAATTTGAACAGAATTTTTAAGTTCTATAACGTGGAAAGCGGAGTTCACCGAAAGCAGAGTTGATGCTTATTACTTCGCTTGCAGAGCTGTAGCAGATCTTTCGAAAAAGTTTAGAGAGAGAGAGCATTGGCTCCACTTGTCTAATAATCTATTCTTCAGAAGTTTGTGATCCCACATGTGTTCTGCTTCAGGCTAGATAATTAGTGTTGCAGTGGTTATTGCTTTCTGTGTAATAACTCATATCTGTCCTGGACTGGAGGATGATAAGCTTTTGTTGCATCTAAGGATTTCTGTGCACCCTCATGTCACTGTATATACAGTGCTTCATCAGTAACAGTCTCTCTGGATTTTCTTGCTCTTGCTTTTCTGTGCCAGTGAGCATCTTTCAGGGTTTGAGAGAGAGAGTGGGTGATACATTTCACTGTGGAATGAGGACTGTTAAAAGGTCATGCTGTATCATGCTACAGTATTTTTTTAACTTGGGCAGACAAGACTTCCTTTCACCAGGGACCATATTTTAAACTTCTAGGGTGAGAAAAAATGCCTGTGACTTTGCTTCCTGAGTGAGAGACATGTCATACAGGACAGCATGTAGAGCTTAACGGGAATATTTAGGCATTGGTCTGCATCAACACACAGATCAGCCTGTGGAGTTTCTGATGGTGATGGCAGCTTGCAGAGAGTTTGTGTGAAGATGCCGCTCTCTGTGTCTGGACAGCACCAGTGGCTTGGAGAGGGCACACGTTTGACTTTATGCTCCCATTTTTCTTAGGAGAAATGTCACAGCACACAGTTATGACTAAGGAGTAGAGGAAAGAAGTGGGGAGCAGGACACCATTGCCACAATTTCTAATTGTAAACACCCCTTCAGTTTGTCTTTGTACTGAATCTAAGTCAATAAGGAATAAGCAATGAGGAATAAGCAGAAGTTATGAGTGAGATGTGCAGTGTAACTGAGCTCCAAAATGTTTACAAGATCACACTTTGATTTTTAAACAATTGCTTAAACAGATCGTTTATTGATAGAAGGACATTTCTTGAGTTTGAAAATGATTTACGGTTTATACAGTAATTGAAGTGGCAGTCACTTCATCACACTTAAGTTTATTGATTCCATTAGTACATTGACCTTCTTTCTGCTGAATCACCAGCTTGAATGCCTGTGCTGTATGGGATAAATTAAAAGGAAAAGATGTCATTTTTCCTAACTATGAGGGATCCAGTTTCCTGCAATAAATAAAGAAATGAAAACCAGGAAACTAGTGGAAAATTAAACATTGCAGGAGAAACAATGTTTTGAATCTCTCTATTTGATGGATTTTTCAAAGTAACTTTGTGCCTATCACAGGATGTCTTTCTGCAGGTCAGTCACGGGTGCTGAGTTAGCTTACTCTGTTATGGTGGCCAGCATCTGTATTCTGGCAGTTTGAATACACAGAATTCCAGAAGAATATGAAAACTATCATATGAATGGGAGAACAAGGCCAGCTGGAAAATTATTTCTGTGTGATTCCCCTTTGTATATTCTACATGTTAAATAACAGTTTCCACACTCCTATTTTTCCCCAGAAAGATTGCTCATAGTTGGGTGATGGTCAAAGCTGCAGAAATAAAAATGGAGAGCATTGGCACATGTGAGCTGAAAGGCAGAAATGACAGAAAGATAGAAATTGCAGAAAGACAGAAATCCCTCTTTGCTTATGTTCTGCTGGGACAGGAATTCTCTTCTACTCTGGCTTCTTTAAGAGCGAGCTGCCTTCTGTGCTCTTGCTCAATCTTATCTCTCCTTTGGGAAGATAGTGGTTTTCCGCACCAAACTGCCTGCAAGAGCAGCAGCTGCTACCTTGCCAGAAGCAAGGAATTCTTTGTCTTTGTCTGCCCTCCCTGAGTTCCTGACGTTGTTCAGTTTGTGGCAGTTCCCCTGGACAGTGTGGTGTGAAAGCTGTTGGTCTGCCATGGCATGGAGTGCTCATCCAGCCTGAGCATGGCACTAAGGAGCAAACATTTTGGCTTGTGCCGTGTGTCCCTTAGATTGGATAGGTTTTCTTTTTCTCCCCTTAGTCACTGATGAAAGTCAGCCAGACTGAAAGGACATGTTTTGCTCTTTGTAGCTGGGAAACAGAACAAAACAAGGTAAAGATTTGGCCCTTGGGATAACTGAAATGAGAATAACCCATCATTCTGTGTCTGTTGGAAGGATAGGTAATATTTTTACCATTGATAGCATACGCTGGGCTAATGGATTTAAAGCTTCAAAAGCTCCTTTAGGATATTCTGGCCATTTAATAATGCAATTCTGAAAAATAAAAGACTTTGATTACAACCAAGGCTCCATATAACACTATCAAGCTAACGTTCAAGGTCTCTTAGTGGTACTTAGTTAGTGGTAGAAGAGGTCTTTAGCAAAGTCATCTTAGGAGCACAGTATTTTTAACAGCATGATTTGTGCCTGGCTTACCACAAAGTGAGTTTTGACATGATTCCAGGAGCACCTTTTCATTGGATTTGGCCCAGGCTCACTGTGCTTTCACTGGAATAAGCCTGGAAAAGCTAAAGGGGAGAAAAAGAAATTGGGAGCTGTCATGCTCTTTCCAAAGTTTTTTCAAGCAGATTTGTTTTCATCCTATTGTATCCTATTGCAAGAGGGAAACACTTGGATGCAGAGTCTGATTCAGAGACTAAAGGGATCACATAGTCTTGCCTTTATTAAATTGTGATGTGAGTTGGGCCATATGGCACAGAAGTGGAACAGGGAGATTGTGAAGGGTTTTCTCCAGGGATCCATCTCTCTTTGTGTGACTACAGTAGAGTTATTGCTGTTTTATGGTGCAGACATGCTCAGGTGCTGTGCTGAGAAGTGCAGTACAGTAATCTGAACTGGACTGAACTGATTTTTTCTATGTGACAACAAAGTCTCCGGCCATATTTTGAGGTTGGTTGTATTGGTGTTGCTCAGAAGTTTACAAGCTTTCTACAAGTGGGAAAGGACATTTCTCATTATTGTACTGATGCATGAGACATTAAAAGCTTGATGTTGTGTTCACAAATGAGTATACAGATTTTTGGAAAAACCTGAGTCAGATTCAGTCATGCAGATTAAGGTCATATTACAGTATATCCAAGGGGTTATATATACCCAGGGTGAACCACTGGGTCTTTCATGTGAGATAAGGAGTAGGTTTTTGCTAAATGATAGAATTTGCATAATATTTTATCAGCCCTTTTTTTCCTGGTTTTTTTTTTTGTTTGTTTTTTTAAATCCATTTGATTAAAGAAGAAAACAGGATCTAATTTAATTTCTCTTCCTGCTCCCTCTAAAAATCTGTTTTGCTGGCAAATTAGAATTTCTGAAAATTTTATCAAGCAAATGCTTTCCGTCTGACAAGGCTGAAATGACAAAGTTGCCAGGAAACCAAAAATCTAGTGAGACATTAGAGAAGATGCTCTGCCCCTTGCTTTTGCCATCTAACTCCATTTTTCTATCCTTGCATCTTTTCACGAAGTCCAGTAACTGTTTTAGTTTCAGTACCAGCTGATTGTCTTTTCTTTAATATTGCATAGCATGAATGAAGAAAGAGTTTATTTGTAGAAGTATCATGAAATATTTGTCTGTGCTACCTATGAAAATACAATAAATTTTTCGGCTTTTATGTGGCTTATGCTTAAATAAGAAAAGGTGGAATGGTAACCAAAAGAGTGGCTAAGCGCATATAAGCTGCAAGAAAAGCCTTCCACAAGCTCACTGTTTTAATTTTATGAGAATGATGATTAAGAACCAATATGAATACTTTGAATACAGAAAAGCTTGTGCTTCCCACCTCTTGATTTAAGGAGATGCATGAGAATGAAATTAAAACAAATATGCCTGTAATTTCCTGTGTTGCGTGCATTCAGCATGCTTGCTCTTTGACAAGTATCCAGCTCTGTTCAGTGCCAGCTACTTCCTCATCAAGTAATAGATGAGGCTGGAAGGAGCTGCTCAGCATATTCTGGTTGAGTTTTGTGGCTGGGTAAAGAGGTTTAAGGGGGCCAGATGCAGAATAAGCAAGATGAGGCAGTTATGCTATAGGAGCATGGATGCTGCTTCAGGTGCTTGTTGTAGGCTTTATTTATACCTTTTTTTTCTTGAAGGATCATTGGTTAAAGTGCATAAAAGGTGATTAAAGCAGTGGATTTATTGTCTACAGTTGTCATGTTGTTACAAATGACGTTATCCACTGTCTGGCTAGGGATTGTAGGACTTTCTAGAAGAGGTGATTTTGGATAGATATATCTTGTCTTCATTGCTAGCCTGAATATCAGTTACCTTTTTTGACGTTTAGCTTTCATTGCAGTGGCATCTCACGTTGTGAAGTTTGTAAACACTTGCTGTCAAAAATCCCAAACAACAAATTAAGAAGTAAATATGAATTTAGGCTGAAGCTTCCTTAGTCCTGGGAATACAGGGACTGACCACATTAATTGATCCACAGTGTGGATGCATTAGGACTGCATCTTCTTCAATGAGAATTAAACCAAATATTAGGGATGAGTTTTTACCATCCTCTGGAAATACTGCAGAATAGTGTAAGTTTAGACTCTGCCATAGAGTGTATCCATTTTTCCTGGAAGTATTTATATGTAATTTTTTGAGAATTTTGGTTAGAAACTTGACTTAAATGGAATCCTGTAAGTCACAGTAATAGAGATTCCTTTGCATTTGATGATGGATGTCATAGTATTAGATCAACAGAAGGCAGATCAAAGTGGCCAGTCTCTGTGGTCTTGAGCTCCTGCTTTGAATCTGTGAAGTGGGAATAGTGATATAGTTAGCCTGAAAATTAATTTATTAACATCCAGTTGCTGGTGGTGGTAGTGTTGGTATTGAGCATAGTTACATACACACCATATCCATGAATACATAGTAATATTTTTGAAGTTTTCTAAAGTTTGGCGCATTGTACTACACTGAGATGAGGTCAAAAGTGGAATCTGAAGTTCTTGTTTTTCTTGAAGACTACTCAGTTCATGTGACCCTTCCTTTGGAACCTGAGATTCTCTTCTTTCCAGTCCAAGTTGAAACAAAAGCAAAATAGTGTTTTGCATTGTCTTCCAACAGGCATTGGACATGCATTGGATACGTGCATGCATCTTGATTATGTTATAAAATCATGTAATAGCAATAGCTCTGGTTTGTGTTAGAGAGTTCAGTCCTGCAGTGTGCTGGACACTCCTGCCAGTTCTCACTGCCCTTGCCTTGGAGTGTTCAATGTGCCCCTTAGGACTATGTAACCAAGCAGAAACACTCTGCATCCAAGGTACTTATATTTTCATTCTACTGTTTTTCTTTTTCTCTTTCTCTTGACTGTTCTCTTTGTCAGGCTTTGGGCTCTGAATATTCTCAGTTCTATAAATTGTTAACAAAGTTTTCCACTACCTGTCTACTTCGTGTTCTCTAATGGGAACCCTTCTACGTAAGAGTAGAAACTTTCAATCTGTGAAGATCTGGTGACCCAAGAAGACTTTTTGCAGCCAAATTAATTTTTAACTGTGTATTGATTCAGTGTCTAGCAGCTTACATGTCAGAGTGTATGAAAGTCACCTTTTGTCCCATCACTAATGCCTTTCCTTTGAGCAGTCACTCTTTGTGCATCTTTTTGGTTTTCATTTTTTTAAGCTCAGGACCTTGAAATGCACTGGTGCTTTTCTTTAGTAAGAGTGGATTATGTTGGTGATCAGCGAAGCTGGTGAGTGCTGGTGGTTCAGTGGAGCTGCACCCAGCCCTGGTGTGCTCTCACAGCGCGATGCTGTTGCCCTCCTTGCTGACATACTCCAAAGCAGAGGCAGTTTTAACAATGTACAATACCTAACTTAACTTTCACGTTTAGTGTGCAGTAACATAAAGCAGTCTGTCATGGGTAGCTGGCACTCCTGGGTTCGGCAGATTGGTGAGAAGCTGGGAGTGCAGACTTCGGGGCGCTGGTGCTGGTTGTCCTGCTGATTTGTAATTGCTGTTCCTTACCAGAGTGTCTAAGCATCCCAGCAAGAGAGCTGAACATCTTTGTTCTATGTGCTCATTACACATAGCACAAAATGGGGTTTGGAGAACACTTTACAAATTTGTATGAATAAAATTAATTCTCTAAAATTTATGCTCCCAAGTATTTAGATGAAGTTGGCTGTTGGTTTGTTTCAAGAAGGGATATGCTGCGTTTTCACTCTTACAAAGACCAAGAGCCTAGCTCTTCCAGGACCTAAAATAAGACAGCAAAACAAAGTGTTTTAGAAGTGATTAATTATAATTGTATATTTACAGCTATTTAATTATTTCAAATATTTAAGTTTTTTGAATACCCATTTTGAGGTGAGTTTTTTTTTAAAGGATCATTTGAAAGGACTGAAAGCACAATACTTTCTGAAAATCAGATCTAACTAAGATTGTTTAAAGTGGAGAGGAATGCAAGTCAGTTCACCAGTCATTTTTGAAAATCTATGTCTATCTAATGTTGAGGAGCCTAATTTAAGGTTCCTGTTTGGAAACAATGATGCCTTTTTTTTTTCCTAGCTTCATTTAATCCCTCTGTGCAGGAGACTAAAGAGATGCACTTCATCATATTGTTGTCAGAGTTAATACCTTTTAAATACTCTGAACGTTTCACAAATGACACCCCAGAAGTATTACTTTATTTATTATTGTGGCCCCTGGTGGTCACATACTTTTCCTATCTGTTTTTCCCTAAAATGAACACAATGGTATTATTTGATGTTAATATATTTTTCCTGTGGAGAATGGAAACCAGTTGATGGAGATAGGAAATTCTCATGAGCTCCCCCTTTGCGGGCTTTGAAGTTTAAGTGTTCCCTGTGCCACACTGCCAGCCACTTTAGCTGAAATTTTAAGCTATTTCCATCTCTTGTTTTGATGCCTACTTTGTAAAATATTCCTATTAACATCACATATGTGCCCTGCATTAGATCTGGTTCTGCTGTGTAGCTGAGAGATACAGGCATTTCAACCCAGAGTGAGTTTATGGCTTGTATTCATATTCAAAATTTGGTATCATCTATCTATGAAATTATTCATCAGATTCCTGTGTGAATGCTTTTAATGGTTTAATGTGTTCAGCTGATAACAAACTGCATGCTCAAACCTAATGTTGCTCTTTTTAGACTTGATTAGACTCTATCCTTGATTGTGATTTAATGGCTGTTCACAAGCTTGTTTGCTCTTGCTCTTGCATATTAAGTACCAAAGTATCCAGCCAGGTCTGCCAAAGTCTTTCAAGAGACCATGGTTTCTCAAGGAGATGAAAAGCCCTAAGTAGGCTAACGTTTTGATTCAGGATTTGGATTGTTCTTGATCACCAAAGATTTTGTCCATAAATCCCTCTGGAAATGTTTAAAGTGTTCAAAGACCTGTCTTAGTGATTAATTTTACTCTCCTAAAATGCTATCTAAACAATAAAAAAAATCCTTTTAAAAGCAATTAGTACAAGCAAGAGCAGTCAAAACAATTCCAAATATAAGTTTTATTCATCTCCTCTTCCCAAATGCCTATCTGAGCTATTGTGCCAGAAAAAGCAGTGTATGATTAAGAAGTCAGCTACTTCTCATATGCTTTGTGCATCATCTCTAACATCTTGTAGTTGTGCCTCATGAATACCTGCATGGGCCTGGTTACTATAATCTTTTCTTTTTAGCAACTCAGGTGTTTATTGTATTGACCAGATGCCACTTTGGCTGTCTAAAAGCACTATATCCTGTTAATGTACGTGGAATTGGCCTAATACTGGACCTGGGAAAAATACATGCCTTTTTAGATCAGCCAGGTGTGGTACACTAAGGCATCTGAAATTGCACTAAATGCTTATTTTAATTCCTGTTTAAATGCCTGGAACTCTACTGGTTCCATCTATGGACAGTTAGCTCACAGCTGGCTGCACACCTGTGCCTGGAAAAGATACCAAGCCACTAGCCTTTCATTAAGCAGAGATATATACTTAGAAATTAAATGCAAAATATTGTACATGAAGGAATGATTTTGCCGTAATAAGCAATGTGGTAAATACCAGTTATCAGGGAAAAGCTATAGGAAAAATGCAATTTCAACCCCTGGTGAAGGGGGCAAGTTCTTGTATCCTGGTCTAAAACACTTCCAAAGGGTAAAACCTTCCACATACCTGTTCCCATCCAAGTAGCACTTTTCTGCTTGTATTCAACCCAATGCCTTCAGCACTGCTTGCTAAAACTCCTTCCTTTTTCTGTAGGGAAATAATCACCAGCTGAGGTGGATCAAGAATTACTTTTACATGGATCATACTCAGCAACAAGTTTAATTACAGTTGAAGTGGCAGATATTCCCCTTGTGACACATTCTCCCTTTATTGGCACCAGAAGAAACATTTAGCAGTGGAGGAACTTCTAGCTTCCAGGAGAATATTGTGCGTTTCTGCTGCTCTGACCAAGTAGCTCTTACATTAGCCCAGGTGCCAATTTCAACTTCCTTTCAGGAGAGAAGCAACATATATCTTGTGTTTTAATGTATACCCAGCACAAGGATAGGAAATGGAATTTTAAAATCAGCAAAATATTTTTCATTCTTAAATTACATTATAATATTTTATTAATGCAGCAACTCTGAATTTTGTTAAGATATAGTGTAGACATTTTTATTTTGTTAAGATGTAGTGTAGACATTTTTATTTCTTATTAATCAAATCCCAGATATGTCAGGAACATGACTTAGTTCCTACTTAATAATCCACTTAGCCCAAATATTGGAACTCTTTAAATAAGCTAAATATTTTTTCACTTGAGCTTGATGAAGCTGATTAAGAAATATCTGCAATAAGTTGTTTTAGTTCCAGTGTAAACTATTGGTTTAATAAAAGAAATTACCACCTCATGGGAGTGTAAAGAGAAACAGTGGAACATACTAAGGGCATGATTTGCAGAAGGCACTTTGTAGTGGCTTAACTTTGCTCTGTGAATTTTATCCTTCACTTCAAACAGAGGAAGGTGAGAGAAGCACCCAGTGTCCATCTTGCACAGAGTATGCATAAACATTTTTTCTCTGTGTTCTTTCTAAAATGTTTGTTCAGCATTGCTATGAAATTCTAGTTGTCTTGCTAAAATCAGAAGTCTTCTGCCAAAGGCAAGGACAGGTTAAATTAAGTGAGCTGAAAAACATCTGTTAAACTCACTGGCAGTTCTTTATTGTCTGTGTCTTGTTAGCTTTTTGTTGGATTTGGCTCAGTTCCTTGAGAAACAATCCCATCTCTTGAAGAAATAAACCTCATGTTACCACCTTAAAATAATATGAAAAGTACTTGATTCTTCTTGCTAAATTCCTCTCATCTTCTCTTTTTAAAGCTGTGTTGTTTGACCTTTTTAATGTCAGACCCTTTCAGTACTGATTCCGAGACCTCTAATATTTTACATTGCCCTATCCCCTAAAAACTCAAACATATCACAGAGCTTGCCAGAAACCATGCAAGCAAAACGTTACCAGATTATGAGATATTTTTAATTAACATGCACATACTTATGAGAAATAGGCAGTATTAAAGACTGTTCAGCCAAACTAAGCATTGTGCTGTTGTTTTTATCCACAGATCTCCCATCCTTGGTTTGCCTGAATCTCTGTTGAATGATAGCATTAAACTGCAGGTCTTTCAGAGGGTAATGGATGTGGGTAGTTTGCCATGGGGCCGGGCCCCACCCTACCTTCTGGAGCCTGGGAAATATTAGATCGTGCTAGGGAAACAATGTGGATCCAATCTGAAGTCCAAGAAACGAGGATGTTCTGTGGCATATCAGAAATGCACAGCTTTTAACCCACTTTTTCAGGCCTGGCTCCTGCCAGCGTCCTTGAGAGCCCAGTGATCCAACATGACACACAACATGCACTACCTCTGCTAAGCGCACTGGAGTGGGGGCGGGCAGAGATGAGGCCGTAACTTTGAATTCTCCATGGTTTTGGGAGATGGAGCATAGCTCGGTGTGGGTGCTGATTCGCATCGTGCATTCTGAAGGAGAAGGCACCAGGGCTTTCCTGGCGCTCCAGGTGGCTCTGGCCTCCTGGAGAGCAGGACAGGGCCGGCAGGCAGCAGCACTTTGCAAGCTTATGAGCCAGCTGTTCACAGCCACCTCTTCTGCAGAGCACCCAGACTGCAGGTTTATTAGTCGTTGTTAATTGTCCTTCTGGATGTTGATTAAATACAGAGTGAAAAATGTACCAAACAGTAACAGCAGCTTCTTTTCTTTTGGGTGCTGGAGTTGGAAGCATCTTGTACTGTAAGCTGCAGACCGTGGGACTGTGTGGTGAGTAAAGTGTCTGCTGAAAGTTCATCGCTGGAGAAGCTGGATGCAATTGCCTTCGGGAAGTGGATGCATTCATTTCAGGACCCTGCTTATTAAGCTTCCGTGGAGAAGGGAAGAGAGCTTTCTATGCATGATTCTTTTCACACAGATTGTGAACACCTCTACAGCTGTTTGTCTCTTAGTTCTGTGCTAGAAGCTCACAGATAACTGCACTTGCTGAGAAGGCTTGGGTTAGGCAGAGGCCTAAGTGAGTCCTCTGGTTCCTTGTCCAGTCCTTAAGCCTGACTGTCTTTGCAACCTTAAATAAATCAGTTAGGCCACTATTTTTTGAATGCTGATGTCTGAAGTTAGACATCCAAATTTGTAGTTAAGCATGTAAGTAGGACTGTTCTGATTTTTATAGACACTGACTCCCACGGTGTCTTTATGTGTTATATTGTGTGGGGGTTTGCAGCATTACTGAAAAACGAAATGAGATTTTAGGAGTGTAACATAAGTCAGCCAAGTTTTAGAATGTCACCCTTGACTTACACACTGTAATTTTTTGCTCCTCTGTTCAGCTAACCCAATAAGGCTTACCTTGCTGAAGAGGAGTGCAGAAGGACTGATGGACTGTAAGTGTTTTGATCAATGAGTAACTGATATTTTCTAGTTTATAAATAAAGACAGTAATTATTACAATATAAGGGGGGAGATTTCTTCAGACCCATTACCCAAACATAATGCAGTTGTCATGTGCAAATGTAGCAATCTAATATATTTCTGAATATCGAAACTGCTGTAAACACAGTCTGGTTTGATCCACCCTCTAGCAAAGCAGATGAACTGCAGTTTCTTAATGAGTAGTTAGACAGCTTCTTAGAGACATGTGCAATATCATAGTGATGAGATAAGGGCTCCTTTGTGGTACTCTGCATTCATAAGAATGCTGGCTCAATGGGCTGGAGCAGAATGTTGGAGCATTTTATTAAGAAAACATAATTTCCACTGTTTTGGTAAAGTTTTGGGGCCACATTCCAATCTCGTTTTAATGACATAACTCTGGCATAGAGAACAGAAGGGCTTACAGCTACACTGGGATCTAACTTCCTTTTCATCACATGGGCACCAAAGTGTAGCGCTGTCCTTTTAAATTCCTCTGGTAAAGGTTTACAGTGGCAAGGACATGTTAACTTTTCTTCATAATATAAAGGAGTCAGTTCTGTGGCACACTTTAAAGGACTAGATTTGATGGTAACAAGTACAGTTGCAGTTTTCTGCTTGTTACAGTCACGCTCCAGAGCCTGCATGTTAAAATAGAAATTCCCAGTGAATATAGTATTGTTTGCAGGCAGAAGTGTCTTCAATTCTAGTATCCCTCTCCCTTCCGTTTCGTGAGGGCTGCTACAACTCTGCTCTTTTTGGGGACAGACCAAAGTCTGATGCAAGTTCGTGTGGAACGTGTATCAAAGCCTACTTTTGTCTTGCTGAATTCAATGGGAATTTTGTCTTTAAATGTAGTGGCAGCCTTGCTGTATTTCTTCTGTTATAATTTATTCTTTAGGGAGTTTATGTCCAAAAGGACTGACTGCCTCTTGCTTCCAGTGACTTAAACATGAGCTGACTGCTCACTACTCTTGAAAGTTGTGGTTCTTTACTGCAGAAGATTCCAGTTTAAACAAACAGACATAATTGCTCAGAAACAAATTTTCCCTGGACTCCTGAGAAGACTGTGTCAAATCAGGCTTGGTTTAGTTTGCTTTGATGCAGAGTTGTGACTGTGCTTTTCCCATAGTTGAGTTAACCCTGAAAGTGTTGTCTGTTTTGATTATCATGGTGCAGTTCTTCTTTTAATGGGTGGAGAACCAAAACAGAGACAGTATCATTTTGATTGCCAGAAAAACATTCTTCAAGTAAATGGTTTTATCACATACTTGATCAATCTTTCAAAATCCAGCTGTTGAGCAGAATCAGCACAGACAATTGTGTTTTCTGTGGTTTTAAATAATGTATCAGAAAGTACCTTCACTGTTAAGAAATTCACCACCTATATTGTTTTTTCCTTCTGAAGTGATGAAGCTGCTTTGCTCCAATTTGGATTCGAATGTCTTGTGCAGCATAGGGCTGTGTGCAGTACACAACTGCTGGAATTGTTTCTTTTTTTAACTAAGTGATTGGCAGCCACTTGGATGAGTCACAATCATGAGCCTAATTTTAGCTGGTACGTATGTATTGGGAGAATCTGCCAGAGACAGTTGCGTCTGAAGAGTTGAGAAAGGTGAAGTCAATTTAGTTTCGGGGCTTCTTAGAAATCAGATTTTGTGTCTGAATTCTGTTTCTTCTCTTGTGGTTTTGTACAGTCATATTATGTGACCTTTCTGGTGGAATACACCTAATTCCTTCACCTTCAAAGAGTTTATGAGAAGGAGACAATTTAGAGTGACAACATCAATACTTTGATTGATGCTTGTTTGGTATGTGTTTCACTTGTGTTTGTGTTTTGAAGTGCAGGGTTTAAGCTGCCTGTTGTGTCCCATTTGTTAATTTGGCCATACTCAGCCTCTGCTGGTTTCCTCCAGCTGACCTGGGAAATAGCATCAAGGCAGGTGTACTAGTATGGAGTTTGAGAGGAGTTTAGTATGTGCAGTCAGAGCCCTCCAGTCATGCAGGCTGCATAATCTGGCTGCCAGCACTAACACCACTGTTTAACAGCTGCTGCTAGTTTAAGGCAGTAAAGGTGTTCTGTTGAATTCTGCATTTTGCTCTTTTGGTCCATCTGTATCAAAGTAATGCAAATTCTGGCAGGAGCTGGTTCCTATTGTGGCAGCCTGTCAGGAAAGCAATGTGTACTGTGGTGCCTACCTTTAAATGCTGTGTATGTATGTGCACTGTGGCGCCTACCTTTAAATGCTGTGTATATGAGAAAGAAAAGGTGTGTGCTTTTCATGGCATCTTGCTGTTTCCTAATGCATTATTCCTGTTTACTGTGAGGCAAAGGTGTCAGACTGGATTGTGCAAGGAGATGGAAGCCAAGTTGTCATTTACTGCCTGTGTTCTGAAAGCAGCCATTAGTAGTACCCAAGTCCCTCCTCTGCTTTGTGTTCTGCTCAGCCTCTGTGTGTGCCTAGGTAGTAAACTACCATATGTTGTTTATAGAGAATGCAGAGGCAGTGTATCATTTTCCACTTAATCAGGGTGTTCCTAATCGGGAAATTGCCCAGAGAACTAATAAAGGCAAATGCACTCAATAACTACTGTTTAGACACAGTAATTCTGCTTAGCAGGAACATCCTCAGGTGATTTACAGGTACATGGGCCATGTCCCATTTTTAACCTGAACGTGGACTGATTTCTCCTAGGAGAGCTTTTAACATTTGTCTGAGTTATGATGCAGGGAGTGTGTGTACAAACGACTTCTCTCACTGATCGGTATTGAAACTCTTACCTTCTCTAGACCAGGTAAGCAGAGTGTCCTCACAGTCAGTGCTGTGGCTGGGTAGCAAGCTGGGCTCTTGCTCTGGGCAGAGACACCTCTTCCATTGCCCCAAGGAGTCTCAGGCTGTGGGCTGCTGGTACTGGTGTGATGGCCCTGCTTAAGCTTTGCTTATGCTGAGCATAAACATGTCCTAGCCCTGGACACGTGTTCCTGATTTGTGCTGCTTCTTGTGTAGTCGTGGCGAACTATTTGTTCAGCTGTGCAGCAGCTAAATCTGCAGCACAGCTAAATCTGCATACTGATCTGGCTGAAAAATAACTTACAGAAAAGGCAGGGGAAAGAAGAGAGGTGTCTCATCCAAATGGTTTTCTAGCCTTGTCCACAATATGGCTACACAAACAGCTGTACAAGCACAAAGAAGGGAGTGGTGGTAATAAGTAGGTGAGGTCAGGGAGAAAGGAGGCTATTTAAGCCAGTAATGCTGCCAAAACATTACTTGCCAAATTACTTTTCAGCTCCTCTGTTTTCTTGAACATTTCCTCACATCTGTTCTGTCACAGTAAACTCTTATAGATGTTACCGCTTCTGCATAATAACAGCTGTACTGGTTCAGACAAAGACTTCATCTAACCCAATATCCTGTCTCCAACAGGGCCATAGTATGCAGACCCAGGGCATAAGAAGGGGGCAAGCCTGTCTGATGCTTCCATGAATGTTCTCTCAGCCTCAGATAATATTTAGCTCAGGGGAGCTCTTGAACCTGATATGGTATTTACACAATAACTGTCAATGGATCTCTCACATACTGTCCAATTCAAGTTGAACACCATGTAAAATCATGGTATTCATGACATCTCTTGACAAGGAGTCCCACAGGTTTCCTACTTGGAAGTGTGATCATGAAGTCCATAGGCAGAACACACCTATCATTTTTACTAATATATCTTATAAGTAATGTTGACTCACCTATGCAACAGATGAAAATATTAGAGAAAAGACTTCCCTGAACAATTGGAAGAATCATGGAGTTGGTAACACCTGCTAACTCCTGCTCCTGATGGTGAAATGCTTTGGTTGTCTTGGTCCAGTATGGGAAGGAAAGAGGTGAAAGGATCCTTTCCATAAGCCAGTGAAGGGTAATTAAGTTCTCGGAGTGCTAAGCCAAAATGACCTGAAAGGAGTATCAAGATGTGCATTACTGCTCTGTTCTGCTCTGAGATGAATGAGTTCAGTTTAGATATAAAAACACACCAGTCAGTGGAAAAACTTGAAGCCTACATCAGTTTTGTGGGCAAATGAATTTTTTTACATCCTGATGCTTGTCTAGTTCCATTTATATTCATGATAGATTGTAAACTGGATAACTCTTCCATCATTTTCTGTGCACATCTGTGCTTTGTGACCAAGTCCATGAATTGCAGTGCTGCTTGGGAAGAATGGAACCACTGAGAGAAGGCTATGCTGACAAACTAGGGCAAATTTTAAATGTTGGTTTGGTGGTGTGTTTGCTGGAGATTATAACTGTTCCTAGAAAATGCATGCCCATTTCCTGGGATGAGAGGGAAAACTATCCATCTCTTTTCCCCTGATGTTCCTCATGTTTCTCACAGTGACCAGACCAGGGATACAGTCCTGGTTGCTGCAGTGCTGCCTGAGCCACATGAGCTGCTTTGTCAATGAGGAACACAGGGACAGAGAATGAAATTACCTGGCACCTATTTGCACAATAAAATCTTTTTATGAATGGAATGTACATTCCTTTCTCCTACCCCCTTGGGATGCGATTCCCCCTTTGTAAGGTGTTCACCATTTATGTAAATGATTGTGATTGCCAAACTAATCAAACCCAAGGACAAAAGCAATCACATATAGCATCCAACCCCCACATTAGCTTCTACTTCATTAAAATATATATGACCCAATTCAAGAGCTAATTTGGACAAAACCATTAGGCTTCTGTCCTCATTGCTGGTAGAAGTCTGAGGTTCATTTTCACACATGAGTGAGCAGTTGCAGCTTTAAGATGCATGAAGGTTATTGCTGTGTACGTGATGCATATGAAAGGGAAAACAGCAGACAGTGGACGGACTCTTTATTTCTGTGACTGCATCATTTTATAAGGTCTTATTTGTGCTCCACCTGTGGAATGCTAGGCAGGATATAAAAATATACAGATGAGTTAAACACAGGAAATGAAAATTGAGCCACTGAGAAGGGAGAGTGACAGGATGCTCATATTGCATTTTAACTGTTGAGTTACAATACAATACAAAAATTGGTACCAAAAATTGTGATCTCAAAGGAGTCCTTGGTGGAAGATGTCTGGTTGGGTCTCCAGAGGTGTTTGGACCAGGTACAGAGAATCTCTACATACTCTGCAAAGTTGTTTGGTTTCGTTGGGATTTTTGGTTAGGGTTTTTTTTGTTTTGTTTTTTGTTTTGGGTTTTTATTTTCTTTCTTCATATTAAGTTGCTCTTTTAAATGCCTACATTTAAAAGAAGCCCTTAGCAGAGAGAGTTACAAAAATACTTCAAAAATGCACAGATTCAGTATCTCATGATATTTTTTAGTCCAGCAAATCCAAGTAATTGATCCCAGTAATATCCTAGTCTTGGGAAGGATGCCATGACTAGATTGCGTCACTAATATCTAGCGGCATGTGTGGCTGGCAGGGGTTGCTTTCCTGGAGCCACTATCTGGGGTATCAAGTTACTCTCCAGACTGATGGATGAGTCACCAGAATCTCTGTTCTGTTTGTGGGTTTTATCAGAGCTCATCAGGTAGCCGTCAGTATGATTGACTAACTCCGCGCCAAGTGTCAGGCAAAAGGAGCTGAAGTGAAGTAACACAAGTGACAGCTGAAGAATAAGCAACAATCTGTCTTTTCAAATGAGTTGTTCTGTTGGCAATTTGACAAATTGTACGGTGTAACTGAAAGTTCTAGTTAATGTGTTGCATTACTTTATTTAAAAATATTCTGTTATGAATTGCTTACATTTAAATTCTGGCAGATAGAATGCTTAATGAAATCAGTACAAATACAGTAAAACTGACATAAAAATACTGAGACAGTGCAAGTCTTCTGAGATTTATTCCTAAATGTACTTGCAAAGTCCTGCTTCAGCATTTTTAAAAATAATTTGACGTTTTGTCTTCTACCAAATAAAACGTAATGGGATAGTTCACAGTATAAATGGACAAGAGGAAGAAAGGGTGGGATTGGAAACAGTTTGTTTCATGGTAGAAAACCTCCTCCAAACTTTTGCTCTGCAGATTTATTTGGGTGCCACACAACTGTTTGATCTAATTCATTTGCCTTGCATGGATAATTCATGTTTTTCCCATTCTAAAAAAATCTGACTTTAAAAAAAAAATTAAAATTCAATTAGTTTCATCAAAATTACTCTGATTCCATGATATGGGGATGAAATTTTAATGGGACATGTAAAAAAGAAGTATCTTCATGAAATCAAATTTTGTTGTACAAACATATGCCAGGAATGTTAGAAGAATTTTCTCCCAAACCTTTGTTTTTCCTGTCTGGTTAATGCCTTGGGAAAGCTCACAGCTCTAGTGAATATCAGTGTTTACCCATGTTTTTTAAAAAAATTACTCTCGTTGTATAAGAAAGTGTGAACCATGGTGGATTGGGCACTGGCTGCATTATGACCATGTTTCAAGGTCTTATAATTTGTTTCTCACAGGCTGTCCAGTTAGTGTTGTTTTCACATGGCTAGCTTGTAAAAAGCTTTACTGGAAAAATTTAAGTGTGATTTTAAACCATTCCAGATTTACTGGTATATGTCCCTGTGGGAATATCTGTAGTCTACAGTGATCTCTTTTTTATTCTTTTTTTTCCTAGACTGACAAACCAAATTTGTGACTAAATTGAAATATTCCCCTCTGATTCCAGAGGAAGCATCCCTGCATGAAGAGCTGCTTGCAAGCAATCAAATGGTCATATATAAAAAAAACTTGCTGTGAAGGTACTTCAAAAGTCTTTGTTTTATTTTGTATTGCAATGGACTGGGAGTGTATATTTTCAGCTACCAAGCTCGACTGAGAGTGTTGGGTCAATCATGTGATCATTGAAAATGTCCGTTAAATTGCTGATACTCTGTTTTGGGCTAAGATTGTTTGGAGGTTTGCAGCAGCTTACCGTATCTAGGTGTTTAAGGTTTCCTCTCATGGTTGTTAGTATGACACTGTGTGAAAACACACTGCTTCTGTTGGCAGCATGCAGCTTAAGCACAGCTTGTATGGCAGCACATTTCTGGTTTGCCTTCCTCACTGCTACCTGCCTGTGCTGTGGTGAAGATTTGCCCAGAGTCTCCACGAGAACAAGAGCAGACAGCAGGAACAGGTTTTCCTAATGATCACGTCTTATATGAGACCTTGCAAACAGCAAAGGTATTTTTTTGCACATGGCATTGTCCAAGTTTTAATCTCATCCCTCCTGGTAACTGCATGGTTTCTGGGAAGAAGCACAAACCGCAGTTATCATCATTATGTTGAGGCTTGGGGCTAATGCAGAAGACAAGGGAAAGCTACTTCCTAGTTCCTCTGCTGAAAGCAAAGCAGCCTCTTCTCAGTGTCACTCTGCTGGGGCTGGTACCCTCCCTGCTGATGCAGAGGCTCTCCCTATTGTTTTGATTTAATTGATTTTATTGGTATGATTTAAGCACCATTGGTATCAAAATGTGTGAATCTCTTCTAGCATAGTTGCGATGACAAGTTTCATCCTCCAAATGTGTGATACTGGAGTTCAGATAGTGGCTAGGTGGTCATGGCCTAACATGGATGAGAAGGAGCAGAGACCTTTTAAACAGAAGATTACCAGCAAGTTATTGCAGAGAATATAGCCACCACTTGCCCTGAAGATATTTATCTCTTCTTAAATAGCTGAATTTACATGATGTTTTAGTGCCTGTGGCAACTAGGGCCATAAGAGCTTTTTCTTTCAGATACTGGCTTTGTATCTCAGCCTTTAAAAGGCAGAAGCTGGTGCAGTGTGTGCTGGAAGGCTGAGCCAGGCTGAGCTAGCTTGGGCAGCGCCTGCTGCAGCTGCAGCCAGGCTGGTCGGTGCCTGCATGGTCTGTGGCCCTCTGCATCCTCTGCGTGGGGACTGCCTGCTCTGCAGATGGGAAGGCAATTTTGGAGAGGAGAGAGGAAGGGAAGGGCAAGCTCTAAAACTCTTCCCTCTCCCCTGCCCTCCAGTGAGCCTGTTTCTGTGCGGGGCTCTCCATTGATAAGAGGATGGGTTTTTTTGGAGAACATATACCTGCTGGCATCATTCCAGAAATTGTGAGACATGGCAGTGCTTTTGAGGTCCATCATGGAGAGCTGTAGGTGGGATATCTTGGCAAGAGTTTAAAAAATAAAGAAATACGGTTGTACTAACTTTCCTTCTCTATCCCAGTTTAAAAGAACTTGGATGTTGGCATTTTCTCTGCCATTTTCATAAGGATGAACACTAACCCAGAGGTGATGATAATGGTTGATGGGTTTACCTTCATTATGTAGTGTGTTGTATTACCCTTTTTTGCTGTGACTTATGGTTAAAAGTAAAACTGCTGACAGTTCTGAGAATGCAGGGGAGGCTTGGTTAACATACATATCAAAATTTTAAAAAATTAGCCTGAAATAAAATTACATTCCTTATTAGTGAGTATATTTCAGCCTCATTTTTCCAAGGCAGATAATAAAATTATGTTATCTAAATTCAAACAACTATAGTTCAAATATTTTATTACTTTGTTGGCTGCCTTTTTAACTATCTATCCCCAGACTTTTGAAACACAGAGGTCATCTTCTTAAAGAATCCCACTATTGCCTTAGTTTGAAAATTAGCTCCTTGAAATATCAGCTGTACATATCTTGCACTTAATAAATTAATGTATTAAAGAAGCAAGAAATTGATTATTCAATTACTGTGAATCAGGCACCAAACATCCTAGTATGTTATATGAAGCATCAATAAAAATCTATTTCATCAGCATTTCTCAGCAGTGAACTAGCTGTCTGGGAACGAAGGAGAGCACACATATGCAAACCCTTCTCTCATCTAAATGTTTTCAGATGATGTGACCGAAACACAAATGTCCTGTGCAATAAATCTGTGTACAGTCAGGGAATTTGTTATGTGTGAAATGCAATTTGCATTTCACTCCTGGAAAAAAGTTATACACATTTGTTTGCATTATGTATGTCTGAGTGAGAGATACGGATCCCACTAGTAAGAAACACATTGTAAAATCTACATGCAGACAAAAAATGTGTATCTAAACATTAAAACTGTGCTGAGTGCTGGCAACAGTCCAGAATCAAAACTGTCATGGTTTGTATGTGTCTGCCTGTTTCCTTCTTCTTAAAGATTCTAAAATCTTTGCTGGAGAGGCGGCTCTTCCAGATAGTTTATAGAGGGTGCTGCCAAACACTTTTCATATAGTTGTCATACAAAGCAAAAGAAGTATTTTCACTGGGAATTTATGTGCAGAGTAATTGCTGAACACTTTTCCCACCTTTTTTGTGGGGTGTCAAAAATATTCCTCTTGCAGCTGATGATCATGTCTTACTATGTGCTCCATAAGAATGGCAATATATGTTTATTTTGAGATGTGGACTCACCTGAATATAGTGATCTTGTCACCTTTAGCTTTCTGTTGCTCCACTTGAATTTTTAGCATGCAAGCACCATGCCATTGCTTGCCATTGTAAATGTCTACAAAATAATGATTGTGCTGGGCAGTAGTGTAATTATTGCACTTTTATTGGCATATTTGTTTAATAATCTGCAATTTGGATTCTCCAGGCCAAGTTCTGTGCTCTTCTAGATAAGTCTCAGACCTCTGATCTTTGGAAAATGTTAACCATGGTTTGTGTAGTATACTGAGATTAAGGTCATGATAGTGCTCTTATTCTAGTGGCTTCCATAGAGTTCCTTTCCATTTACATCTGGATAACTAAGATTAGAGTCAGGTAATTGGTGTTTGAAACCCTATTTTTATTTCTTTCTATACTAAAACCCATCTAATGATATTGATCTGCTTGACAAATTTTGAGGAAACCAAGGTAAATATTGCTTGGTGGTATGGGAGTCTTTCCTATATTTGAGAAGTTTTATTTTGAAAATAAAATCATGCAAGCTAATTTTAATGCATTTTGCAAAACTCTGCTTGTGATCTATGGTTTGTGTTACCGGTATACTCTCTTCTAGCCCCAGATCCCCCAGATAGTCCTGGGAGATGTTATAAAAGTAGAAGAATCTCTGTTCCTCATTCCATGAATCTGTAAAAACTATTACCACTACCACAAATCTATGCGGGTGGAGGAAGCAAAGCAAGTTAAACTTCAGGGAGATTTATGTCCCTCTTCAGCCAAATATTTCAGCACTCATTTGACTACAGACATGGCTTTAATCCATTTTTAGTCAACAAGTCACTCTAGCGTATGACTAAGTCCCACTGCATTACCGTGAGAGGTGAGTGTGGGTGTGCATTCTTTGTTGGCTTGGAATCTATTCCAGTGTAACTGCAAGAGTCTGGTGGTGTTGCGTGTGTGATGTTTGTGCCATGGCAGTTAGGTATAAGGCCACAGACTAAGCATGAATCATCAATATCACCCCAGCAACAAATTCTTAATACTCAAAATCTTTCTCTCTTGTGAGACACAATCTCTTGTTACGTGACCTTGTAGAGCAGTAAGGAGGTTTTTATTGGAACAAACTGAGCAGGAAGCCTTGCATGTGTTGAAGTTCAACCACCAACCCTCCTGCTTTGCTTTGCGCCGGACATCTCAGTAACTTCAAGTCCTGTAGTTGCCTTCTGGACACTGCCCCAGCACTCTCAAGCGCTTGTGGAAAGCTGGGGTCGTCACCATGCTGATGGATGTGCAAGGAGAGGGGCACTGGATACCCTGCTTCTCCCTGTATTGCTTCTGCCTGCAAGGATACAGAAAGGATCAGACTTGGTTAAACTCGCAAACAGTTGTGTATCAGCAGACGGTATATCTAACTGCACCATGTAGGGCCATCCATGAAATTGAATTATTTGATATACCAGATTCTCAGCTGTGGTGAGATGCAGTAACTGAATTAATTACAGCAATGTAAACATGCTGAGGGGAGGACCCATCCTTCTTCCATTTGGAGAGTCTGCTCACTGAAGCAGACATCTGAAGTGTTTTGTTTTTTTTTAAATAGAAGCATAAATTGATTATTTTGAGAGAATGCAAATGTTCAGAATGAAGCATGTTTTACCTATTTTGGGATTTGAATAATTGCACCAGAAACTGAGGCTGGTATCTCTTCTACTCTCCAGCAGGGTGAGGAACTTTGTAGAATGAATTTGGTGTTGTCCTGTTCTCACAAGCGTGGGTACAAATGTTTCTGTGAGGACTTAAAGAGAAAAGATACTTCTCCAATCTTTGCATCTGTTTTTTATTTTGATGTTTTAAAGTGATTTAATAACCATGATGAGTCAAATGTTTTATGAGGCTTTTTGGCTTTAGTATGCTTTTCTTGATATGGATGAAGGCACTTGAAGCTGAACTCAGAGCAAGAGTCAGAAGAGCGGCTACAATGAGGTGACCATCATGGGAGTCCTTTTTTGCCCCCATAGTATTTATTCTGATAATAAAGCTCTTGATTGAGGCAGAGAAGAGATTCATATCTGCTTGTGAGCAGAAAGGCATTGCAGGTGTAACAATGTTGGGTACTCATTTGAAGAGTTGGCCAATATTTCATTTGTTGTGACAGTTTGAGGTTTTTTTCTCTTCCTGAAAAACAGCAGGAGGGAGAGAATATTAAAAAGTACACTGAAAAGACAGAATTATAGAAACATAGAATAGTTTGGGTTGAAAGGGATCTTAAAGTCCATCTCTTGTTGCAACCCCTCCTCCTATGGACAGGGACACCTTCCACTAGACCAGATTGCCCAAAGCACCATCCAGCCTGGCCTTGAACACTTCCAGGAGCTGGGCATCTGCAGCTTCTCTGGGCCACCTGTGTCAGTGTCTCACCACCCTCACCGCAAAGAATTTCTTTTACTTTAAAATAATTCCCCCTTCTCCTATCTCTCCATGCCCTTGTCAAAAGTCCCTCTGCAGCTCTTCTGCAGGCCCGCTTAAAGTACCACAGTGACTATTCCCCAGCTGCTGCTCTTGCAGCTCTATGCATTACACTGTTCTCTACCTCAGAAACTTTATTTGGAGGTAGTAGATACACTCCTAAATTAAAAAACAAAACAGAACCACCGGAAGAATTTGTTGTTGCATGTGGAAGAGAGAACACAAATGTCTGGCCAGCTCATATCTGTCTTTGCTTAATGACAGTCCTTGTCCTGGCCATTGTTTTGTGGATCTGACTATGCTCATTTCCCAAAATTTATATCCATCTCTAATCGGAATTTAATGTGGTAGAGTAATTCCAGTTCTGCTTCTGTACTCTGCCTCTGAATTAAATTAATTGAGAAAATCTGAGGTGAATAGGGGAAGTGCTACCCAGAAGTTGAAACCTGTCCATCTTTCAGGAAATAAGAGCTATTTGGTGGGTATTCCCATCAAGAAGAAGCTTCCTTCCCAGATAAATATAGTTCAGTTTAATGATTTATGTTTACATCAGGATCTGTTATACTAAGATTTTGTGCCAGAAGAGTGCCAGCTAGTGCTGAAAAGCCCTTTCAAATGCTCTGCCCAGCTCTTCCCAACATGCATTGCTTTTAATGATACTGTCTGTGGAGTTCACTGATTTAAAGGTGTCATCTGACTTTGGCCTGGCAGTATGTGTATAGTCTAAGTGTATATATATCTGTGAATAGTTAGGGTTTGCTTAATGGCTGTATTTATAATTGGTATTCTGAATTTTTATGTGCTGAATGTGTTACACTGTGTAGTTGCTCACTCTGACTAAATATTTGTAAAATTTGCTATCTATCATACTTTTTTTTATCAGTTAAAAAAAAAGAACCCTTTCATTCCTGAGAACACTTTGTTCTGTGTTAATGGATGTGATAAAAAGGGTAGAAAAGACTGTATGATATGAATCTGTTAATACAAAAATTCACGGGAGATTTAGAGAACATGTAAGAGGACATTTTCCCTAGGTAATATGTAGCCTGTAGCTTGTTGCTTTGCAAAGCAGGCGATGTGCTCAAGAGACACACTTCCACTGTAGTTTTTGATCATTTGAACTAGTCAAGACCCTTACGACTACTCAGTCTTCAAGAAATGTTACTTTTTTTTTGTCTTGAATTAACCACTACATTTGTGGTTCAGCAGTATTTAAATACTACATAAACTGTCAGACCTTTCATTTCTCTTTTGACATTGTAGTAACTTTTGGAGACAGAGTAGTCCTTTCCAATAACAATATAAGAGTTGCTGATTAGTTCACGTTATTTCCTGAAATGTTTACATTTCTAGGTATATTCCTGGAGAGGAGCCAAATGTAACGTAACATTAGGGTCTTCTTTTCAGTCAATATGATTAATTTTTTTCTTATGATATGGATACAACCTAAGATTTATCAGTTTCAATTTATCAGGTCGTAATTGCCTTCTCTCCAGATGTAATATATTGAGCTCAACAGACAGCAGCCTTTTAACATTTCTGTCTTTTAAATTGCTATTTATGTGGAGAAGATGAGTCAGTGGAATCAGCTGGATTCATCTCTCCCCAAGTCTTCAGAATGGAAGACACTGGGGAAAAACAAACAACTGAGTGCCTTCTGGGTCTGACTGGCACCAGTGGGTTATTCTCTAATATACAGTAATATATCGTGAGTTATTATTTGCTGTCCACAAGCTAATAAATTATATCATGTGCTAACAGGGAGTGTAAAATATGACTTCCAGAATTTTATATCCTTTTCTATTGAGAGCTAGGTAAGACATGGCTTCTTTATTTACCATGAAGATTCAGAAATAGTTTCATGTTTAATGGCAACTATTGATTTACGAGGGTTTGGAAAGAGGAGTGCTTTTGCTCATGAGTGAAGTAACAGCAAACAAAATTTTCAAATCCCAACACATCTAAAAGTGTATCCCTAAATCAGAATAAACTAACTGTTAGTCTTTGGATTGTCTGTATTGATTTGTCTTGCCTGGAGAGGAATCAGAGGAGATGGGGATTAGCTCCCTCTGTACGTGCAAAGGCACTCAGGTGTCACTTCTGCATCAGCCTGGCCCATGAAAAGCCCCCCAACCCCAAATCTGGGATGTGTAGCCCATCTGATGTATGAGATTTTATCACTCCCTCTTAAATAGCCAAGTGACCTGATCTGTACCGCTGCTAACCACTTGTATCTTCTAATAACCTTAATAAGGTTCATAGTATTGATCATTTGGAAACAAGTTACTTTGATAAATGTTTTCCAGATTTAGGATGAAGTTTTCAGTATTTTAGCCTTTATTTTAATGATTTGCTCATAAGCTTCAGTGCTGTTTTCTGGAATAGTCTTTTAGATGTATCATCTCTGGCTGCTCTTATCTTCCCTCCTTCCTTCTCCCGTCCGTCTCATCTACAATCCCCTGAGCAGTTACAGCTGCTGTTCTTGCACTCCTCTGGGTCAGCCGTTGTGAATACTGCTGAGTGAACACATAACCATCATTCCTTTCCACCACGATATTATCCATTCTCTTATCCACAGCTGCTTCGAAGAGCAGGGATGATCTGAACAGCCATGTGGAGGTGCAGTCAGAAGTGTCTCCCACTTCCAGAGTTCTGGCAGCTCCAGGCTGTTGTGGCTCTGCCTGTGTTCAGAGGCTGAGGAGATTATATTGCAGTTACGCTCATTTTGCAGCTTCACAATGCAGTGATGTCTTTGCTGGATGCTTCTGCTCATGACCACATTGATTGCTTGCGTGACAACAGTACTTTGGAGACTCTGGAGATTTCTGTCTGCAAGGACACCTTTCCACAGACAGCCTCACTCATTCAGTCTTTTAAAGCAGAGAGCACAGGCTTTTTATATGTAAATTTTCTAATGAGGAATTTATATTGTGTAATTAATAGTGCAGTGATTCACAGAAGTAGGAGATTTTATGTGGTTTTTGTATGTGCTAATGTTATTTTTTGTCTTCTTCCTTATCTTTTTATACATTCATATGCAAGTTGACAAAGTAAGTTAAAAAAAATGAATTGATATAAAATATTAATTGTTTGAACAAGTAATATAGAGGACTAACTCATTACCAAAAAAGGAATATTTCAAATACATTTAACAAATTCTGTGCAAACTTTGCAAAACAAACAGCTGAATTTCTTTCAGTGGGTGTTGATGTTTTTTCCCAGCTTTGCTTAATTCATTGAAAGGATCTGCTTTATAATGTACCTCAGCTCTGTAAACCTCACTGGGAATTTAGTCCACTCATGAAAGACACTTGTATTTATTAGGTAACCTGGTGTATTCTTAGAAAGAAAACTTCCAAGATGTCTGTGAAGGATTTGGTATGTGTTGAATGAATACATGATTTGTATACCGCAGAAGGGAAAAACTGATTTATCTTGTGATCTCTTGCCTATACAAAAGCTTGCAATAGGTTAACAAACTTGGGATATTGTTGCTAGCACATACTGGAGGAAAGCGAAGTTCTGCTCCTATTTGGCTTGAATTCTAATAAGTGATTTTTGATGATTTCAAAATATTCAGTTATTGTAATTCCATAATGCCTTGATAACACAGAGGTCTGTGCCGCACACCTGCAATGTCAGCCTCACATATTAGCTAATGTTTGGGAGAAACATAATAGAAAGTAGTAGAATAAAAAAAGAGTAGCATATAAACTTGCTGGTTTCACCTGTTGTTTGCACCAGGAGTTTTACAGCATTCTTGTTCTCTAATACATCTCATGTATTCTGCGAACACCCTTGAATAACATAACATTTTTGAAGAATAAATTATTGATTTCTACTAAAATAGCTCTTTGGGACATCTCATATTGTCTGGTTCCATATTGGGGTGCTGGCTGAACTTGAGGCATGGCTGTAGCTGTTCCCCACAGCATTTCAGGTCCATGGTTTGTAGCATTTGGGATCTGGTACCATCCAAATGCCAAGGCATATGGCTAAAGATGAAACAATATTTGTAATACTAGTTTCAGAGCATGAGAATGAATTTTCTTTTTTCTTTTTATTCAGAAACATTGAGGTCTCTCAGCGGTGCTTGCTCATTCAGAATAACCCTTTTCTTCAAGGGACAGAATCTGTAATTACCATAATGCCCCTGCTGGGTTTGCTGACAGGGCTGGTGTATCTGTAAGGGCTGTGACTGGAATTGCAGCTGCTTCTGTCTTGGGCAAAGAAAAAAGAAATTGTACTTCGTAGTGGAGATAGTGCATAGCTGTCCTTTAAAGGCGGAATTTTTTAGTGAGTCATAGATAATAATGTAGATACTGGTTTCTGACAGGGAACTACCCAACCAGACAGGCAGTCTGTTGCTTTCTAAGCTTAAGATACTTGCATTGTTGGACTGTAAATATAAAGCTGTAATCAATAGGATGATCAGTTTTCTGCAAGCAAAGAGAGCATAGTGTATGCAATAATCACTTTGTGTATATGTAGCTTGTTGAAGTGATTAGAAAAATGATGGCATCAGCCTTTTTATTGCAGCAGTTGGATTAGTTAGGGCTTCGGTTTGCAGTATTATCTCAGAGACAGCAAGCAGATAAAGCAGCTGTTGGGGAAGCTTTGCTTGTTCCCATTTACAAGGAGCTTGCACCTGTACTTGTTTGTTTTCCAGTGTGTGGGAAAAAGTACTGAGAACATAAAGCCACTAAGTGGCCAGAAATGATACCAGTCCATTACAATTTTCATGGTTCATATTTTTTACTGTGCTATACATAATTAATCCAAGCCACCCATGGAAACACACATAAATCGTGTACCTCCCCCATAATAGAGTATGGAAATGCTACTGTTTGTCTTCACCTCTTGTGAGTGATATATTCAGCCTGATTGTATAGCCTTCTTCCATGTTGAACAGTCCTTCCTCAATGTAATCCCAGCTCAGCAGGACCCTCTCTGGAAGTACAGCTTTGTGTGTGGGAGAAGGTGCTGAGTCAGGTTGTGATTTCTGTTTTAACTTCCCAGGTGTGTGGATTTCTACTGCTTGTTGATCAAAGGCAATAGAAATAAATATACACATGCCAGGATTAAGACATACAGATATCGTGCAACCCTTCCTTTCTTTGGTAATATATGACTTGAAAAGTAGGTTTTCAAGTTTGTTTGGGTTTGGGGTGGGTGGGGTTTTTTCAAACTTACTACTTAAATCCTCCCTGGGCTTTGAAGTCCACGGTTTCATTTTCAAAGCACTGAAAACTGAATCACCTGACATCAGACACTAAGTACTTTCAAAGATTTATAGATGAAGATTTAGAAATTGAGAATTTAGTTTCCACTGAGGTATGAATCTCAATATGTTTATTAAGCTTTATTTTTTAAAAAATAAGACTATCGGTATATATTCCCATCAAGATTGTTATTTCTCTGCATTCACAAGGGTATGAATGAAACATGCTTTTTTCTGCTTGTGGTGATGATTTTTATCAATGGTTCACCTAGATAAAAGGTTTCCCCAAAATATAGTTTGTGTTTGGAGTTGAATATCAGTCTTTGGCAAATTTCTTTTGACAAGGACTTTAATATTTGGCATTCAGCCATTGAAAATACATGGTTCTTGCTGCTTCACTCAAAGCTTCATTGTTTCTCGAGAGCAGAGCTATCCTGCAAGACCATGGAAAATGAAGGGATTGTAGAGGCAGCTTGGTTAAGGGATTTGCAAATTTAAGACAAGGCTTTAAAATATTTTTCAAATTAAAAAGAAGCATTCATGTACCGCAGAGATGTGTTTGTGTAGGCTCCTGTTTGCCATGTGTGTCATCATAGTCATCTTCCTGGCGCTAAATGTAGACAGAGCTGTATCAGATCTGAACAGAAACAATAGTCCACTGTTAAATGTGCTTAAATAAAAATGTCCTGCTGTTGACATTATTAATTAAAACTAGGAGGCTCCCTTTAACATGGCACTCCAAGGAAGAAAAGTGATCTTAAAAATACCTTGGACCTAACCTTTCATAGCTTGGCATCAACATCCTGAGCTATATTAGGGTTAACAGGGCAGACATATGGTCTGAAAAATTGTTGTGTTCCTTCTGGATAGCTGCTTTCTCCATTGCTTGCAACTCTTAAGTGATCCACAACTATTCCGTGTAAAAATCAATACAGTAATCCAGTCTGGAGGTCCCAAGGTGTAACAGCAGTGGCAATTACGCTTTGACAATAGAGTCCTTGAGTGTGTGGTATGGCTTCATTACAGTGCCTAACTTTAAATATACTGCCAGGTTTCTGATGCTGCTCTGATCGGAGCTGAACTGGAGATCTTAAATCGAGACAGCTGCTCTATCTAAGCAGTCCAAACAAAGGGGTCTTAATCGTGGAATCTAGCATGGTATTGAAAATCTGTTAGCTTGGCGTAGCACCTATTGCTTGGTGTAGCAGAGATTTGGATACCACAGAAATTTGTCTTCAGTTGAGCCAGGACATCATGATTTGTTTAAGGTGGCCAGGGAAGATGGTTAAAGAAAATTACCTGCCCTGTATTTCAGGGGAACAGAAAAATTTCAGATTACTCAGTGTTGTCTTTGTTGCTTTTTTTTATTGTAGACATTTGCAAAGATTACTTTGAATGCATGCATAGCTATAAAGAAACTTGTAGTTTATGCAAACAAGGAATCTAACTTGCACATTTATCTGAGATACAGAAGAAGATATTTAAAGCCATTAAGGAAATGAAAAGATAATGATAGAAATAAGCCCATATGGGTATGACATTATTGTGTTTAGTCTTCTGCCATTTACAGCTTTTGTAGTTTTAGTGTTCTGCTGTCTTTAATATAGAGATGTGGCCACTGACTCAGGTGGTCAGAGTTGGAAGTTACTTAAATTAGAATTTAGTATTGCCTGTGGAGACTTGCAGTCATAGGGGACTGTACTTTCATCGATCAGATCAAGATGGATGGATGCAAAATTGGATCTCCAGCCTCTCTGAGCCACACTGGAGCGTGAAAGATGCAGGCAGAGGAATTATGCTTTGGCTTGGCCATACAGCTCCAGCTGTAGCCCCAGGGCTGCTGCTGCCATTCCGGCAGTGTCTCTTTTGGCCGAAGCCTAGCTGCCTCACCCTTGAAAAGTTTAAGATAAAGGAATGTGTGTTCTAGTATTAAGAAAAAAAAAAGTGTTTGTATCTGTCAGTACAGTGTGTGTAGAAGGCCTTTCTGCTCTAACATCAGGTTCATATGGGAATTAAAAAGGTCAATCTCTTGCAAAGTAACCGACAAGGTTAAGTTGCTCAAACTGATATCCCTCTGTTTCTCTGAAGTGTAATTTATCAATCATTTCTCAGCCTCTTTCTTTGCTGTCATGAGATGATAGCGAATTAATTGTGTGTCTGAACATCAAACTTTTAACTGCATCTGTGTGCTCCTCTGCAAAAATATATTTCAAATAGCTTGGCAGTTGTAATTCTAGTGAGCACTGTCCTTCACCCTTCACCCATGACGTTTTGAGTCTGTTGACAGTCAGGAAGAAGAATTTAACCTTAACCTAAAAATTGGTTTTTAAAAATTAATAATTGTTAACAGAGAAGGATGTCTCCCAAGTGGGCTTATCTGCAAAAAATGCAACCCTCTCCCTAAGAACCCAAATCTCTTTGTTAACCAGATTTCTCTAGCAAGCTGTCCTTATCAATGGGGAGGAATTTTCTGTGGAATTGATTCCCTTGACAGTGTAGCAGGGGTGCTTAAAATAAGTCAAAATACAGTATTGTTCACCATTTTTGAAAGGGCAGCAGGCTCCTGTGTTTGTGTGCCTCACTGCAGCAAACGGGGGCCTTGGCCGTCTGTGCTTGTGCTGTAGGATTGACCTACAGAGCCACATGAAACGGTATGGTTGTACTTTCATGGGAAAGTGAACATTAAAAATCCCATTCTTTATTGCTTAAACTGATTAGAAAGACCAGCACCTTTTTCAGGGCTTCTTGTAAATCCTAGTTCTATTAAGATAAATATCTAGGTCAGAAGCTAGAGGTGCCATCACCGGTTTTTTCAAAGCTATAGTATGTTTGAAAACTCTTTAATAAAGTTGGATTGCTATAAGGAATCCAGTGGGTTTCTAAGGCACTCATTGAATTTAACCTGTAAAACTTGACTTCCAGCAGGTTAGCTGAGGATTGTCAGCTGGTGCTTTCATCTTGGCTTAGCCTGACATGAAAATTTCGAGAAAAAGCAAAGAAAAAATTCAGTGTTCTCTTTATCCTATTCACAGGCCTTTTGAACTCTTCTCATATACTTCACTTCCTTCATTATGTTGCAAAGTGGAGCTTACCTGCCTGTCACGGAGCAGCGCAGGGCACTCGGCCGTGTGGCCCCGTTCTGCTGCTAATGAGGCTGTCGAGTGAGCACCGTGCTGACGAGGCTGCGGCTGCTGGGGCCACTCTGGCACTGGGGGCATCCAGCAGAGCAGGAGCTGCCAGCATGGCCAGAAGTTGTGTTAACTCCATTGAGCTGAGCCTGGATACAGCGGCTTTGCCTGGGTTGTGCAGGAACGGGACACCAAGTGTGCGCTTGTTAGGGCAGAAAACCTGTCCTTCTGAAATGAGCACCTTTGTCCCCCTGGACTTTTTGGGACTGTATGTACTTTGCTGGTGACAGTACCTTCTTTTTGCTGCTATGAAGTGATACTTGTTCTTTTGGAAGTCAATTTAGAGAATTAGCTGACTGTGACCTCTTCAGAAGATGCATCCTGCTGATATCTCAATGCATGAATTCTTGTTTAGATGTTTTTTTCTCTGACTTCAAGAAAAGAAGGTTTCTAAAGAGCATGTAGTTACTTAAATATTCAGGCAGAGGCCTTATGAAATTTTAAAAACAAACCTGTTCTTAGCCTGCAGTTACTACAGGTGCTTAAATGTCTTTAAAAATCTGCCCTGTGGCTTCTCTGCTCTAGATATTGCTTCAGTAAAATGAAAATATAACCAGGATTAATTCACTAAAGAAAGTATGTGGCTGTTGGACAGAGTGCTGAGGACAAAAAGTGACTTCCAAGAATCCAAGATATCCAAGAAATGTGAAATTCTCACAATGTCTTTATAAGACCAAAATGAAATAACAGGTAGAACATGGCAGAGCTAGTAAGGAAGTTTTTTCATATCTACTCTTAAGAAACAATACCCCCTTTATGGCAGAACTCTGGGGTCCTTCTTTTCAGAAAGCAGACTGACAGCATTTGTAGGTTAAATGAAATGAATTAGCAAACAAGTAATTATATTTGCATGTAACTTTGTTAAGATAATATCCTGTCTATCTTAAACCTGTCATATTAGACGTATTTAATCTTTGTGACTCATGGAGTGGTATATTGTGTTTGACACCTTCTAAAGGAAGAAGGACGAGAGCCTGTAATTGGAATGCTGCCATTGGATAATAACGATGAGCATGTCTCATCTTCAAAGGGCTTTCAGCCTCCCTAGCTAATCCACATATCCTCTGAGTTAGGAAGGAAAATTTGATCCCAGTTTTACAGATGTGGAAGCTAAGATGGAAGGAGTCACTGCATTAGAACTTGAAGTGCCTAGGTGCTAGTCATCCTGTGTAAAATCAAAATTAATTTTATTTTTGAACTCAGATGAAGTAAATGTGTTGTTTAGATTTGATTTACATGGCTGACATTGATCATCCTGACATTTTACCCTTCAAATATAAAGTCAGTCTCATGCTATACCAATGTAACAAGTATTCTCTAGTAATCATATTACTGTTCAGTTCAATAATCTTTACAAGTAAAATGTGCAGAGTTTCTGAATGTTTGCACTTGAAAGTGAAGATCTGATCCTGACAGCCTTCTGGATATAAAATCTGTTTTGTAATTGTGGAACTTCAGACTCTGAAAATTGTGAGAATATCACCCATTGCATTGGCAAAGCTCTCATTAGAGTAGGGAACTTCCTGAACAATTTTAGTTGTTGGATTGCCATTTTAAGGCAATTTGAGTTCACTGGTTATTCAAATGGTAAAACTAACTCAGTTGCTGAAGTGGACATCTTCCTCCCCCAAAGCGATTGCTGTTGGTGTTAAACCGCTGGTGGTTTAAAAATAACATTTTCTTCTTAAGTCTTTAACTTACATGTAGAGTTACTTACAGTAGCTTAAACTGGAAAATGGCTTAAATTAATTTTGCCTACTACTGTTCATGCTTTGTATTAGAATTTCTTTTATGTAAAATGAGGTGGGTCAATTATTACACATATTATTTGCCCTGGCAGATTCTATTGTCCCAACAGCTAATGAGTATGAAATAAGCATTAGAGATATTTACAGAAAGTCTTTAATGAAAAGATAAACACTATTTTCTCTTCATTTTCAGTTTAGTAAAGCTTCCCTAATTTTAATGCACAGATGAGCCATAAACAACACCATGCTATTGTCCCCCACTGGAACCTGGTGGATGAACTTTATGCAGCTGGTGAACAGACATGGAAATATTCTGACTGACAACATTTGTAATTACTGCCTACCTGGAGAATGCTTCATATATACAAAAACCACAAGCAAAAATTGCAACATTTAAAAACCTCAATAATAAACCCCAGAAACACTGTCTTTTCCTTTTTGCTGAACATCTTCTCTCTTCATGTGGACATCCCTTATGTTTTCTTTCCCGTACATATTTTCTGCAGAAATTCCTCCATGCACTTGTTAGTTCCCAAATAAAAAAACACGTTTTAGTCTTTGCCTGAGTTCTATTGGCTGAAATGACAACACTGTTAAAAATCAATGTGTAGAAAGCTGGATCATTACTGAGGTTTCCCCTTGAACACTTCATAGACACAGCAAACTCAGGAAAACAGCCTGAGTACACTGCATCGTGATTGATTTCAAGTACATCTGATGGAGTATAATTGTCTACCCACTCATTTCTCTTCATTCTCCTCTCTACATGCTTCCTCTTTTGGGATCAGATAATCAGTAGCAATAATAAAAAGAAGTAAGAATTAAAAAAAAAAAGAAAATACACAGAAACTATTGCCGTTAAGGTTTAGCTGCAAAACTAAACGGCAGTAGCTTTATGTTTAATATATTAATTTCTATGTTCCACTATAATATCATCAGAATCTTTGGGAAAGCTCTGACTCCACTTTATGTTAACTTAATAAAAATGCACACTTAGATTTATATTAATGGTTATGCTGTTACTGGCATTGAGACTGAATTTTCAAGTGTGTCAACATCACCATCAACATCTTCTCCCTCTTAATTTCTTTTATAATGTGACAAGAGAATCAATACTTTGAGGGGTTAAGATCCTAACATGTCTGGGAGTTTGTTTGTTTGTTTGTTTGTTTTATTTTCCTGGGTTTTTTTTCCTTAATTTTTTCATTTTTGGAAACATTTTTTTTTTCCCCCAAATATGTAATAGTTCTGTCATCTTACTTATATATAAGGTATACCATACATGAAAATTTCTGTTACTGCACTGAAAGGACCTGTTGTCATGAATGCAGGCTGTTTTGTTCCTCATATGCTCCTTGCTGTAACTGCTTTCCTTCCATTGAGGACATTGTCTGAGCACTGTGATTTCTTGGTGCTGTTTGTTCTAATGTTGATCTAATGTTGTTACTTTTGAGTTTTGTTTAGTTCTAAATTGCTCTCTCAAATAATGCCTTTGTTGGTACATCCTGGGGTTCTGTATTTGCATCTTGTCAACATTTTAAGTATCAAGTTTACCAGTGAAAAGCTGTGCTTTTTTTTTTTTCTTCTGCCAGACCCATAAACTCAATTTTGAAATGCGAGAATTAAGTTATGTCCCTTCTTTTTCTGTGTGCATGCTTAAATCTATCTCCAGTAAGAGATAAGCTGCTTGTGGCAGGAGGTTCATTCACTGTCATCAGAAAAGAAAAATCTACTTTTTTTAGATTATGCCTTTAGTAACCTCACTCACTGAAGGTGATGGAACTGTGCAGTGAGAACAAGTTTATGAGGAATGGAAGTAACAATATTTTGTTTTGTTCAGGTATCTTGCAAAGAGCAGGTGCCGTGGAAAAGAAGGTGTCATTTTAGTTTGCAGCTCTTCAGAACACAACAATACTTTCAACTATCTAGAGTCACATCTGCTGTCATTTTTATAGGGAGATGATTATACGCTTTCTAGCTATTCAAATGGTTTCTCCTCTTGCGCTAAGTTTTGGGTATACCTAAATCCTTCCCGTCTTTCCTTTTTACTTTTCACTGAGTTAATCATGAACTACATTGATGTTTCCTTCTCTTTTCTTCAGCTCAGCCCTCACAGGTTTTGCTTCCTTTCACTGTAGGCGAGTCCCTTCAGCACTGAGGACATTTTGTTATGCTTAGTGAGAGCTCTCCACTTTAAAACATCTTTTAGATAATACAATGCATAGAAGGGCTGGCTGGGCAAACAGAACTGTGTTAATACAGCTTCTTGAGAAGTGATTTAAATGTTTTCAGCTGTGTTAATATGTTGATACTGGTAAATTTGATCAGTAAAATATTGGCAAATACAGTTCTGTGTTACACAAACTTTTCTACATTCTCTTCCTATTTCATCTTTGATTTTAGGAAGTCCTATTTACTTTTGCCACTTTGGATGGATTCTTATATTTGTTTATAAAAAGCATAAGATGACTTTATGGTAGAGAAGGTCCTATCCACATTGAGACCTTCACAGATAGTGAAGTTTTTGAGAAAACAGCAATGAAATGGTTTCTGATGAGGATTATAATTGCATTCATTAATTACTTAATTGTATTATTTTTAGAATACAAGCTCACATTGTGGATCTTTTAATTGTCTCAAAATGTGTTTTCATTAATTAAGCAAGATAGCATAAGGCATAACTCATATCCAGTTTAAAATAAAGGAAAACATTTGAGTCTGGTATGTGTCGGTTATGTGAGTTTGATATCTACCTCCTTCTTCTGTTCCCTTGCTTCTTGTATTTCGTGGAAGTTCAGATTTATTGGTATAGTCCACTAAAAGTGTTCAGGAAGGAAAATCTGTGGAATTTGACTCTGAATTCAAGATAAAATTCCACACACAATTCAATTCCTATATTTAGTGAGATTCCAGCCTATTTTTTATTTAATTTTATTCATTAGTTCTAAAGCATAGGTTATTAAGTCTCCTTGTTTTAGCTTATTAAACAAACAGACAAACTCACTGTATGTCAGAAATAAACCTCCTAGCATTGGAGAAGAGACTTTGAGGTGTGGTTCTCAAAGTCAAAATTTTGGGCCATGATAAACCCCTTTAGTTGCATATCCATAATCAAGCAGCCAGTTGAATCCTTGTTGCAAAGATTCTAATAACAAATATAACAGCTGATGCTGCATTGTGTGTGACTAATTCACAGGTCTGCTCCAATTGCATATTAAAGCGCAGGAACACACACTTCTGATTTCATCTATTTCCAAGCACAAAATTACACACTGTTCCTCATTAATGATATTCTTTTAAAAATAGTACAGGGATGAATACAAAGCCTGGACTGTCTCTAATAATGGCATCCTGGAGCATTAGAGGTTCTACAAACTTCTGATCTTGATTTGAAAATATTGAGCAAATGAAAAATGTCTGTGTAAAAAGAAGGCAGTGAAATCTTCCTGAATACTCTCATGTATTTTTTCTTTATTTTGGTGGATTGGGATCTATACTGCTGTGGTTTAACTCTTGTCCAACATAATACATTAGTTTCTAATTACACTGCTCTTCAAATTAATATGGTTCTCCAGGCTGTTTTTAGAGGTGATGGTTTAAGACATTAACACAGGTTATAAATCACAATAGTTGTTTGTTACTGAAAATACAGAAGCTGTGCTGTTCTTAGAGTGGGAAGACTACCTTGTGCCTATGAAACTTGAGAGATTGAGACTTAATTTCTTTATCTTCCACAGTTTTCCTGTGCAATTATGGGCAAGTCTTTTAGCCTCACGAAAAGGCTTGGGTCCTTTTATTTGGGTATTTGCTTCTTGCGCCGTTTGTTTTCCCTCTCTCCTTTATTTATTTGTTATTTTTCTTTTGAGTTGTAAAATACCTAAGTAGTTCCTTATATGAGCAGTAGAAGTATTGGAAAGTATCTCTGTTCCAATCTTCTTAATGGTCTGGCCAGAAGACCTTCTGTCAAAGCAAGAAATGTGTGTTTCACTGTAGGACCAGAATGTACTGGATAAGTGTTTCCTCCTTTGTATTAATAAATAGAATTGTAAGTAACTGAGAGTTGTGAATGACAGTAAAAACTTGGGAATAATGAATGCAGGTACATGCATAACTGAATCTAGAATTAACTCCTTTGCCAGGAAGCTTTGCATTTTCCTTGTTGCTTTCAGTTATTTAAAGTTCCCAAATAAAACTTGTTCTATGCAACTTCTAGTGAAGAGGAACTGGTTTGAAAGAAAGTCTGTGCCATTGGGATGAAGTGCTCTCCTCAGAATCCTTGGGAAAATGGCTTTGGGAAATCTATCTTTTGATAGAGCCAAAAAGAAACCATAGAGGGCCCATAACAAGAACAACAATACTGGAAGAAAACAGAAAGATATTTTTGGAAAGTAATGCAGGAGGACTGAAGAGCAAGATACTGGGGAAGCCTGTCAGAATCATTCTCTTGCTTCCATTATGATTGTATGTACTAGACACAGAGGTGAAAGACTAAAACTGAGTCACCTGTGAGGAAGACAAAAAGGTGCAAATCTTTCTGGCAGAGACATCATAGTTGATATTTCTAAATTTATGCTTTCAGTTCTGAATACTGCAGAGCTGTCAGGGCAGTTGGCTAGGCTGGGACTAGCAAGACAGATCTTTGTAGGAGATATATGCGTGGTTCTTATACTTGGGAAATTGCTACTAAGAAAAATGCCTTCAAAAAAGAGGCATCCTTGCTACAAAGCCACTATGCTTGTCACCAGTTTTAAAGACTGCTCAAAACTCCTGGATTTCCTCTTCAGTTCCTTTTTCAGTGCTTTGCTTTTTCCCCCTCTCTACCAAGGTTGTTTCCATTTCATTGCTGTGTCTGGCTTGTAAGCTATTTAGTCTCTATAAAGGGCCTGTAGCAGAAAAAGGTCTAATAATGTGAGATGCTCAGTTCTTCCTGCAGCTGCGAGTGGTGCTAAGGGAATTCTGCATGGGTGGCTGTAGGTGCAAATTGAAAAAAATGGGGAGGTGTTGAAGAAATCGAAGGTGTTGTGAATGTGAATGGAGAAATTGGATTGTGGAACACTTCTTTTCCTGCAGCAAAAAAAAATTATTGATGAAAGTTTTACTCTGCAAAAAATCTGTTTTGAGCTTTGTGTGCATGAATGTTTCCATTTGGTGTGCAGATTTAAATGATGTGGAGAATGCAGTCTCTTTTAGAAAGTAGCCACTGATGATAATGGCACTAACCTGGAATTTGTTTCTGTTTCCTGTGAGTTTGGCAGAATTGGCTAGAAGGGCACTGAGCATCCTTTGCTATTCTCACGATGAAGAGGGCTGATCTTTTGCACTGTGTTTTGGGTTCCTCTGACACTGCAGAATAGATTATCTGTTGCTTTTTCAGGAAGAAGTTGCAATAATTGTATTGATCGTCTTTCATTTGACTCTTGACTGAGAGGAATAAAAAGCTTCACGATTATTGATTTAGTTTGCACTCAAGTATGTTACTTTTGTTTTCACTTCCCATAGGACCTAATCCCAAGGCCATTTATGCAGTTGTGTAAGGCCTTAATGCAGTAGAGGTAAGGCAGCCTGGCTGTGCAGAAGCCTGAATCAGCAGACATCCTGTGTGCATATCTCCTTGCTCAGGCATTTATAAGTTTATCATCTCAAGATGTACCCAAAATAGATTAAGCAAAGTTGAAACAAATGGATTTGTTTATTCTGTCTTTTTATGAACTAGTCTTTTCTCTTATGCACCCAAATGACTTCTAGGTAGCTCTTTGTTGTATCTGCTCCTGTCAGTCATCAGTACCAGAGGGGCAGGAATTCAGAGCTAGAGATTTACAAGTGCCCAGCACACCCTGATCTTGTTGCTCCTAAAATGCTGTATCTGTTGTAGTAGAAACGGTCAGTGCACTGCGCTTTGGAACATGCAGGACTTGGGCAATGTTATCACAATGAGCACTTAAATTTTAGATATAATTTTATCTATTATAAATTACTAAATAGCTAAATATAGATTACTATTTTAAATATTATTTTATTCTCCTTACACCCTATTCTGCATCCTCAAACAAAACAGAGCTTAGACAACACTGATCCAAATAATTTTGTAGGAAAGGCTGTTAATTCCTTGTGAGCTAGAAAGGTGATGCCCAGCTCAGAGGCTGGAACTAAGAATCCTTTTCCCAGTCTCTCAGTGCTTCAGTGTTTGTGCAAAATTGTCTCATGTAAATGTGTTGAATTTTATACTTAATACTGATTTCTCCAGTTATTTTATTTGGAAAAGTAATTAAATAAACCTATAAATATAAGCAAATTTTGGTTGGGCAGAAATATTTAGGCACAAAACACAGTAAAGCAAACAAGTAGTACAAGATAAGCACAGAAATATGCCATTAAATACAAGTAAAACATCTCATGGGTTAGGGTCTGTTGAACTTAAAGGCCTTCTGATTAAAAGACCTCACACAGAATCAACCCAACTTCTTTATCTGGCAGCTTATGCACTGTGCCTATATATGTAGTGCCAGTATGTGCATTATTAAAATCACACAATCCTGTAATGACGCACATTTGTCTCAGAACACCTTTTTTCCATCACTTTCAAACATTTTCGCAGGAGTTACATTGGTGCTATATCCCTCTGCCACACCATTTTCTTGATGTTGCAAGTACAGTATCTTGAACACTAGGAAATCCTTTGAGGAAAAAAGGTTTGTGTGTGTGTTTAAAATTGTTTTATTATATTAATTCAGCTTCCACTCCAATCTGAAATACTGCCCTTATGCACATCAGAATTTTAGGAAGGCAATTAAATATATTTAAGTCCAGGTCAGGTATGGTCACATGAACAAAGTCCTTTCTCTGAGGATGGTTGGTACCTAGTAACAGTGAGGTTCTCTAGTCTTGATTTTCACTTAGTGGGTGGCCTTGGCAAACCTTTTCTGTCTTGTCCTCATTTAAAGATAAGGAGGAAGAGATCCATTGCACAATGCTTTGTCATCTCTTGATGAAAAGTGCCATTTAATTTCCAAGTTTTTTTGGCTTTGTTATCATCCAAGTGTAGTCATTAGTATTGTGTTTCCTTGAGAACATTACACTTTCTCCAACCTGCACTTTCTTCCCCTCAAAAAATTTTGTATATCTACCTTATATCCAGGAACCTCCTGGTATTTCAGAAAAATTGGGGGATAGCATTTTCTCTGTTTTACAGATATAACAATAAGGAATCTTTAAGGATCAAGATTCTTCTTGGATAATATACATCTTCCTCCGTGGTCCTTCCCCAGGTTCCTGTCTCCCAGCAGCTTTAATCGCTGGAGAACTTTGCTACCCTTTGTGAGAGAGAGAGGGAGAGGAAAAAGCCATCTGCTGCTTGTGGTTGCTAGGGAGTCGCATGCTGCCCTCAGGGTAGACTGAGCCACTTTCTCTCACATTTGTGTTGGTTTGGGCCACTGCTCTGGACTGAGCTAAAGTTAATTTAGCTCTTGCTTTCTAACTGCTCTTCCCAGTAGTATGACAACTGGACAATTAAAAGTGGGCTGCACGAATTTAAACATATAAACTCTTAATACGTACATGAAGGAAGGGAGAATAAATGTAAATTTTTTAAAGTGTTGCTCTTCTACTTGTTGTCTGGGGTATGCAGCATGGATGAGGAAGAAAACTCCTTTTACTGAAGAATACTCACACCCGAGACACTGGCAGAATACTGAGGTTTATAGAAATCTGTTCATTATGGCTCTGTGGGGAATTTCCAAATGTATTAGCATTTTTAGGTCCTCTTATCAGCACTTCAAAGATAAAGTGGCGTGAGATGAACGCTTCTCCCTTTTTGTGCCGAGTTTTACATACACTGTGCACCCAAAATAGGTAGGAAAATCTAAAAAGGATTTATAAGCAGATGTTAAAAAATGTGGTAAATGATTTTTCGGATGGCTTTTAATTATGGTTTGTCAGATGGCTTCTCATAGGAGCATAATCACAAGGCACATATTCACTCATGATTTATTTAAAGAAAAAAGAAGAGAAGGAAAGGCAGGCTGGGAAGTGTTTTTGTGAGGTACTGCTGTTGGGGGCTCTGTGTGTCTCCATAATGTTTATCTTCCTGCTCACTGTCGTCATGGAAGCTCAGAGCCAACTGGAAGATCCTGCTCTGCACGGGACTGGATTACTGACCCTAACACATGGAAAATTGAATGTATTAAGAGGCAGCCGCATTTTCAACCCTAAGGACTTCACAAGGAATTTGAAACAAAAGGCCAGAGACCTCTGAGGAGATTTTCATCCCAGGGGGGAGTCTCATTTTTAAAAAACAAATTAGCATCACCATAGAGAAGCAGCTTCCAATGACCAAAAATTAGAATACAAAATGAAAGATTTTTTCATTCTCTAGGGTGCTGCTTTCTATCTTTTTTTTGCCAGCTGAAGGAGCTCTCTTGTCTTAAATGTAGCTGAGGTGAGCTAAGCTCTGACCTCAATGCAGTCAGTTGCACTCACATTGGAAGTGGGAAAACTAGTGACATCAGAATGTCTTGCCAATCCATGGGTGAAAGATAAAAGAGACTCATTCTTTTATAGAGGGTTAACAACAGCACTCTCTTTATTTATATGTATATAAACTCACTAAGGTTCATGAAAGGAGAAATCTACAAGAATTAATCTAGAAGGGACAGATAGGTTGGTATTTTCCCTCCTTTTCGTCCTGGTGGCAAATATCACAGATGTCTAATAAAAGACAGTCAGAATTCTGAAAAGATCTGTGAAAGAGAGCTCATGAGCTGTAAAAATTTGTCTTGCATGTACTAGCAAGTGGAAAATGTGGAATCCTTCAGAATAGGGAGAGCCAGAAGCTTTGGGAAAAGGGCTTAAAGGTTTGCATTTGGAAGTGCAAAGGATGGAATTGCCAGATGTAAGGCACAGGCAACCTCCACGTGTCTGCTTAACTGCAGTTTGCTGCTCTGTTGCACAGATTTGTGTTGCAACAACTGGCTGTGGAGGTGCATGGAGAGGTTAATGGCAGATATGTGTCTGTGCGTGTGAAATGGAGGGCACAGGACGAGCCTGCGAGGCTTGTTTTGCCATTTTGCCCCCTGGGGCGGTGGCAGGATAGCTTCTGCCAAGGAATTCTGTGGGGACTGTGTGCTGAATTAATGCAAAATGTGTTTCACCTACCTTTTCCTATGACAGATGCTGTCCCCTGAGTTGAAGGTATATGTTTTGAACTCCTCAAAGGAGCTGTTTTAGCCTTGTCGTAAATGGTATCAGATTTATAAGCTAACAAGCTTATACTGATGAGTATTTTCACCTTAGGCCTGGCTATCCGAATGTAATAATACTCTGCAGATTTTTCCCTGAAGCGTGCCTGTGTAGCCTGTCACTTCAGAGGATGTGCATTAAGCCTGAAACAACACAAAGAATAAGCAGATTTTAATGATAGCTGTTGTCATATGAGATTTTGCAAGTGAAGCATGAATTTTTGGTGCAACCAAACCAAGACCAGACCCAGCAGTAGTCACTGTTTTTTGATTCTTTGCTGTAGAAAAATACTAAAAATATCTACAGATATTGGTTTTTATATGCAAAACACTTTATAAATATTAAACAACTAGTTCTCACAAAGTATATACTCAAAGCCAAATTTATCCCAAGGCCTCTCCTCAGCTCTCAGATTATTTCTGTTTCTGTCATCCCTGAGTTATTCATGCAGTGCTCTGTGTTGATTTGGTTTTGATGGGATAGTACTCGATAAAACTGTAGTGTAGCAATGAAATAGGTAACTATATAATTTACTTTAAAATGTTATATGCTACAGCATTCTTCAGTATATTTGTATATAAGTCTATATGTGGGCATGTGTCTCTGTACAATTAACAATACTGACACAGCAGTTTCACCACCAAAAGTTCTGGTTTTGGACAATCTGTAGGACATAATAGAAATCTTTTACTGTAAAGGTGGCTGCAAAATATCCTTTTTGGCTCTGTACACTGAACACTTAAAGGTCACACTTGTCAGGAAAAGCAACTTTATTTTTGGAACACAAGTGAAGTGTTTTGTCCTGGTTTATGAATTGTACTCTGAGGAGTGAGTTGTGATGTTTATAATATGACTATGCCCTGTTCAAATTCAGTAAGCATTGGGTGACACGGTACACCCAACAGGGGCTCAGGCAGAGAAGCACCAAACACTCTGGCTTGATTTTGATAAAGAAAGATGCTGAATCATTGTCTACTCTGAAGAAATCTCCTCCAGCAACACAGTTAAGATAAAATGAAGTAACTCCTCAACTGTGACACTTTTCTTTTCTTAGTATTTATTACTGTAAGTGTGTACTAATGATGGGAATTGGGATAGCCAAAACATTGCACAGGGTAAGAGGGTAAAGGGAAATCATGATAGGAGAAAACAGAGATATTTTCTCCAATGCCAAAGCTATATGGGAACATGGTGGGGGGTGGAGGAGGGGAGAAGGGCTTCCCCCCCAAAATAGCCTCCACACTATGGTTAGCATGGTAAAAAAGCAGAGATGCTGGCATGTCTGTATGTGAATGAGGAGAAGACAGTGGTGACAAATGGACACACGACAGCCCCCCAGACATTTGCAGCTGATTAGAAGCACAACAGACGAGCAGCTGTCATGCCAATGAAATATTACAGAATGGAAATGAACTTACAGCTGGCTGGGGTGACACCCCTGGTACTTCACTTTTATCACTACTGCTCCAGGCTCCTACTCTTTACCCAGTCAATGAGTCTCTCTATCTCCCTGCATGCGTCCCATTTAATTAGGTTCACTTTAAATCAAAACAGAGCTCAATTCCTGCAAATCTGTGTTTTGTAAGGTGGTGAGGTGTGGAGTAGACTCAAACTGTCCTCTTCAAGCCCAGCTGAGATTGGGTAGGTTATCACTGGTACAAGAGCGATGCTAATCAGCTAATAGCTATGAAAGTTCGGAGACCACTAGCTTTCAAAAAATTCTGGTATCACTCTGCTTTCTGCTCTTCATTTATCTCACCCTTTTTTTCCACGATCTTTTTCCTCTAGCACTGTACAGAAAACTTGTTAATATTTTGTTCAGCTACCAGCTAACAGATTGAGGTTGCAAATAAGGGAAGTACTTCTGAAGTAGCTGTATCCTTAAAAATATATGCCTATATACTTAAAATGCTGAGCTTTGGTATAACATGTGTAAAATATATTTGCAGATCATTTAGTTCAAGCCATGGTGTGAAAGGTAATTCTAGTTGGCTGCTGGGAAATAGGAAGTGTAGCCTCTCATTTTCTGTTTTCAGTGCTGAGCTATTCATGGAATCTGTAACTTTTTAAAAATCTTTTCAGTCTCTATTATTTTCCATTATTCTCTAGATTTAGCAGTTTCTAAATCCAAAGGAATACTCTGGATTTAAAATATTGCCTCCAGGAACAGAAAGTCTGTTTTCCTGTAGGATGAATGTTTTGCTCTTGAGTCTATTAATTATGGCCTTTTCTTTCAACAGGAATAATTGTGTTATTAATAGTCTTTTCATGAACAGAAGAAAGGCCTCTTTGGAAGGAGAATGCTTTTGCTTCACAAAAGGTTTCTGATAGCCTTAAGGTGGATTTATCTGGTAGAGCCTTGGCTAACCTTCATATTAAACAGACAGAAACAGTTTAGGGAATTTGGGGATGTGAAGCAAATTAGAAAATAAATTAAAAGCATTATAGCTCAATACTATAAATTAATGCAGCTGCTGTAAGCTTCATCCTGAGAGAGTTGTCAATATCTGCAAAGCTCCTGCGATGGGGAAGAAAATTAATGTGTATTTTAACATTTGTGTTTTGCCCCACAAGAAGCAATTTGAAAGAGTCCCCTGTAGCTTTGATGGCTTTCCTTATCTTAACTCCTTCCACACCAGTGCCCTGAGTATCTCAGGGGACTGCAGAGGGAAGGGACTAACAGCGCATCCCAGGCAAAGCACGTTGTGAGTAAAAGCTGTGCAAAACAGCTGCTGATGGCAACAGTGATGCCCAGGCTTCCCTCTGCAGATGCTTCTCTGGGCTTCCAGCTGTGCAGGTTGTGGCAGGCTTGGTCCAGCAATTTCTCTGTCTTGCAAATGAATATTTGTTGAGTCTGATGATTCTGCAGAGTAAAAATCTCTTCTGTTCTGCTAAGGTTTTAGTAGTGTTGGTGGGGGAAGAGCACTAACCTCCCTTCCTCCAGCCCTCCATGGTGCCATTCCCTCTGCAGCAGCTTTTTGTGTCTGCTCTTTCCAACGGAGATTTTACTGTTGTCCCTTTCCTCATTGGCTCCTGGGGACACCTGGGTCAAGGCTCTGCCAAGGGATCATAGAGGGCAGTCCCGTGCCTTTCTTTACTTATGGCACAGAATGAGGGGTGCTGGTCATCCTAGACCTACACGAGACAAACTTCCCAAAGCAGAAAAGAGTAAGATAGCAGGAATTCTGTCTTCAGCATGGATGGAGTCATTCAGTGTGGTTACATGAGAATTGCGGAGAACAGAAAAAAACATGCTCAATTGCTGATTATAAAGAAGACTTGTATGGTGTTTATTTTCTCTGGTACTCTTAATATAAATGGGAACTGAAAACTGTTCCTCTGGTTGTGTTACATTCTAGTTGTATTGGGCACTGTTAGTCAGTTCTGGTCCATGGTGCTCCAAGAACTATGCAAACACTTAGTAGGAAATGAGAAATTACATTTCAGGGAGCTTGTGATCTTGGTTAAAATCAGATATTTCAAAACTCATGAAGGGATGGAAAGTTGTGATGACAACCATGGTGTGGCGCATCATTGGCTAGGTAAAAATCAGTCCCTACAGGGGTAAGCAGGAGATAGTGTCTGGCCACAGTTAACTGCTAACCTCTAAGAGAAATAGATTTGACAGAGATGCCTTTTCAGTTGGTCCTGAGACAGCATTTCTAGGGCTGGATGTGTCAGAGTTGCAGGTGACAGGACAAAAGGCTATTGGAGATTGCTGTTACTGGTGTGTTCCAGCATATTGGAGACAGACAAGCAGTGGAAACGAAGGCTGTGCAAAGGCTCGCTGCAGGGGCCAAGGAAGGCGTCCTTGAATGAAAGCCAGTGGAGGGAGTTCAGCGATGAGAATGATGTGTCAGAGCTTTATGATGGTCCCCATGGCAATGAGCTCGGTGATGTGAAAATGGTGAGTATGCCTGCTGGGTGCATGGTCCTCCTCCGTGATGAGGAGGAGGAGGCGATCCATGGCAGAATACGGCAGCAGCACATCTGGAGAAAATGTGATAGATTTATCTAATTTGCTGATATCTGTGAGGAGATATCCTAGAGAGACGACATTCCATGATTGTCGGTAACATAGAAGATGCTTTTCTGAATTTTAGCCTGCTGGCTCTTTTTGGGAGTTTTTGTGTCCCTTAATTTTTAATAAAAAGAATGACTTGCTGTCTTTAATATGTGCTACTACTCTTTAAATTCTAATCCTAGCAGTGTGAAATAGATTGTAACATGCTTCTGGCAGAACATGACTTGCTTCCAGAGCAAACAAGGAAACTCATAATCTTGAAAATCTGGCCTTTGCCTAATTTCTTATTACTTGTTATCAGTAAGTGTTTCTCCTGTGATTTTCTCTTTATTTAAACCATGAGAAAGTAAGGATAGTTGTTTTGTCTTTCTGCCTTCTTTAAGGTACTCAGTGAACTTTACATGCCTTGTAATTTTCTGTGTAAGGAGAAAGGTATGGGCAAGGAATACAAGGAATTGCACATATGTGGAGAAAGATGGAATAGAGTATTTGGAACAACATTGGACTGAAAAATTCATTTCAAAAGAAAGGTCACTAGGCATAACTCTGCATCTGATATATAGCCTAAACTCCCAGCCTCTGCTGCAAAACTATAGAAATGCTGTCTAAACAATTTGTTTAAGCTCCAAACAGTATGAATGGAGCAAGGAAGCCTCACATGTGACAGCAGGTGCTAATATCTTTATTCTGCTGCACCTGAGACCCTGACATTCCCCTTCTAATACTGCTGAAAATGCAGGTCAATTAATAGGAGCAGAGTTCTCATTTTTGATCCTATATTTAATTCCCTGAAGCTATTATTGCCTTGAGGGAATGGGGGAAAAGTGGAGAAGATAATTACACTTGACCTTGTGCTATGGACTTGTGCAAACTCTTGGATTAGCAATGAACACTGTCAAAGCTTGGCTAGGAAGCAGTGGGGGACACGACACTTTGTAAAGCATGTTGCTGAATATGCAAGTGACCAAAATTGAAATGGAAAGGACAAGAGAGAAGCAGAAAACAAATATTGAGGCCAACTCTGTAAGTGCAGTGCTGTCAGGAGTTAATGCCTTTTTCTTTCTTGTCAGAACACCAGTGCTAAACAGACAAAATAGTACTTACTGTAGAGAAACAATTAAGTTGGGCCTTCACAGCCCAAATGATTGAAAAAAGTAGGAATTGCACTACAGAAATGTGTTAGAACAGACCTTGTGATGGCTAAGCAGCAGCCGTACATCAAATAGATGGAACAGAGAACTGATTCTGATCAGCTTTGCTTTACCATTCCCCACTGCACTTTCTCTCACATTATCCTACTATTAGCATTACCAGCTTCCATTTTGGTATGGATTGCAATGTCTTGAATAAACCTTTTTTGGGAACCATCTGGCCTCAGATGTCAAAGAACAGCTGTAGATAGAGCTGTCTTCTAATGTAGATAAAGTTTACATCTCTTTGTAAAATGGAGCAGTGCCCACATTGATGCTGACATAGCAACACTAAGCCTCGGGGAGTTCAGTTTCTCCTTTTGGTTTTCTTTGCCTTCAGCCTCTTCCCCCGTTAGGGATTCTGAGCCAAATCCTGTTCACCTTGCTTGTGTGGAAATAGTTTTTGTTATCAGTAGAATATTCACTTGCATTTTTAGACCATGCAGTCTATCTCCTAAATGTAGACATTGTTTATCAAGTAAGGATGAAAGGAAAAGAAGGTGCTATGAAACCCAACATAGATTTAGAAATTTTGCTATGATTTAAATTTTGGTAAATACGTTTTTAGTTTGTCTGTGTCTTTGTGGTACTAGAAATCCAATATCATAAGCAGTTCAGAAAAATGAAACACACCAGAAAACACTGCAGAGTGAAACTATATGGCTGGATTCTGCTCTTGTTTCTAGTGGTTTAAATTTGGTGCAATGTGGACATCTTACAGATTTATGTAGGCGTCACAAGCTGTACCCAACCTAGGAAATGGAAATGATTGTTGTTTTCAAGACTGGACTGTGTGCAGGAGGGAGAATTTGAGAACCTGACATGATTTATGAAAATGTAGTAATTTTCTGAATTCCTAGGACTTAGCAGTAGCATTACAGCTCAGCTGAAGCTTAGTGTGAAGTTAGAAAATTTCAAAGGCAGCATTAACAACCAGACTGCTTCCAAGAATGGGCACGTGGTTGTTGCATTCCCTGTGTGTGGGTCCACAGAAAGGAGAGCAGTGCCATGACCCTTTCCTTTCTTTCCTGCCCCTGGGGCTTGGCACAGTGAGCGATGCTGATCTGCTCCAACCCACTGTACAGTGGAGGAGAGCAGTACATAAAAAGATATCTTGTCCTCATACCCTCTTCTGGCTTTTAGAACCTGAATAGAACCTGGGAATGACCTGGCTTGCTGATCATCCCTTTCTACTTCCATTTCAGTAAGTAAAAGTACCTGTGACTTCTGTGTACCTTGGAACAGATGGGATTGTATTTGTGTTATTGCTTTAATAATGGGCTGTGCTGTCAAAACAGTGCAAATGGGGAATGAGCAATGAGAGAGGAAAGTAATCCCCTGTTTATACCAAATCATTTTCCATAGCCCTCTCTGAAAGGAACAAAGAGAAAGTAAAGTCAAGGGAAGAGGGTGCTGCAAAAACATGTTTTGATTGCTTTATGAAGAAGTATCTGTTAACATTTGTCTTTAAAATTTGCTAAGCTTCATGAATTAACACTGCACTTAACATGGGCATTTTCCTTTGCAGCTAGGTTACATTACACCTGACCTCTTCCCTTTGTTTGTTCTTTTATTATTTGAATGAAGTTTTAGTAATGAATTGCAAAACATAATTCACTGTTGTTAGTGCTCTCTTTACTTTTCTGTATTCTTTGGCCATTGAAGTAATTGCTTGTAGGACACAAATATGTTCATGTTATGAAAACCACTCCGTTTAAATACAGTGTCTATCCAAACTCATATCCTTATCCTGATCAGATTTATTTTTAAAATAAAGTGCCCTTGCATATAGTCTCACATTTAACAAAGTGCCTTGACCTATAAATATTCCAGTGAACATTAAATGAAATAGGTGTTGGGCTGGATGAGTTTTAATATTTTGTACTTCCTCCATGGAGTCTCTGAAAGTTAATCCAAACCCTGCTTGCCTTGGGCTGCCAAGTAATGAGGAGCACAAAAAATGGGGAAAAAAAGAGAAGAAACTAATCTCCAGGAAACTGCATGTTAAAAGGCTATTACAGGATGAATGAAATACTAAAAGGAGAGGTTAAAAATACTGCCCAGCTGTACTGTAGGTTTATACCAGGATTACCTAATGAAAGTACAATGAGAGGAGTATATGGGGTGTATGTAAGTCTGATGTAAATGTGAATTATATGATTATCATCCTACATCTAAGGATGTAACAGTGCTTTAGATTAAAGTTTATATACAAGATACATTTTGATTAAGTACTGCATAGGTGAAGTATCTGAATTGCAGAGGGGTTGGGTGATGTGCTGTAGCTACTGGGCCAGTTGCAGGGCTGAGATTAACATTGAATAACCTTGGAGTAAGGGACTGAGAGCAGAGCTGGGATTGGAGCTTCCCTACATGAAATGTCCATCAGGATAAAATTGCAGATCACACACAATGTTCTGGTCAATTAAAGTTGAAAATAATCTTCAACTGTTGAGGATTTTTTTCACTCTTTTCTGTTTCAGTTGTTCTGGCATCTATCTGAGGACTTTGTCTTGCTGTGAGATCTCTCTGTGTGCCTGTGGCCCTGTGGTTAGACAGCAGTCAGTATTCAAGATGTATTAATGAGCTAACTTGATCATGATAAGCCAGGTTTCACACTTGTTCACTTCTTTCAAAAAGAAACAGGTTGTGATTCTGAATTACCTTCTGGAGGCTTTTCTCTTCTGGAGACTTTGTCATCCATGGATGTATTTAAAATTGACTTGTTTCCCCAGGCCATAATTTGCTTGGTGAATATCTGTCCAGGAGTCCTGTGTCAAGACAGGGAAAGGATAGGTACCTGCCTTAGCTATTTCATGTCCTTTTGCTGGTATCTAACCAATGCTTTTCTGGATTTGGGCTTTCTGGGAATTGAGTCTCATTTTTCTTCGTACTGTTGTTCTTCAGAGAACTGAAACTCACCATAGGTATTGTTTTTTAACCAATTATTGTAAATCAGCTGAGCCATGGTGACTTCCTGTGAGTGCTTGTTCATGAGGCTCATCTGTTAAAGCATGCCCTGATTGCTCCCAGAGATCTCCAGTCAGATGTCAGTGATTTGACTGGCTGTACTAGCTTGCTGTCTGCCCTCCTTGTTTTTCAATGCTGTATTAGTAATACTAAGTTGGAAAAATGATTGAAGTTTTAATTCAGTTGCTAGTCCTTAAGAAAGCTCATTTTTTATTCATCTTAAAATTCAGTTCACTGTCTTTTTTTTTTTTTTTCTTTCTTCTTTTAAATCAGGATGTGTATTACTTGATAATTTGATCAACTCTGCAGCAACAAAGGCCAGCCAGTGCCTCACTGCCTGTTGTGCCCTCTGGTTTGAATAGTAACAGCGCATTTTCATGCTGAGTTTAGATGAATTGGCTCCTGCCTGTGTGTGCTGGGTAATGTCCTTTCATATTCTTGGCATTGGTAATGAATAGGATTTTGAACACCGCTTGTAGATGTTAAGGCTTATTGTAGGAAAAATGCTCACAGAAACTCTAAGCTTCTAATAAGTGCCTAAAAGCCAAAGAGGGTATCAGAATTATGCTACTAATTCAGTTGCTATTGGTTGCCTACTTGATCTCTAATTGCCTTTACAAGCACTTAAATTCATTTGCTTATAGGTGACTTCACTGTACAGTTCTCAGATTTTCTTTTTCCTGTCCTTTTGCCCATATATAAGAACTTTGTCAATGTGTTTGCTTTTATGTCTGCACTCATTTTTAAAATCCCAGATATCTTCTTGAACATTAGTAGTATTCCTGCATCTTAATTAAGATAAAAGTTTGACCTGTTTTTTTTCCTGAAATTAAAAAAAAAAAAACAAAACTCTGTTACTGGTACCATGGTTTGCAACAGGGTAAAAAACCCCCATCAACAACCCTAACCAAAACCCTGAAGAAAGCCCCAAAATCCCAAGATCCTACTAAAATGTCTTTTGCCTGAAGATGGTCAGAGTATTTGCCACTTTGTGATCTATTGTTTGCAAAACAGAAACTGTCAAAACTGCCCAGTTATTATTTTAGCAGAGTGTATTTCTGAATAGTAACAAGAATTATAAAAAAACCAACAGAAAAATCTCCTTTTTTGAGGAATTACTGTGATTTGCAAATCCTATTTGATTTTACAGCAGAGTAATGCTATTGAAAAGCTGAATTTAACACAGATAGTAAAGAGGGATTCTGTATGTTGAGGGGTGTTTTTGTTTCTGGGTTTGGATTTTTTTTGAGAGAGGTGTTTATTTCAGCTGTGCATTTAATCCTTCCTTCAAAGAGAACTGGGGGATAAAGTGAGTGCCGGAGTAGCACTGTGGGTTCCTACTGTACTTTTGTTCTTTGTTACTGCAGAGCTAAACAAGTTTCTGTTAATGTGGTGCAGGTGAAAATGCTGGAACTTCATTAACAGTCCTTCTGATGAAGTGTGAGGCAGAATAAAATCCAGTTCCTCCTCTGTTCACGGAGCTAGATTTGCAGGACGAGCAGAAGCAGAAAGCAGCATGCCCTGCTTGTGTTATTCCATTGAACAGATTTCACTGAGACTCTACAGGGGCAGTAGAGTAAAAGAAAAATAGCAACAAAAATGTGAAATCTTTATGCAGTCACATTTCTGAGTGAAACCAAACATCTGAGAACTTCAGAGTGAGACTTCACAGGCAAATTACAATAGGTCATCTGTGCTGTAGCCAAAATAGAGTAAGAAAAATAATTGGAGAATGACACATTAACAAGGACCAGGTAAGGAAATGAACACATTACCTTGCAGTCTGTGTAATTCAGCACAGTGTCAGAGAAGGGGGTCAGGCTCTGCCACAGGCATCTGTGGTTCTACTGGTGCCTGGTTTGCTGTGTCCTTAGCTCCAGCATGCATAAAATCTTGTGGTCTTGTGGCCAAAATCCTCTCTAGGTCTTGTGAGTAAATCTGAATGAATAATAATGATTTTTCCAATTTCCTAGTTAGGATGAATTAAAAAATTGGAAACCAAATAAAATGTTTTAAACCAGTTTAAAGCCATTGATTTTTTTCCCTGCCAATTGTTCCCCAACTCTCTTGTGAGAGTAAATTCAGTGCTATGTGGGTACTGTTGCAATGGATGCTTTTAACAGACAGCCAGTGACAAGAAAATTCTGTCCAATAAAAAAAGTAGCAGCCTACTGATGAATTACAGTAGATGCTAAAGGAAAACTTGGTTTTGTTCTGCCTTTCATTATCTCTCTGGTAAAGCTTTTTTCTAAACGATGTTTTACATAAACCGATTTAACCCATGTTAAAAAGTGCCTCAACATATTTTTTAAGAGACATGAACAAAGATGACATTTTTTAACAATGGGAGTGCATCTAACAATTCACTATTCTTAAGTATCACAATACAGAGGAAAATGAAAAACGGAAAATCACAGGTGAAGATGGTAACAACAAAAATTCTTTAAAATCCAGTGCTTCTGGTCTCTTGGTAATGCAGTCAATATATTCTTTAAAAGATTTAAGTCAGTAAGGGTTTCCTTAAATAGTAGGGTAGCTTTGAAATTCCCTTTTATACCTGGGTAGAGCAACATTAAATCAAGAGGCAGCATCATCAAACTTGCTTTGACTGACGAAAAAAAAGGGACTTTTTTTTTTTTTTCTCTCCAAGAGATCTTGCTAGCTGCAAGTCATTTGTGACAAAAATCAGATTTTGCATCCCTATTACCTTCCTGGGAAGATCTTTGCAGTTCTAACCAGTGCTTTGCTCTTCTCCCTACAAGTCACTGAAATCTTTACTGTTTTTCACTCAGTCATGTATAGTGGAGACTTTGCTTATTTCCCAGGGCACACTTCAGATGATGCATAAAACTTGCATCATGAGCACTGGTGGTAATTAAAGATCCATGGTAGGTATGTTCTAGGTTGTTAACTCGGTATCTGGGCAAAATCCAGCTTGGGTAATTATGTACTGTCTCACTGACTTCTGTCATCAGCTGCCACTGGGTAAGGTATGGCATTCGAGTCTTGTCCTATGTGAGTGTATAATATTATTGTGTAACCTCAACATGAGCCAGCCATGTGCACTCACAGCCCAGAAAGGCAAAGGTGTCCTGGGCTGTATCCAAAGCAGTGTGGCCAGCAGGGGAGGGAGGGGATTCTGCCCCTCTGCTCTGCTCTGGTGAGACCCCACCTGCAGTGCTGCATCCAGACCTGGGGTCCCAGCACAGGAAGGACATGGATCTGTCGGAGGAAGTCCAGAGGAGGCCACAAGAAAGCTGGAGCACCTCTGCTATGAAGACAGGCTGAGAGAGTTGGGGTTGTTCAGCCTGGAGAAGAGAAGACTCCAGGGAGACCTTACAGCACCTTCCAGTACCTAAAGGGGGCTACAGGAGAGGTGTAGAAGAACTTTTGACATGAGCATGTAGTGAAAGCACATGGAGAAATGGCTTTTAACTGAAAGAGGGTAGGTTTAGATTGGACATTATGAAGAAATTCTTTATGGTGAGGGTGATGAGATGCTGGCACAGGTTGCTCAGAGAAATTTTTGATGCCCCATCCCTGCCAGTGTTCAGGGCCAGGCTGGATGGGGCTTTGACCAACCTCTGTTGGTTGCTTAGTTTCCTGGGCATGTGTTCTAGGACCAAATTTACCCTTCAAAAAATCCCTAATGACTTTATGTATCTATCTTGTTGCATCACAAAAACACCCAGTTGTGAGAAAGCATATCTTCAACACTTACTGAAAGTCAAGTCCTTTCAGTATTCCTTGTGAAATTAAGCATGTAAAATGACCAGTTATTTTGGAAAAAATATGCTTTCATCAGAAATTCAACAATTTCTGAGTGGGTTTTGTTCACTCCTTTATTTTCCCAATATATCCCCTCTTCTCCCCCCAGTAACATTGAATTTACCTAAGAATACATGTATCCTAGTGCCAGAGAAGAGTCAAGAAGAGCTGCAGTTCATGCTGATGTTATCAAAAAGAAGTCAATTAGCAGGAGAGAATTCTTGTAGCTATTATCTTCATGTATTTGTATATTTATAAATACTGACAGCATGTTCCACTGTGCTGTCTGAATGTTAGTTGAAAGCCTTTGAATGTCTAAAGCATTAATACTGTATAATATTGGTAAATTCTAGTTCGAGGAGAAGATTCTAGTTTGAGGAAAATTATGCCACTTTTTATTCCATCAAATGCTTTGTGAGAATTGTATTTTGTCTTGTTCATGCTCTGCTGGCAATTACTGCTAAGTAGCAAATTCCTGAAGATATTGGAGGCGTAGTTCTAACAGCATCTTATGCTGCTTAGAACAGGGGACTAAATATAGCTCTGGTCATTTTTATTTTTAAAATTGAGTTTTATCATAAGAATACACTTCAGGAAAGTATCCCAAGGGACTACTGTGATGAAGTTAATATAGCAAAGATTTTATGTTTGATAACATCAGCTGCAGCAAATTGTGCTGTCACCAAAAACATTCTGCCATTATTGAAATAACCTCCTCGGGCATAATTTCTGTGTTTTCTTTAATAACAGGAATGGAACTCCAAAATGAAAATTTCCAAAAAATCAGAGACTAGATATTAGTGGGATTTGATATATATATATAACTCATGCCTCAGAGAATAGGCTACAGACAGCCTTACCATCTGTAACTCTGATGCTGGAACTGTTGACTGCTTACACAGACTTTCCTTTCTGGTGTTGGAAATAATCATAGCAGTTAGTGTTATGGATTCTGAGATGTCAAAAAAAAGCAGATTTTCCCCTTTTTCTGCTGCATTTCTTCCTGTTAAAGAGGAGATAAAAAAAGGAGATGATACAATCACATCATCAGTTGTGACCAGAAAGTGTCTTTCCTGTTGAGGTGGGACTAACAGCAGTTCAGGAAAATTCTTGATCCTTTGCTGCTAAAGAACATAAAAATATCATTAGATATTCGTAAAAACTTTTTCACCATGAGTATCCTTGGTGATTAAGCATTACAACAGGTGTCCAGACAAGTTGTGGGTTCCTCACTGTTTGGCCTGGTACAGCCCTCAACAGCCTTCTCTGACTTAGAAGTTGACCCTGCTTTCATCAGGGCATTGGATCTTATGATCTCCAGAAACCCTTTCCCGTATATTTTATGATTCCAAATATGCATCTGGATATTTGAAGGTGAATTTGTCACTTGTTTTTTCACTAATTTCACTGAATTCTATCTAAAAGATCTGTCCATGTGCCGTTACAGCAGGTGGAGATGTTAATTTTGACTTCACTTGGAATTAGTACATGTTCCAAGTCTCAGTAGTCCTGTTCTAGTGCCCATTAAATCAGACCTTATGACTCTTACTCATTTCTCTAATCCATTTATATATGTGACATCTATAATAGTGTGTGGGAGGCAGTTCCACAGTATTACTGTATGAAAGAAACACTATTTTGTAGCCTAAAAGTTTAGCTACTGTTTTATTTGCATTCTTTGCCTTTGCCTTGCCTCTGCGGCTTGATAGGAGTTTGTCAGGCCATTTATATGAAGCAGAAACAGTAAGAAAAACATCTTGAATAAAAGAGCTTAGTACATAACACTGGATTGCGAACTGTCAACCATGACAGAAGATGAAAGTGTTGAAATTTAAATAAGCATTCTGGGCAGTGTATTTCTACCTCATCCTCAACACTAATATGCTGTGGATGTGATGGTAAGACATTGTGCATGCAGAAGTTACAGCCTCTTCTCAGAGCAGGACTGGTGCACAAGGGATTATTTCTCAAAACTTGCTGATGAGCAGCAAGTGCTCGGCTGGTTTAAGAGCATCCTTCCACCCAGCTGAGGAGCAGCCCTGCAGTCATTGCATCTGAGAGGAGCCAGATTTGAGCTTGTGACCCAGAGGTGAAAAGCTCTGTATCCCATTAGCTTTCCTCTGGGATGTTCAGTCTTTCCATTTTTAAGTGTTTAAGGTTTGCTGAATTTTCTCTGGTGGCTGCATTTGGCAGCAGTGAACCGTTGATAAGAATGAGATCAGACCTGTTCCCCTGAGGTTTCCTCCCTCACCCTCTCCACTCGTAGCTCGACAGGTTGGATAGGGAAGAAATCAGCTATTTACCAATATTGTACAGTAGTTGAACAGAAAAATGTCCCCACATCTCTCTAATAGAATCTTTAGCTCCAAATCATGCAAGATACTGCTTGAAATGGCTGGAAATATGCATGACTGCAGCAAGAAGAAAAATGGTAATAGCTTTGTAATCAAGTCAAGCCGGGTATTGGAGCATTCTCAAACTTGCCTGTAAGGCAATTTGCTGATGGGAATGGGGTGCATCATGTTTGCAGCTACTTCCCAGATTGCTTTTAAAGCACCTAGCCAATGGCAGGACCTCCCTGGGAGATGGGAGAGTGTGGCATCTCTGTGTCTATGCAAGAGACAATTTGTTTCAATAAGAATGTTGGCTGTACTAAGGAAATATGGACTTTCCCATAAGCCTAATTGTTTATTCCCAGAGGGTTTATAGTATAGGCAATTACTTTAATTTCAGGCATTTCTGTCTTGAATGATGTGTGAAAATGGATGATCCTACTTGAAAGAACATACGATAAAAAACAAGCAGTGATACTGATACTCTTTTAACAAACCAACTGGGTTAAACTTTTGTCAGGTGTTTCTCAGTACCGCCATATTCAGCAGCCTGTTATAAAGAAACCAAGGAAGACGTCTCTTGCTATGTATGGAGAATCGATTTGAGCAGATAGCCGGGAATGTGGGAGTCTGCCACTACAGCCGATATGCCACCAGTGGAGCTGGATGACATTCCTTGTGGAGCCTGACAGGATGCCTCAGTGCAGTGTAGCTCTGCCAGCTGTCTCTCTTCCATGGAGTGTAGCACAGGCCATTTAGATTCAATTTTGTTTTTATTCTTTGATGAGTGTTTAATAACCATTTCCAAATCTCTGCACAGTTGGGAAGTGACATTGTCAAGAACAGGTGCAGTCAGCTGAAATTATGTGGTAATGCTTGTAACAGCCCTGGGAAAATGTAAAGCGGAAAAGCTTTATTTCTATCAGGGCAGAGTTAGCTAAATGGAATTGAGTTATCCCAAGATAAAATAATTGCCCTCTTGGTTTTGTCTCAGTTTCCATCATGAGAAGAATGGGATGGTGTTTTTGGTAAGGGATAAAAAGCCATATATTCTGATCCCAGCTTTGAGATCAGCTTGCTGGATGACATTTGAAAAATCACATGGACAAAATTTTGAGTTTATTTCTTCTACAACCAGGTGCTTATATAAGCCACCTAGGTTCTTAATGTAAACCCACAACTCTGCTTTTCATTCTGGACACCCAACATTCCCAGCACTTGCTATTTCTGTAATTAACTGGTGTATTCATACCAGACATTCGTGACTGAACATTTCGGCTTTATGTTTGCTGTAGGAGCTCTCTGGGTTGCCAGGAAAATCAGTGGAACCTAGAGGCGTGCAGCATCTTCTGAAATAATTCTTTTATTTCTTAGTTTCTTTCTGGTTAAATTGGAGGCAATAATTCATATGTCATTGCATTGTTTTGAGGCTTTTAATCAATTAGAGTTAGGTCCTGCAAGATCCTGAACATTGTTGACTCTGATGGATATTAATAGCTGATCATGCAGAACACCTGGTGCAAAAAGGAATCTTAGTATTTGCAGTTGCTCTGAGATCTTTCCTTTGAGATGCTTTTCAAGTGCTCAGGGTTATTAAGCTCTATCATAATGGTAGGAACACACTGCTCTGTCAGTGGGGATGAGCTGTTTGTGGCAATGTTCTTTTATTCACAATATCTTTTACTGCTTTTTCTCTGATCTTTTCCACTGACTGCTTCATATAAATGTTTTGGTGAACTCTGTGAGTGCTCAAAAGCCTCTCTTCTTGCAACACTTCACTCTCCTTTTCTCTATTTTCTTTTTCTGATTCTCCACCTTTTTGCTGTGCTTCAGTGCAGCAAAACAGCAGGCACAAAAATCTCTGTTCTTCTGGGCAAAAAGATTACAGGGGTTAGATGCTGAAAAAGTACACATGGAATGAATAATTCCCATTAGAAAATCGGTTTGTTGACTAAGGGAAAGTAGCTGGGGAAGAAGGGAAAACAAGAGTTACTTAAAATTATGGTTCCCTGTTAAATCTTTGTTAGTGTGAACAGCTGATGTCTGTGGGGATTCTCTAAACTCCTTCACTTAACCATGAATCCCCTCTTCATCACTTTAACTCCCTGTTTGCCAATAGATGGGTTGCCTCAGTAGATGGCAGTCTCTTTCCTCAGTCAGTGCAGAGGCCGTGAGCCAGAGCTGCAGATGTCCTGTTTGGGAGAAGACACAAAGCCCACATCCTGGTGAACTGGGCTCAGCCAGGATTGTGCGCAGATTTCATGGAAGTACGTGTGTTCCACCCCAGCGAGATGTAGGTCTCATTAATTACATCTCATCTTTCCAAGTCAACAGCTGCTGTGTTTTATTACACCATAAAGTCTGGAAGGAACAGAGACATGAGATCCAAGCCCTGTCTCACTAGCAGTAGCTTTAAATGGCTATTGAGCCTTGGAGCCGCTGTTCATTCACATAGTGGAAATGGAAGGTGTGTCAATCCCAACATGTTGTCTTTAGCAAGCTGTTTGTCCAAAAATATGAGAAAAAGCCCAAGGAGGTAAATAATGTGGGTAAAACCCTAAGGACAAGTGGCATATGAGGAGGTGTGCTGCTCCTGAGCAAAGCTTCTCACACAGAGACAGATTTCCTCATGGAAGAGAAGCTCTTTTTAATTCTGCTCACATTATGATAGTTGCAGAAAAAACATGCACTGCTTTTAGTACAACACAAAAATAATTTACTTTGTACTTTGTTACTAATACTTAATTAAATGTTAATATTTTATTTAAATATTTTTGGAAGAAATGAAATCTGTTACACATTTACACATTAAAATATTAAAAACTTTCAGCCTTAAATTAGTGAATTATTTTAAAAAAGTCATTCATGAGACTTAAAAAGAATAGAAAGTGTATTTTGAAGTTGGGATTGTTTTGGCTTCTGAGAGAGATTCTGCATGATTTTACTTAAATCCAAGAGAAACTGGTGTGATTTTAAACAATGCTTTTAGTTTTCTTCATGTTAGCTTGAGGAAGCAAGTCAACTTCCAGTCCCAGACACCATCATACGATGGCAGAAACTCAATCCTGGAGTTTCCAGTCAAATATTGGGATAGATTTGAAGATAAAAAGTCTAGTGGTTGTTTGGTTGTTTTGGTTTCTTTTACTTTCATCAAGCAAGTACAGTGTCCAGAGCAGCAATGAGCCTGTGAGACAGCAAACCCATTACTAACTGGGCAGCTGCCTGTTACACCAGCTGGAGTCAGACCTCTTTTGGTCCCATGCACTGTGTGCTGCAGCAGTCAGGCTTGGAGGGCACAAATATATGAATGATCCTTGTCTCTCTCGTGTTAGTACAGAAGGACACACAGGCCTGAATGGATTAGTTAGAGTTCACTCCAAAATGTCCTAGCTTGTTATAATTTTTGTCCTTTGAGCTTGAAAAATAATTAAAAAAATTCAGCTATGAATACTTCTAATTTTGGAGCCTCTGAATATATTTTAGTTAAGTATTTTGCACCCTGCATTTTGACATACTGTATGCTGTCATAGTATTACTACAACACCTGCTTTGAATTCTTCTCTCTCCTACCTGTCAGTGCATCATTTCATGCTCCACTAAGTGGTGCGAATAGCAAACCCATCTGTTCATTACTCATGTAGCCATTGTGTGAAATATGAATGAAACATCTCATGTCTGAAAGAGTCATTGTCAACTGAGTTCAGCTGGTTTGGTTGTATTCTGCCCAGCATCCAGAGTCCAGTTGCTTTCTTCAGTTGTGCTTAGTCTCAGCTCAGTACTGTTCAAGCAAATGTCTAATCCCTTACTCAAAATCCTCTGTCTATTCACTTTTTCCCCCTTGAAAGGTTGAGAGCCTCGCTAGGACATTACCTGTGGCATGAGGTCATTCTTTGATTTCATCATTATAGGTACAGGTAAGTGAATAATGTATGTGTGTATACTTACAACTGAGGGAAAGATGAATTTGTAATGTACTACAAGAAGTTAATGTTTTAAAAAACCTGTTTTTGCCCCACACTGTCTTTACTGAAATAACTTCCATTTTCATCAAAAGTTTTCTCCACTAGCTCCAGAGTTCCATTTCCATCAAAGCTATTTGTACCATTCTATGGTTTGGCAGAAGGAATTGTTCCTTGGGAAGCCATCATTGTCAGTACTACAGATCAGATGGCAATGGCTTCTAAAATAGCAGGTTAATATCCCTGTCTGACAGGATTAAATGCTTAACAGTGATTCTTGCTTTTACAGCTATCAGGGTAAGTGATGCCATATGCAATGATAAAGATGTGACATTGTTCAGCTTGTCTTTTGGAGAATGATTAAATGACATGCTTAAATCCTTTGTGGCCTCACAGTCTACAGTGGAACAGAGCAGCTAAACTCTAAGTGAGGAACAATGGCTAAGTTCCCTACCTAGAATTTATTTTGTACTTACAAGTTGCAGGCAGAAGGAACGGCACACACTATTTTCTTTTGTGACTTAACAAACTGATGTATTGTAAAATCTGTCTCTGGTGCAAAGTTCCCCACACACCTCACGAAGGCACTCTTCTCTTGGGGGTAGAAAAGCTTGGATGACAACACCTTCAGTAAAACCTGATGCTGCATCGTCCCTCTAGATTTTAGGGTAAGATTCTGTTTTTGAATTTAAATATCAGAACAGAGTTGTCTACATATGAAGGAAGCAGGAGGCAAAAATTCTTTTACCAAGTCAGTAAAGATCTCATTTTATGAGTCTAAAGCTATCCAGCTTGTAAAGTAACACAGTCTAGGGCTATTCAACATTGTGTGCTTGGTTGCTGACATCAGATTTTAAAACAGTGTTTGGAGTGGTAGTTTGGTCTGCTTCCATATTTTTTTGTTGCTAGAATAGAATTAAATAATTGTTTTAATGTATTAATCATTCATAATAGGATAGTGCAGGAGATAGTGTTCAGAAAGAGAGATCTCAAGTGCTAAAATGGTCATCAAAACTCCAAAGTCAGGATTAGCCCTACCAGTGTATTTAGAGAAAGCCTTGGAAGGGTGGACTGCTGCTGATAGGTGCTTGGGAGCCTCATCCACCACTGACATGCTGATAATCCCGTTGATCTGGATTCCGTTACAGGTGTTTAAGGAGCTTCTCTTCATGCTAAAGTTTTTCTCCAGTATGGAGTTGGGAAAAAAGTTCTTACTCTAACCATGGTGTCTTTTGGCTGTTAATCTGTAGTTCTTTAGTGTTCTTCTTTTGAGAATCACATATTATTTCACATATAGGAATTACATCATTAACCAAAACTATGATGATTTTGAGAATTCTTTGATTAAATTTTAATATAAGATTCTGTGTTTCTTTTAAAATGAGAAGTAGCTGTCTGACATAAACCTTTTTATCAAGAGCAAAACCTGTGATTCTTCAGTCTCTCTGTTGTGTAGCTTTAAGAGATCCTGCTAATGGTAAATTAGCCCTTATATAATCAGGCAGCTAACAATTTACAGTAGAATAAAATATAACCTGCAGGGTTGCATTATGTGCACTTTCCAGGCTTGTAGGACATGAGGAGGTTTGGGTCAGCCCTAATGCTAAAAAATGACTCAAAATTCAGAAAGCTAGGAAGCTGACGGTGTTTGCTTTGCTTAATAAAGCAAACTGTAAGTCAAACATTTAATCACAGCACTCTAGTAACAGGGGGCCTGTTTTAATACAGCTCTTTTATTGGCCTCTTTGTACTTCAGAAATAATAAAGGCGATCCTGACGGATAAGGTGTTTTCAATGCAAGTCTCATGTGGAACTTTTATTTTCAGACACAGGCCTTGTATAACAATATGAATCACCGATGTGAGAGCTGCTCTGATCTATGGTGGTTTTTCCAGTAGGGAAATAACCTGCTGAGTTTATTAATGTTTGTCTAATTTACATCATTACAGTCATTTTTTAAATAGCCCTGTCTGTTTGCTTTATTGCCGGCACGTGTGTTGGGAAGAGGGATGCCAGAGTGTGAGGCTGCTCATTTCTGTGCGGGGTGGAAAGCCAAGCCTCCTGACTGCTCCCCAAGTAGAGAAAATCTTTGGGGCTTCAAGCTCTGAAGACCTGCACACCCCTGCAGGTGTTCATGTTTCAGTGTGGTTTTCCTAGTTCTTGAACAGACCTTTGTGGCAGCAGCAGAAGAGCAGGGCCAGGGGAGGCAGGGGAATGGGATTTGTGTGCTCAGCAGGGACACGTGCAACACCCGTTTGAATTTCAAGTTTTAAAGGGGTGTCAGTGCCGTTCCTCTTCTTACAGGTGCTGCAGATTTCAACTGGCAAAGGGGGATTTTTGCAGCTCTTTGTGTGCTGGTCATTTGGCAGCGCCTGCAGAGCTCAGTGGGATTGTCCTTGTGCTGCTGGTGGTGGGGAGGGTGCTCAGCAGTGGCCCTGGGGAATGCTGTGGTGTTTCTGAAAGGCTTGCTCAGCTCCTGTGAAGCACCCTCTCCTCTCAGGGGTGGATTGCAGGAGACAGTACCATGTCTGTTGGTAACACTATTAGCAGTAATAGAGGTGAGACTCTAGCTGAAAAGACTGATTTGCAGCTCAGACTGAAATTCTGTTGTTTTTTTTCCCTCCTTGTTCATTCTCAAAGGGGAATAAAGGAAAGGAAAAGGTGATAGTACAGTTGTCTTTGTCAGTGAAACTCTGGAATCTCTCTTTGGTTTGCTAGTTACTCTGGATTTACTATGATGAGAGAAGAATTTGATCAAGCTGTTACAATTTTTGTGAACTGTTTGTAAGTGCTATCTGTCTCTCTATCTACACATACATAGGCACTATGTGACAGTTGTCTGTACTTCACTAAAATTGTACTTCAATGTTGTAGTGGCAGAATGAATTAAATTCATAGTTTCTGTGACTAAATCCTTTTTCCCTGAGTAGGCAAACTTCAATGAATTCTCCAGTCTGAGCTGTAATGCCCATTGAGTTTGCCCCCAAGAAGCAGTGAGGTGCTCTGTCCCCTAGGGCATCCACCCAGGCAGGTAAATCAGAGGCTGAGAGTTTCAAAACCCTGATCATTTCCATTTCTGAGTTTATATTAAGTTGTTGAGTTAAATTTAACTCTTAATAGTACAGTGTTACACAGATTGCTCGAAGAGTTGTGTTTGAATGACTGATTCTCTTTGTGTAAATACATTGCAGAATTTAGGGTTTTGAGGTTATTTGGATTTTGGATAAAAAGGAACTCTGAAGGAGCTGTTTAATCTGGTACACTGGCTGTACTTAGTGCTGTGTTAGACTGTAAGGTAGAAGTTCCAGGCAACATATTTTCTTATTTTTCCTGGGTACAACATTTTTTTCTTCACTTTGTGTGGACAGCTGCTCAGCTGCAGGTAAAAAATGTTATAGTTTATGGGACTGCCAGCTGGAGCCAATTAAAATCTAATGGACCAGAGCTGGCACTAAAATATCTTATTCTGCCCTAGTAATGTAGAGGTTTGTTCTGCTGCTTATACGTGATTTAAAAGGTTTAAAATGTTGTTAAGAAACAAATTTGCTTACCATTTTGCAAACCAAACCACGTTTGAATTTAAAATCTGACACAGAAATATTATCATTTGGGTCCTTTAATGAGGTCATGGTTCTACTGAGCATGAAGAGTTGTGATGGAGGGATTGTCCTTGCCTGACATCCTCTCCTAAATATATGAGATGGAAGCAGAGAGCTGAAAGACTTGCTTTGGTCACACCAAGGATCTACTACATACCTAGTAAAAAATGCAGGTCTTAAAATAATCTGTCTTAGGTCTGACTGCCTCAAGCAAAAGAAACCTAGAGATGAGGAGCTTGAGTTACAGTACTGGAGAGTGAAAATCATCATTATTGAGAATAACATGGGCAAAGGCAGATGTGGATCAGGTGTGCCAGTGACAGAATAGAGAGTAAGAGCTCAGCAAAAAGAATTGAGTTTCGTACAAAGAATTCAGTTCATTTGAACTGGAAGGAGCTGTTGTTTGTTATTGAGAGGTATGATTCAGACTAGGTTCTTTGTGCAAACCTAAAGGTTTAAAAGAAATTTTTTGCCTTTTCAAAATGAAGTCTTTTCAAAGATTGAATTCAAAGTTTCAAGGATTGGTTTTTTTTTCAAAACATGCAGATTTCACCAACACTGTGTGAAAAATGGTTCATGTAGGCAATCTTTCTATCTAGGAAACCTTTCCATTTCTTTTCTCAGTGGTAGGTTAAATGAGTTTAATTTCATATTTGCAGTGAGAACATTTCATCCGAGGCTTGTGTGATAAGCAGGAACTCAATTGCATGTGATTGTTTCTCTATCTTCTAAAAGATTGCTCCGGGCACAAAAGATACCCTGATAACAAGAACATAAGTAATCCTGTAGATGCGTGAAAAAGGAAGGAGATTATTCTTAAGGCCTAATCCTGGAGCATATTGTCCCATGGTTTCTACAAACAAACAGGCTGTGCATTTGAAAGAGTGAGAAATGTGAATAGTGGGCATTTGAAAGTGTCCAATTTCTCTCTTTTGCTATTCATGGGGCAGATCTAAGATGCTTTTAAGCATTTTGTTACTTATTCAAAGATTGGTCAACATTGCCAATTTTAATCCCGAACTAACCATTTCTAACCCAGAAATGGGTTATTCCATGCCTGTGTTCTTATGTGCTGCAGGTGGTCAAGCTGCTCTAGAGGGTAAAGAGAAACGAGGATTGGGAGAACAATAAAAGAGCATGAGAAAAAATTGAGTTTAGAGATAATTGTATGAAGCAGATTATAAAATGCTTGAAAAACTTGTCTTTGGATGAAGTGCTTAAAAATGTCCAAGGAGAGTCACAAAATCTGGAGTGCATCTACTGTAATTGTATTTACAAACAGTTGCTGTTTGTCTTGGTTGAACTTGTCACAGTGTTTCACTGCTTCCTGGGTGACCAGTCTGCTTATGGATTAAATACTTTCCGCTCCTTTTGGGATACAGGCAGTTACTTGATATCTTGGTGGAATGCCAATCTTGGATGGGTTTGTGTTGAGGATCATTGTTAGACCACTTTGAGGTGAAGATGTGGAGCTCAGAGAAAACTGTCCTCAGAGGAATGAGACTGGGGCCGGGCCCAATTCAGTCTTAATTTTTGTTTTTTCCATAGTTGTCCTTTTTTATTTGGAAACCATTTCTATCTATTTTGGTGACAATAAGTTAATTAAAAGACAAGTAATTTCTTAGAGCTTTACACAGTTAAAACTAGGTTGCTCTCCTCCTTGACATATATATTCAATTCCCCTCAATACTGAAACCAAGGATTCCAAGAGAACTGGAGATCACCCAGCTACAGTTTGGTTCTCAGGCACAGGATTGAGATGCTCTCATGAAACCATTGAAAATACTCCATAGATGGTGTTATTGTGCCTCTGTCAAAGCCAGAGCACTTTCTTCTCTGAACTTGTCAATGTGTCACTTAAAATAGACATTAAATTTAGTATTTGAGGATACACAAAACTTCATAACATTAATGACAGCTTCATAATGTTAAAGAGAAATATATAACCTAATTGGGGAATGAATGTAGACTTTTTTGGCTGCTCTTCAGGCAGGAGTTTTATTGGAAGCACTGTAGTATTCTAATTCCTAACCTATCTCTTCTCCCTCAGTGTACAGTAAGGTACTCCATTTGCCTCTCTCTCTTGAAATGGAGTCTTTTTAGGTACTATTTTTTTGGAGAACATTGTGGAGGAAAAGGAAAAAGGAACCAATCCAAACCAGAGTATGGATGATTCATAATAAGAACTATTGAGGCTGTAAAAAACCCTGGTAGGGATTCTGACGAGTTGGCATATCTCCTTCCACATCCATAAATTTGTCACTGGTGAAACTGTTTATTCCTTTGCAGTTGTCTGATTTATGCTGGACCTTTTGTACTGCTCATGTGGACCTATAGCTCATCCTCAAACAGTAGAAGATGAACTCTGACTAATAGATCCCAGTGACTGTCCTACAATTTATGCAGGATTAGTGTATTAAAAGGGTAGTGTGCATGATTTAAGTAGGATTTGAGTACATAGCCATGGTTTGTCCTTTGCTGTCAGCAAAGCCATCCTAAGTTCATTTCTTTAAAGAAGCTCCAGGCCAAATGTCAGGAAAAATTAAATCAAGCAGTGATGTAGTCCCATAGGGAAAATGTATTTCAATTGTGAGGTATTCATGGGTATAATATGTCATCCTGTAGTCTGTGACTGTTGGGTGCACTCATAGGCAATGTGGCTTGGTAATTGCTACTTGTTAAGAAATTTGGGTACAATAAAAAATGACCTGCCAGGAAGAGAGACAGTTTTGTTAATTTTATTTATGCGACTTTCATCAAAATTGGAATGATGTGTGTATGTAGCAGAAAATCCTCTTTGTAACAGCATCTTTTTTTAAAGAACATTTTTTTTTTCTTCTAGCAAGGAGGTACCATAATCTTTCAGAGCTTTGGTTTCTGCAGTCTGAGAAACGAGTTGGATACAAGCTCCTCATTTTGCTCAGCCACCAACATTCTGATACACAATTTGCCCTTCCTGAGGGCAAGTGTAAGCAAATTTTCCATCTTCCCAACAGATGTGGGACAAAGCTAGGCTTGTTGGATCAGCCTGAATCCAAACCTGGAAAGAATTAATTCTATCTTTTGTAGTTTTGTTTTTGTAGAGAGTTTCTTCTTTTTCCTGGCATATTCTAAATAAACCAAACCAGACCCTACAGTTCAGATTATTCTTTATGTGGATACCTGACCCGGGAGCAAGGTTGAGGAGGTCATAGTTGGAGGCCTGGTGAGCTGAGATGGAGCCACAAGCTGCCTCTCCATGAGACACTTCCCTGCCCATGCAGTTGTGATAATTATTCTCAGCTTTTCTGGGGGCATAGGGGCTTGCAGTGGTTTTCTGTATCATCTTTAATTACAGATAGGTAATTCTGTGGTATCAGTAGCCATAAGCACTCATGTGTAGCATTCAAGCATTCATGTCATTCTTAGCCCTGTTATTTGATTACTGTCAAGTGTTGCATGTGGAGCACACATAAAATTTAGGAAGAAGATCTTTTCAGATGCAAATGGGTGTTTAAATCAGAAGAAGCTGATGCACTTTTGATAGCAACATCTTTCCAGAGTGGAAAGTTTTATCACCTATTAGATCCTTACAGAACAATAGACCTGATCTTTATGCTGGACAAAACCATTGTATTGCTTTGGGCTTTAGCAAATCTCTGACATTAATGATCTAACCCTGTATTGCTCCTATATCTGAGGAAAAGGGTGATAAAACCATGTTTCATGGATTTATTTTAAGGATGTGAGAAGTAGAAGAGGCCAGATTCTGCTTTAGCTCTTGTCACCCTAAGTTCAGAAGAGGTGAATTAAAAACCCAAAGTAATTTTAAGCCGAGCACTCATGTTATTCCACAGTAACACTTTCCTAGCCAGCAGCCTAAAACCAATGACAGAAAACGAATGAATCACAAGAATTTCTGAATAGTTTCATTGTGCTCTAACACAATGCACGAGATGTTCTGGGTAAGGAAATAGGTTGCACAGAGTTTTGAATAGGAAAACGTTAACCCTTTAGAGTCTGCTGTAGGCAGGAAAGTTATGGATGGGCTGTCATCAGACAGTTTCATCTGGCCAGTGCATGTCTGGCCAGCCAGTCCTTTTGGGGAACATTTTATTATTCATGGCCTATTTGCAAAATAGGTCTTTTCACATCAGATTCAGCTTTATCACTTTTTTTTTTTTTTTGGTGTGGGTTTGTTGAATTAAAAAACCCATCTAAAGGAAGACAAAGTTTTTGTTGTATTCTTTAGTATTCATTCTTCTGTGTCTTAGAAGAATAATGAATTACTTGAGTTCTCTTAGAACTAAAGTACTTCAGGATACAGTTAACCAATGCCTCTTCACTGAAAAGGAACTTGGTTCACAGATCAAAGTGCATCTTTCCCATAATAGTGAGCAAAAGATTTTAATCAAGCTGCCCATATGACCATAAAAAGACAATCTCTTTTCCTGAGGACTCAAGGCTGATTGTGAATTCATTGAATCTTTCCAAAGTGCATTTCATTACAGTGGCTTTCCTTTGTTGTATTGCTGGAATTTGTTGTATTGCTTGGATTTAGGACTTTTTCCCAGGTTGTTTCAGTGTCCAACCTCAGTGATGCTGTGCCACCCACTGACATCTGTTTTAATGATTTAGATTTCTAATAAAGATGTTACATAAACCATAGATTACTAACAGCATGGAAGCTTGTGTGTTGATTAATTTCTTATATAAACCCTTTACATATTTCTTATATAAATGCTTTTCTAACCATTGGTACTGTCTGTTTAGACCAATACCTAATGTTCACAGCTCTTGGGTTGACTAAGCATTCATTCCCATCCGTTCTTCCCCAGGGTCTCCTTTGTTTTGTTTCACAACCATTTTCCTGTCTTTGATAGTGCTGCTTGCAGTATTTTTTTCCCTTGTTTTGTCTCCTTTCCAGTTATTTTCCTCTTCCTTCACTGGAACCATTATTACTAATTTTTTTTCTAGATAATTGATTTTCCCAACTTTTTTCCTAGTTACCTCTTTTTGTTTTTCTAAAATATGTTCTCCCTGTTTTGTTTTTTTTTGGTTTTTTTAAAAATTTTTATGGAGAGGTTCTTGCCTCCATATTAATGATATTTTATGCAGGTAGTTAAAATATATTTTCCCCTTTTACCTTCATTATATTGGACATGAGATTGTGCTCATAGTAGCTGTTACCTCCTGTACAGTTGATCAGCAACACCTGCAGTTATTTCCTTCCTTTTTAGAGATTCATTCATTGCCTGCTGACCCTGCCTGAGGCTCTTGAGAGATGGGAGCTCTCACTGAAGCTATGAGAAAAGGTTTGTTAGGAGGCAAAGAACGAGTATTTTGTAATTGGTAAATGAAGCAATCTTTGCTGACAAAGATTTAAGACCGTATAGTTGTTAGTATTTTGTGATTCCTAACTCTTCTCCTTTGAAAAAGCAATTTATGTAGTTGTTCCCAAATGATGTTCCACTGAAGAGAGCACAGGCCAGAGCCCACCTGTGCTGCAAATGGCAGTAGGGACTAAACCAGCTCCTCTTGGATCAGTGAGACTGAGCTGTCCAGGCCTGCAGCTTTCCATTTCTTTGCATTTAACCTTTGAAAAGTGTGGTTAAATTTTTCAGACTCATTTATGTAGTTTTGTGCATAATGATAGATGTGCTTTTTTACAGAAGCCATTTGTAGCACAATGGTTATGTTACACTGTTATTTCTAAAGACTTCAGGGATTCTTTTCGGGCCACATGACTCACAACTTTGAAGTCACTGAGCAAAGGGTCAAGCCCTTCTTCACTCAATACATGCTTTCAGCTCCAAGTGCTACTGGTACATTCAGGGCTAAAACTCTTGTTATTGAAACAGCTGTAGCTTCAAAATGTTGTGAAGCTGCACTAACGCTTCATTTCCTGCAGTGAATCATTTTACTTATGAAAGTATAAAAGCCAGGGACATTCAGAAAAAAAAAGAAGACAGAAATAGAAAGAAATAAACCTTCTGTGCTCCGAAATGGATATTTTTTTTTCCCCATTGGATACGTTTATCCTATCACAGCAGTAAAATGCAATGATATGGAATAATTATATGCTCCTAAGCTTTTCCAATTGATCTACTGTTGTGAAAATATATTCAGTAAATTCACCTGAGTGACTTTGGACAGCAAAACACAAGGACATTATGAATAAAAGAAACACTAATTTGGCTGATACAATGGAGTATTGTGACCACAGGAACATCATTGTCAACCTCTATTCTAGATTAGAGTAGGTTTGTTGTCAGAAAAATTGGTGTGTGGTTCAGAAGGTGACCTCAGCGATTACTTGTGGGCCTATTCATATTTATTCCCTCCCTCTACTTTCTAGTCTTAAAATTTCATTTTGGATTGGAAAACCAAGCTCACTTCTTCCTGTTACTAATAGCAAGAAAGTGATTTTATTTATTCATTTGTTTATTTATTTAATCAATAATTTATTTATTTATTTGGTAATTTTTCTGGGTGATGAAACAGGAAAAATAAAACCCCGATTTATTCTCCTGACTGACTTTCTGATACTGCTCATATTTAAAGTATAATTATTTTTAAAAATACTCAGATTTAAGGGAGGAGATACTTGGAAAAAAGAATGTGCCATTATTAGTGATTTGCATCTATCAGTAACGGTATTTTGAAGCAGCACTGTCTTAGCACTGTATTAGCAATGTGAACAATGAAAACAGAAAAATGCAATGTCATAGATAAGAAGTATGCTCATTATTATTCCCCTGCTTCCCTGGAAGTATTAATCTTCTGCATTTGTCAGCCATACTTTAAAATATGAGGTAAAAATTGTTTAAATGTTTGTCAAATGGGGATGTAGGAGTTAGAAACTGCTGTAATGAGAAGTTATTTCAATACATGAGATAATATATATGCTTTGTAATATACAAAGTTTGATATTACAAAGACATTACTGCAGAATTAACAGATTTCAAAGGACACTATGTAACAGTCAATGAAGATGATATATTGCAAATAAGGTCATCTTGTTATACAGCTAGAAGTATAAATTTATAGTGCTCATGATTGTTCTTCTGTATACATTTATCCTTCAGTAGCATTTGAATGTTTTTCTTTGTGTCTTAAAACAGCAGAAGATCCTACAGTCAAAGATCAGAAAAAATGAAAATAGAAGGAAAATTAAGAAAACAAAGGAGGCAAAATGCATTTCAGAGGCTGGATAGTAGAGGAGAATGTGCCTTCAAAAATATGTTTATATATTTTAATTTCAAGAGTATAATTTTAATGAGAGACTGTACCTTGTGCAGACACAGAGCTGCTTTAACAAAGAGAAAAGCAACCCTTTCATGCTTCGAGTTTTTGTACTATTAAAAGTTTGAAAGTTTCAAGAGAAAGCTTTACATTTTGTGGGTTTATACTTAAGTGTTTGAATTTTAAATGCCATTTTCATGTGTCTGCTTCCTGCTTTTTGATTTCACTACAAGAAATGAGAGGATGTGGCAAAAGAAGGAAAAAACCCAACTACAGAGAAAAGAAAGAAAGAAGACCATAAGTTTTGTCAAAATAATTAAACAAAATCTTCAAACATCTCTTCCGAAATGGTGGGGGTTTTTTCCTCCTGTTTTTAATACGGAAAAGTCAATTTTTGTCTACAAACACCTGCTTTGAAAAAGAAAAACCTGGTGAGTTTTATATGTTGAATTATTATGGTAGAAGCGAGCATTTAGAAGGTTTCTGAATGGTGTGACAAGTATAATTACCCACAGAGGGAATAATTTTTGAGATTAGAGGGATCTTCACTCCCCTTGTCGAAGAACAAGCAACTGGAAACCAAAGCAAGACAAATTCAAGCAGAAGGTAAAAGCACAGGGGTGTGCGTGCATGTGTGTGTGTTTGTGTGTGTTACCTATATGAACTTCTGCAGGGCTAATATTTGGAGTAGTTGAAGAAGTGGGGAGATGGGAGAAGAATTTTACTCACTTTTTCTTAGCTCTGTATCACTTTGAATGCAGTGACAAGAACCAGGGTAGTGTTACAGATTTGTAGACTAGGATATGTAGTTCCCATTCATTAAATCACATAGATTCATGGCTGTCCAGAGGATGACGGAAGGAAAGTAATTTTAGGTTTACACAGGGAGGGAGATTGAGACAACAATATTTGACCAAGACAGAAGCCTGTTCTATGCTAGGGTCAGCTGTGGTTGGCTCCAGCTCCTGGTTTGCCCAAATTTGCACCTGGATGATGGAGCAGCCAGGGCAGCATGCTGTCTGCTGGGTTCCAAGTCTTTCCAAGGACAAGGGAAGGGCTGTTGGGTAGAGCTGAGACTGTGACTGTGTGCCTGCTCAAGACTTGCACTTGGGAGGAGACAGGAGAGTGTTCAGTGAATTTTTTGCAGTCCTGGTGGGTGTGTGGAAAGGACTATCACGTTAAATTGCATGCTTCAAAAGAATTAATTAATTGAATCTTGATAGATCAGAGGGTTTGTGCAGGATTAGTCAGTATTAGTACTGGGCCATTAGGAGTTAAATTGTTTTCTCAGAGTCTCAGAAAGGAATAGAATTGGAGCCAGCACTTGAAGCCAGGATTTCAAGCCAGGTCCTGTGGATGGACAATGAAGCTCGACTCCCTTTTCATGGGGTACAGAGCAGCTGGGTACAAACATTTGTAATATCTGAATTCCGAATATCTGCACAATTAAATTGTGGCATCGATCCTTCATCAGTGGTGTTTGAGACCTCTGTGGACTAAGTGAGTCAGACCTTAGTAGATTTTATATTTTCTAAATTGATACTGAAATCATGTTTTCACTATTTAAAATTTTCCCCCTGAAATACCAACATTTGATATACTTCCTCCATCTGTCTGTGTCCAGATTTGAATGGTTTGTGAGGTAAATTTAATCTCTCTGTTGCATCATTAGATTCAACAGCTTCTCAGAATTTCCATCCTGAGCTGTGCTACAGAGATGTTTGTAACTTATCTGTGTACTAGTGAAATTTGGACTTAAATGACTAAGATGTGAGTGGCTTTCCCCGCTGTTGCTTATGAGTAATTGAAATAAATTGGTATGGAATGCATTTTTAAGTTTGAGGAAGACCTAGAGTTTAGACAGGGAACCACTTAGGAGGTTTTTTTTTTTCCTGCTTATACTTAGATAACACCCGCCTCATTAGTGCAGATTGCAGTTATTGTTAATTAATCCATGCAAAACAAACCAAGGAGATTCCCTAATTAATTTCTAAATCTCACCTTTTTTAAACTGGTGTTATTCCAGCTTCTGTTACAGAATTACTGTAGATTTACCCTTAATGAGTACCATGACATCCTGAATAATGCTCTCCAAGTCAAATGTGTTTCTTGTTTGGTAAAACCTGAACTGAGTAGTAGCGCAGGTCAAACAAAGTATAGCTCATTCTCCCAATGTACTTGGGGCACCTCTGTTTTACTCCAGGTATTTTCTGCTGTAAGCACTCTGTGCCCAGAGGGTGCAGGTTTACACAGCTGTGTGCCCTCTTAGATGCAATTCATTTAAGCTATTTGCTGCACTGACACAGAGAGAGGTAAAGTGTTGACCCAGGGCTTGCGGCAGCACGATGCCTGAACTCCGGCTGGCACCTAACTCAAGATAGCCTCACTTGGAATGATTTCCAGCTTTTGCTATGATCGACCTTATTTGTTCCATCTCATTATTCTTTTGAAATCCAGGTATGCACAGTGTGTGCCTTCAGGACATTAAATCAGCTTTTGAAGTCACAGCTTAGCAATCCTGCCTTGTGTGTTCCATGTGTTCCTTGGCATTATTAGCCAATGCTGTAACCAGCTGAGTTAGTTCACCAGGAATGAGTAGAAGAGAGCTAAAGGATATGAAGACAAACAAAAAAATATGGTAATTTAAAATGTTTTGAAATTAATTGCTTCCTGCACTAGGTATGTCTGGGAGAGATCTCTGGTGTGCTGAGATGGGCAGCCCCTGCACACATTGATGCAGATTGCACAATGTCCTTTACTATGCCTGACATCCAAGAGGCAAGGAAGGACCCTCAGAAATTAAAATTAGAAATTAAAAGTATAATCTCTATATAAAGTATAATATATCTTTATTATGCTTCCATTCACAATGTAAATGAAGACACCTAAAGGGAAATCTACTTTATTTTTACCAGAAGGATTTTAGATGAAAGTAACAGTAATAAGGAATAAACCCCAAACATTTGTTGTGTTGGAGCAGGAGCCTGTAGCTTTTGTGTTATTCTGCTGCAGCCATGTCTCTGATTCAGCACTCTGGAGGGTCCTGCAGGCTCAGGTCAATTGTCAGCAGTCACATTCTGGAGCTGCATTTCGTTAGTTGCTTTATGCTATTTGATATTTGCTTACAAAATAAATCTCCCATATTCAATGTCGGGTGAAATGTTGACTCATCTGAAATCATCGGAGCCAGCATTTGATGCCAGGGCTTTCAAGTGCTCATGCTTTCTTCTACTCTGGGAAGGATTAGGGATACTTCCAAGCCTTTGTACAAGAGCTGAAGATGAGCTCTCTCTTTTCACTCCAATTCCATGTGATGGTTATTCAGTAATAGTCCAGAAATATTTACTGCATATCTTTTGATCTTATGCAACCATAAATAATACTTTTTTTTTGTTTTGTTTTTTTCAGTTGTCAGTCAGTTGCTTGCACATAGTATAATCCAACAGTCAGAGAAGTAGGAAAAGTCTCCAAAGTGCTTTTGTCTTTTCAAGATTTTTAAGTGTTGCAAATTAAAGTAACTTTTGGCAGATGTCTAGTATGAAGGGTCTGAGTAGAAAATAACAATCATTATGTATCTACTGTCATTGTTTCCGTGTTTCTTCAGAGCTTGGCAGTAAGTAATGTTCTGGTTTGGTTTTCTGGGTGTGCTTTTAAATTTTTTTATGTTATGGTACAGGCAAGAGTTGCAAAAACACACTTGTTTGTTCTAAGTTTCAGAGGAGAGGTAGGAAAGGATACTTGTTGAAATGTGAAATTTAGAAAGTGTGGAGGCTGGGACCAAAAACTCAGTCCTCTTCTTGCTTATACTGGTCCATCCATTGCCTTGCGTGACTTGTGAGCGCATTCACATCTCTTGGAGCCACGACATTGTACTCGTGTACCAAACTGGAAAAGAAAAAGGGCTGCAGCCTTTGGTGATGATCTTCCAGATTTGCTGAGGTATTGATAAGTTTGCTTGCCAGAGACTTTTTATCGAACTAACTGAATTAACATGCGGAATACAATGGGCTACATAGTTGCTTTGTGCTTGACTTGGTCTGTTTTATGAGGGAATAAAAACTAGTGGCTGAATTAAAACAACCAAACCTCTGAAGAGGTGTTCAGTATCTTCAATTAAAATCGGTGATTTTGTAGTGCAGGCCTGCCTCATGCTGTATGGGTTTTTTTCAGTCAAGTGAGTGCATCTTTGCACAATATTTAACAGGTAGTGCTGTGTGAAAGAAGATGCTTCCTTAAAGCATGAAGCAGAGAAGCAGAAAACTGTATTGGTGGTGATATATCAATTCAGTTGCAGTCTTTTGTTACAGACTGCGAAATGTTGTTACATGACCTCCTGGTGAGAACAGTTATCATTAAACTTGTTAAGTTCAATATGGCTCAAATCAAGATAGAGATTTTATGTGATAGTCACAGAGGCTCTTTGCTGCTGCTACTAAGTGTTTATGACTAAATAGCTTTATATTTTAGATGACAACAAATCCAACTGTTCAGAGAAAAAAAGCTGCTAGAAATACAAAAACTATGGATATGACACATTAAAAATGACCAATGCCTTATATTTAAGTAACTCAAATACAGCTTGTGTGTGTGTGGAACAGACTGGTGCCGAAAACCCCAAAGCTGTATAAGCTTATCTTAGTTTCTTACTTGAATTGTTTTCCCTGTTTATCTTGGAAGCTGGCATATTTTTGTCATTGATATCTCTGTATTACCAAAATATTTTAGATAACAAGTTCTAACTCAATTTGTGGAACTTGACTGTATTTCTTGGTTTTGCCACTTTGTGTGAAGCTTAAACTGCAGACAGGTCAAAAATGAATGAAAGGGTATTAACTGTCCCTTAATATTAACCCTGCATATGGATATTATTGGGGAGTCCAGTGACAGCTATGGCTTTGGGGACTTGTGGTGGAGTAGGAAGATGAAACTCAGAGGTTCTGTGGTGTGGTTTAGCCTGAGGCAGAAAGCAGTAATTCTGTGCTGGATTGCCACAGAAAAGTGGAACTGGGTTCAGTGCCGCATTGGAGGTGATGGGTGTCATTGTCAAAATCTTTCTTGCACTCTTAGGAGAGGTTTGAAAGAACTCAGAGACTTGGTAAAGGACATGCCAATGAAGCAGTGATGGGAAGTTGGTGCTTTCTTTGTATGCACTTTTAATTTGCCCTATGTTACTATTTTGCATTTGATATGATGGAGCAACTCTTTTCAGCTTTATTCATTCAGCTTTTTCTAGCCATCTAATTTATAAAGGTGTGCTTTCTGTCTGTGAAAAATGCCACGAGTTGGCAGCCTAAAGGAAGAGGTAGCAGGAAGTGGGGGAGTTTGGTAAAGAAAATACAAGAATTTTACTTCAGTGTGCAAAGAAAGACAAATAATATCTTAATCATTGCATTTTTGTAACTGATTTGACAAGGGTCATCGGTGACTGGAGCCTACTAAAGCAATGTGGGCACTTCACACAGACAATCGATATGTAAATGCAAAACACACAAGAGAGGCATGGTTTTCTTGAATACTAGTCTGTTTCTTGACAAGTGCAATACATAGTGGTCTGCAAATGCCATCCTTGCCATTTTTCGGTGTGCGTGTATGGGTGAGTGATACTAAGAGGTGAAAACAAACTGTTTCATTCTCCTTCCTACACAATTTCTTCTTTCTCTCTTTCTTTCTCATCTATTTTTCTTTTATTCTCCTTTCCCTGTTATATGACATCAAGGAATGGCATTCACATTGGAGGTTTTTGGGAGTTTGGTTAAAAAGGTAGGGAGTTTGACATGGGGACTATGCAGACAGAAGATGTGGGTGTGGCAGATGCTTCTTCTGCTGGTGAGCTCAGCTCCTGAGCTTTTGTATCTATCAGAAATATAAGCTGGAATCTGACTTGGCAAAGAGCCCCTAGCTCTTCAGCAGGCTGACTTAAAACCTCAGGACAGAAATCTTCCCGATTTCCTATCAGCTACAGCTTTGAAATGTAAATTAGTTCGTATTGATTTTGTGTATTTGTGTGAACGTGTTNGTAATTTTCTTTTCCTTCTATTGTGTCCAAGGCCTTACTGCCACTTCAATACATACAGGATGCTGTGGAATAGGAGTCTAGGTAAAGGCAACACCTTAAACCCGCAGTGAGCCCTTTGCCTGCTGTGTGGGCAGACACACAGACCATTTGAAGGTACTCTAGTTTGAAGACAAAGCCAGCTTCAGAGGGAAGATAATGTTTGAGAAATAAAGCTCAGCTTTCAAGGACTGGGGCATAGGTTGGATGCCATTTGGATTTTTCTTCATCTTATCCTTTCTAAAATTTTCCAGTTTTAGGTCAAAACCATGTTTCTTGCAGAAATCCAGCAACTTCAAAGTCATTCTGCTGACAAAAGTTTCCCAGCTCGGGCTGAAGTTACTGATATGATGGAAACTGCTGTGGGCTTTGAGACCTCATGGGGTGTTCTAGCCAAAATGCTCTTGTTCATTAAAAATTGAAATTAAGAGCTAAAAGCAAACCACAGGAAAGAATATGTAATGTTTTTAAAAGACTAAAGTTTTAAAATTAGTGTATTTTATTCTGTTTTCTCAATGATAAAATATGGCGTGCATCATTCAGAACAACCCATTTTACTATTTTTGTAATTAGATTTTTTTATTCTGGTGGCATCTACCTGTTCCACCATTAGTTAGTACCTTGTCTGTTACAGAAGTGAACCAAGAAGCCATTGTGATTGAATGGATTTGCAGTCTAAATATACAAGTATTAGCAGTAGATGAAGGAAACATTACTATCTCCTTTTTGTTAAATAGGGTATATGCATGGGGAAATTCAGTAATTTGGGTTTACATAATCTGCATCTGCTCAAGACCTGAATCCCTAGGAGTAGATGGATCCATATTTTGCAAAATATCTGAAAATATGAATCTGTTTTGTATGACTGGGTGGGCCATTGAACAGGTCAGAATTATTTAAAAATCATGTAAAAGGTAGCCTTAAAAGGTAGCCAGTGTAAGTCTCCCCATAATGCAATTTACCTGTTGGTATTCTAAGCCCCATTTCACTGAGAGAGAACAGATAGAGGAGTGAAGCAGGTTTTCTATGGCATTCCCAAGCCAGATACCCCAAAGAGGGGTTATAAGGTAAATAAATGTAGGATTTCCCTTGCTTTCACAGTAGTTCACCTGCTCGACTTCCACCACTGAGATATGAACAGAATCACAGTCTTCATTAATAAATGCCACTGGTTAGTTAAAAGACAGGTATGTGAAAGAGTGCTACTATATGCTTATATGTGATCAAAGCAGTTATAAAATTCCACCACTATCCTATATTAAAAAAAAAATTTCAAAAGGAGCTGTATCTGATAGTACTGAGTTTGTCCAGGTTCAGGCTTTAAAAAATTTGGAGTTTGGATCCTATATAGCCTTGTAGTCCTATGTAGAACTAAACCACATAATACTGCAATATGATAAATACAACATTATTTTATCTTGTGATTTAATTTTTTAAAAATTTATTCTTGCAAAAATCAATCTGTTTTTACCATGAGCTCTGTTAATTGATCTCAGATTTTTATACAGTAGCTTCTGCTTCCTACTATTCCACTGAATTGGTTTTGAGGCAAATTAAATGTACCTTTTTGAGAGCAGTTTTCCTTTTTAGTTAATCATCTTTGACTATATAGCAAGAATTGTCTGAAGGCTGCTTTTTGCACTAAATGTTTAGTTCATTTAATTTCTTATTATAAAAGCTCTTTCTGTAACAGGATTGGCATTTGTTTCAACAGTACAAAAATGTTCTGTATCATTATCAAAGTAACCACCTGGAGTGCTCTAAGTAATGCACATACATGGAAAAAAACTCTGCTCTTTATTACAGATTTTCAAATGCAAAATAGCTGCATGTCAATTTAAAATAACTTTTGACTTCAGTAGAGTTGCTCGAGATTTATACATGTGTAATTGAGAACAAAATGCAGCTTCATGTATACATCTAATAATGCAACAGCATTGCAGGAGAGGTAAATCTAAACTTTATAGCTTTCTAATAAATTATCTGGTAAGCACTATAATTAAAGTACAAACCAGTTCATTAGTTGCAGGCAGCATCACTAAATTGGTTGTGATAGAAGCTATGTAGTTGCAGAATGTGAGTGTCTGATTGTGAGTATTATTGCTGTGACAGCAACAGTTAATTCAAATAATGATGGAACTTTAATGAATGAGGTTGTGTGACAAAATTAGCAAGAGCAGATTTGCTGAATAATTGGTTCTTTCTTGGTACAGTAAGTCATTGATTTCTATTCTCTTCCTTTTCCTCCTACCTCTTAGAGTTGTAATCATCAATCTGGTCATATGTGCACAATGTCCTGAGACCTCAGCTACAGCTGCAGCAGCAGTCTGGTGCCTATCAGAACAGAGCAGGCCTGGCAGAAGAAATGCCAGACCAAATCCAGCACCAAGCCCACAGGTTTGTGGTCCCAGGGGTGCAGGTTGTCAAAGAAAGTGAGGGAAAACTCTCAGTGGTGAGGAGCAATCCCCCTGCTGTGCTGCAGCCAGAGCTGGGATAACAGTGGGAATTCTGCTGCAAAGCTCTTCCACCTGCTCCTCAATATTTTAAGAAATGAAGTTTCAGCCTACTGTAGTTCTTTCCAAGTGTAAAGTGATGTCCTTGCACTGCAGATCTGATTATATTTGTTTTCATTGTTCACTTTTCCTTGATTTGATCTGTTGCTATTTTGCTCACAGATCAAACACATTGTCCTTTTCTCCTACAGTGTGAATACTCATCCATTTATATACACATGAGCCATGGCAGTGTGTGCTTGCGTAGAAGCCCAGGAATGTATACATTTATACGTGGCACATTCTACAGTGTTTGCAAAGCTATGGTGTCACAGTTTCCCAGCAAATGCTTTCTGGGTGCGTAGCATCATCTAGTACGTAATCCTGTTTAATATATATTTTTTAATAGCACCAGACTATGGCTTGTACTGCCAGATTTAAATTGAAAGTAGTTACTGTGGTACCCATATTAAGGAGAAATAAAAGATATTAACTAAACCACTGGAGACAGTTGGTTAAGATGTGGCTTGATAGGCAGGTGTCCAAAAATCAGATGTAGCCATAGACTCTTTATTAGGATAAGGATTCTTATACATTTCATTTTTTCTTAACATTTCTGAGAAAGTTCAGATTTGGAGCTATATTTAGTTCCTCAAGGGCCCTGCTTTGATTTTGTTTTCACATGCTGAAAGCTTTGATTGGACCTGCGTGTTAACTTGCCATCACTTCAAGGAAGTGTTACATAGATTCATCAGTACTCATTTTCCCATGCCCTGACTCCCTGACGTGTTCTGCAGCAGGCGGGTGCAATGACAGCTCCCTGCTGCTGATGCCACTGCAGCCTGTGCACTCTTCACACATGGGTTCTGGTTTTTAATGCCATATAACTGCATTTAAGTGTTCAGAAATTTGGGACATCTACTCTGCAAACTCTGACAGTGCTGAAACAAGGTTCCTGAATAATTTGTAAAAATAACATTTTTCATAGGTCTCCATACACTGGAGTGACAGGTACAGGCTGTGCAGGCACAAAGAAGGCTGTTCCTTTGCTATGTGCTCCGTACCTTATCCTCGCCAGTATTATAGGTTCTGGAGTCACGGATGATTCCACATGGATTCTAGAATTCCTCTAATTTTGGGTTAACCTTTTGGGTTTTAGTTTCATAGAATAATGAAATACTGACCCAAACAAGGTATTTAAGTGTCCACAGAGCTGGAGGAGTGATAAAAATGATTTAGGTAATACACACATTTTGGTTCCTCCTTTACTAGCATGCAAAATTTTTATTGAATTCTGAAGAGCTGAGAAAGTCAGGCTTTTTAATCTCCAGTCTGTAGGATTCTTGCAGATGTTTTGCAAATTCTTTTGTACTCAAAGAACTCTGGACTGATCTTGAGCCAAAATCCAGGAGGTGTTCTGCTTTTTCTGATAAAGCAGGCAGTCTTTGCTTGGTATCCTGTCAACCAGGATCCAGAGTAGCATAATGAAATATGTGCTGCTCCATTATAATCTTTAGTGATTAGATAACATTTAAAATAATTTCCAAATGGTAAACTCAGTTGCAGTTCATCATTATGGCCCCTAAAGAGACAGGATTAGGTACAAGAGATTAAAAGCTCAAAATATTTTTAAAATATTATAAACTCTGAAGACTTTCTAAATCTGTAACTTTATGCCTTGATTCTGAAAAGAATTTGGCATATATTATTTATATTGTCTGCAGACTTCTGTCATTCTTCCTTTCCACCTGAGTAAGGTTTTTAAATGACAATGATTTTTGTTTTGTAATAATTTGTAATATACCAAAGACAATCTGACATTTACCCTTTGGCAGCATTTGGATGCTACTGAAGAGCTTCAGCTTTGACTCTGGACATTTGTGTTGATAAAGCATCAGCTGCTGTTTAAACAGGTGCTTAACAGAAAACAGTTTTCAGCTACTTCCTTATGGACCTTTTCTTACCAGTGCTCACTGCAGCATCCTGTTGAGAAGTGCTGCCAGGAACCACTGACACGGTATTTTGATAGTTTATATACAAGCATTAGACAGCTCTTCGTACCAAATTCTCTTCATGTTTCTAGTTTTGCAGCTCATAAAAGAAATGAGCAGATGTTCCCATTTCTTTTGAAAGTCATGGATTTGTCTACATTTTCTCTAAGTTTAGTCTTTCCCTTCTGGAAGAATAGTAGATGTAAATTCACTAACAAGAAGATACGTGGAGGAGGCTGTAGCCAGGTGAGGATGGGTTCCTTCTCCCAGGTAACAAGTGAGAGGACGAGAGGAAATGACCACAAATTGCACAAGGGGTTGTTTAAGTTAGACAATAGAAAAAGCTTCATAACAGAAAGGGTTGTCAGGCATCAGGACAGGGTGCCCAAAGGAGTGGTGAAATCACTATCCCTGGAGAGATTTAAAAAACATGCAGATGTGGTGCTTTGGGACATAGTTTAGTGTTGTTTCGGCACCTGGATTAATTGTTGGACTTGATAATATTGAAAGTCTTTTCCAAACTAAGTGATTCTGTGATTCTATAAAATCATGAAATGGCATGTTATATACAAATCTTACAGCAAATCACTAATAGGCAGTTCCTGAAGGATTTTAAAATTTAATTCAACATTTCCTGGCTAGATTAGCTCTCATCTCCTATATCAGCATAATGAAGGTTTACCTATAAAGTTATATATAAAATAGAATTATATAAAGAATAATGTGTATAGTTGCTGTTTGACTCTGATAATTATGATCATTGTTAATCCTTAAAGATCAAAAAAGCTATGTAAAACATATTAGGTATTTTAGAGCTCTGCTATGTTTATCGAACATACTCTAAATATAGTCTAAAATTTACTTTATTTAAGAACGAGTAAAAAGACACTGATGTGTTTAAATGGATTCATATTCTTCCATGCACAACTGTATATTTCTTAAAAAACAGTTACTTCAGTTTAATTTGCATTTGACTGTTAAGTTATGGAAATTAAACCTATCTGAGTCAGATTTTTTTTTAAGGGCAACTGCATGGTGTTCAGTGATGCAGTTTGAAATTAATGTGTATATGGTATATACACATAATTTCTGGTCTGTATATGGTACAGACACAACTGAGTGTGGAATGACTAATTGAAAGTTAAATTGATTTAAACCACCTCTAGGGATGCTTCATATAAGTACCCACACAGAGTGGTTGGTAAGTGGTAACTTCTTAAGTGATTGTAACTCCATGATTCTCAGTAAGTGCTGGTATCTTCAGGAGAAACTTAGGGCTCAGACTTGTAATCAGTTTATTAAAGCTTAATAAATGACCTTGCATCAGCTGAGGCGCAACAGTGAAAGCCCAGCAATGTGATCTACCTTAAATCTCAGTTTAAGAGGTTTGAGCGCTATGGGATTACTTGGCTGTGGGCTGAGTGTGTGCATAAGGATAAGTGAGTTGTGCTAAAGTGAATTTGAGATGATAATGAAGTGTGTTGGGATAAGTGTTTGTGTTTTTCCTGGTGCATTAAAAAATCTCAGTGGATTACAGCCACCAGCATGTAAATGAAGCATCTGTAGTAAGATTCTTCTAGCGCTACTGCCCAAAGCCCATAAATTAATTACATAGGTATTTCTTAGAATTTTCGTTGCAAATTCCAGTAAGCTTGTATTTAGGTGTTTAAATTATATACCTTACTGTTTTTCAGAAATTTTGAACTTTGAAATCATTGAAAGTTGCTGAAGGTTCCGCACTTTTAAAAAAACAACCATTTGTTTAGGCTCTTAATAAAACAGATGAACCTGGTTTGAGCACCTTTGGAATATAATCCATAGTCTATTTCATTTATAAGAAGCCTTCAATTTATCTTAAAGATATTAACTCAGTCTGTAATCGATTCTGAGCTATTGCTGCATATTTAAAAATAATTTATTTTAAAGAATACCTCATTCTTCAACGGAAGGACTCTGTAATTGGCAGTAGTTTTGTTGGTAGTAGTTTTTTTGGTGGTAGTAGGTGTAACGTTTCCTCTGAATTGTTCTAAAAGATGTTGAAAACCAATATTTGGACTTGGGCTTCTCTCTGTGAGGTAAAATAATATTCCAAGCTCACCTGCTTCCCAGCAGTGTAAGAAAGCAGTCAGAAGTATGTTCCTTCACTAGTGCTTGATTTAAAAAAGGAAAAGAAATCAGGATGGTCAGGACTGTGGGCATTCTCCCACTGACTTGAATCCAGTCATTTCAGTAAACACAGCCCAAGCTGGTGTAGAGTACTGGTATTTTCCCCGGTGGATGGGTGGTAGGAAGTAGGCATTAAGACCTCAGTATAATCCTTGCACAGGCATTTATCTTGCCTTACAAAGATGTGGCAATGATGCTGCACCAGCTGCAGGAGCCAAACCAAACTGTTGCCAACTCTTCAGGTAAGTTCAGAGGGTTGTGGCTGGGCATGCTGGACCTGCTTTCTTGGTAGCCCAAGGAAGGCAGGCTGTTGCTCTGTCCATCTGGATCTCTGGTGTCCTCCTGACTGAGTGTTTGGGGAAGCAAGTGAGTAGGAATCTAAAGCACTCTTTTGAGGCTTCAGTAATTTAGGGCAATACTCAGGTTTTCTGTTTCTTTGATTAAACTTATTTCCAAGTTTAAGTACTATGTGTTTAAAATTAAGATAAAATTAAGATAAAATCAAGATGAAGTAGTAAGCTGGAATGATATTTTAAAGAAAATTACCCAAGTTAGAATCTTTACTGTCATCTAGTACAATATTTTTTATTTATTGCATTTAAATTGTCAAACTTGGATATGATCAATTAATGAGATTGCATTTTATGCAAATTTCAATTCATTGTTCCTGTCATCATGTTTGTATACGTTGTAATAACATCTGTGTACTGAGCTAGTTCAAAAGGATAGCTCTGCTATGGAATGCATTGATGAGCACGCACAGTTGGGAAGAGTCTTGGAATGAGTCAGAATTGTGTATTTAATATTGAAAGATTTCTGTGGTACTGTAGTGATCTGTAAACACTGAGCTTGAAACAGTAGCTCATTAATGCAAACCTCGCTGTCTTATGTACAACAATTTAGATAACAACCCAGACTGGATAAAGCATAGGTTTTGATTTAATTCTTTATTTCTTTCCAGATTTCACTTTCTTCCATTAATTATTGAGCAGAAATATTAGACTGAGAAAACTTCATTGTACCTTTTCCAGAGGTGAATATAATCTCAGGAAGAGAAATCCATATAAACAACACATTTCTTTTTCTGAGGTTAACAAATAAGGAAGAAATGACAGAATATTAAAGAATTAGTAGTTTCTAATCAATCCTTTAGCTTTTTTTCTCTTTTCAGTTATATAGATAACATTTACTTGAGGAGCCTCCATACAGATTTCACTTCTAGCTCATGTCTTCTCTGGCCTTACTTTAGAAGACAAAAATGTGTTTGCATTTTCTTTCTGGTGTAACCATTTTTTCTCCTCTTTCAAGGGATATGTTTTATATTAGCATTGCAATCTGTAGGAGAAAGGACACTACCTAAAGTACACTACAGGTTTAAGAGTATGTGCTGTAAATGTCATTATGTGACTCTGTTTGTTGGTAGACAGTCTCTTTGTCATCCTTCCAAAAGGCTGATGGACTTATTTGGATATTATTTGGAACTAAATTGGAGAAAAACCCATGTAAGTGTTTGTATTGGAAATGTAGAGGAACCCTTTCAGGGCACCACCTGTGAATAATCGTGTCAACAAAGGAAAGAGAAATAGGAATGCTCCTGATGTGTTTCCTTTCACTATTTCTTGCCCTAATTTTTCAGCAACAAACTAGAGACTGGAAGCTGCTCAGTGGCACCATGTAGTGCTGTGGCCCTCCTGACGAGCCTTTCCCAATGTTACCCATGTATGAAAAAGCCTTTGAACCCTTTCATAGATGTGGCTGAGTGTGACTTTTTCTGGTAATTCTTTTCCGTGTTTTCTTACTCAGAAAGAGGGGCAACTGCCTCTTTTCTAGAAGCCAAGATCTGAAAGTGAGAAGCTTTAGTAGCTGTCTTTTATCATTCTGCTTGGAGGAAGAGGTCAGGCCACTTCAGAATGATGAAGACTGATGTATCATGGACAGGGTCAGAAGCAGAATTTGCTTTATTCTCCTAGAATTACGTTAACTCTTAAAGCGCTGGATTTTCCTCCAACTTATGCTCTAGGCAAGATCTTCACTGACTTTTGTGGAACAGTTTACAGATAAAACATGTACTGTCAAGTTGAACAGATCATTTTAATCACTGCTTATATAAATCTGTTTTTTCCAACCTATCATCACTTTGAAACTCTTTCATTTTCCTTCTTCAGAGCTTTAGTTTTCTCTTCAGTCTGCTTTAGTCACTGAGTTGCATAAAATGTCCTTGTAGCCAAGGAAGGACTTATCATAAAATTCCAGTGCATAAACTTCCTTACATTGCATAATGCGTCCATTTATATTGGCAAATCCAGTTGTGAGAAATACGTGTCATGGAGTCTGTTCTAAATCCTCCACTGATGGGAGGTTTGTCAACAGGCCCTTCTTGAATCCGTTGTAGAGGGAAGTTGGCAAGGTCAGGATCACATAGTGACTGTGGTGGTCCAAATGCTTGGCTGAACCTGGATTTTGCTAAGAATTGTCAAGGTTTCAGATTACTGCTGTATGATTATGCTGTATGTCGCTAAGCAGCGACCTATCTTACTTCTTACTTTTTGCATGCCAAGTCCCTCTGAAGCCAGTGACTTGAAGAGATATGTCCTATAATGCCCAGACGCAAGACCAGTTTGAAATATATTGCTGCTCTAAATACAGAGAGTCTGACATTGCTACAGCTTTTTTTACCAGTGCCATGGCTGTTGAGACATTGTTGGTCTTTAATGTCGTTAATGTGTCATGTTTAATAAAAATAACTACTTCTGCTCTGATTTAATATCTTGACCCAGATCTGACAATATCAAAATCATCTATCACACAGGAGTTTCCCTTCTCCTCCTCTTGACAGGTTATGTGCTTTTGTTTGAGAGAGTTGATCTCCTCTGATGCAAATATACAGCCACTTTACAGACAATATCTCATGTAAAAGATTTATTAATTCCAAAAATTCCCTTTCCTTAGTTACTCTCTTAACCAATTTGTACAAGCACCATTTTTCCTATCCATTTCCATCTGGTAAGGTTCATAGACTAACAGTGTAGTTAACAGTGAATTGACAGTGAATGCGTAGAAAGGTGAGTCGATGCAGGTTCAGAAGGTCCTAATAGTGGCACAGTGTTCTTGTTGCAAACATTTTGTTGTTGAAATCCAGTAAATAAAACTGGAGCTTTCAAACTGAATGTTGCTCCTACCTAGAGCAGTTTAATCCTTTGTTTCCTCTAATAAGATAATGAAAGAGTATCAAAAGCTCACTTATGATCATACTCAGTTCATAATGAACCATAGTGCAGCAAATTTTGGGATTGCATCTGAGCTGGTAATTTTCATGACTTCTGATCATGTTTTTAGTAGAGATTCTCTCCCAGGGATTTGGAAATCCCTCTTATTCCCTATATATGTAGGATGACATTTTCAAAACTGTTTAATATAGCCTGCTCCCATTGGTTGCATCAAAGGCAGTTTTACTTCTGATTTCGGTGGTAGAATTATGTGCCTACTCTACATGCTTTTAACAGTCAAGTTCCCTAGTTGTTTTAAATTTGGATGCACTTATCCTTGACAATTGTACTTTGCTTAATAAAGTTCCTTCTGGACTTGGTTCTTGACCATATCCCGTGACATTGGTAATAAAGGATTATAAACTTGTAGGTGGGTTTCATCTGACCTAACTTTCCATGGCAGTGCCTTTACTCTCACTTCTACTATTTGGTAACCATTTTGTCTTCCTTGAGCAAAGACACTTTGAAATATTTCAAATCTTAGAAGAAATTCAGTGTCAAGGGATTTGAAAAAGGTTTATGCTTGAACATCCCATTATCCAAAGAATACATGAAGGGAATAGTTATGGTACCATGAGGCTTCATATGAGAGTAACTGATTGGAAGGTAGTTTAATGTTGAGATTAGTGCTCTATAAGAGACTTAACTGAGAATCGTCTTGCATTGAATGCACGAGTAGGTGAGATCATCATTTAGGTGGTCACAGAAATGACTGGGAATATCTGTTTCCTTGTTATTGTCTCCTTCATTCTCTGCCCTTCTTTTCCTCTAGGCCTTCCCATTTAAATTCACCATGCAGAACAGTTGCCCTGGGCCAGCTCCTGCTGAGCCAGGCTGATGGGAGAGTGCAGATTTTTGTTGCTTTTCTGTGCTAAGTTATGGGTGCGTGTTGCACATAATGAACCCAGACAAAAAAAAAAAACAAAAGGTACTAAAACCAAAACAGAGCCGGAACACTTTTGGGGAGGGTGTTCTGGGAAAATGCAATTGCTGTGTATTCCATCTGTGCCGGCATCTGAGAAGAACGGTTATTAGAGCAGGACCCAGAGCATCACACCTGCAGTCCAGTCTCTATGGGATCAGTAATTACATGTTAATTAACAAGTCTGGAATGAGTGAGAGTTTGCATGTCAGCAGATAATCTGTATAGTGACTAATAAACTGCAGAATGTTTTCAATTAGCAGGCTTGAAAAGGAAATCCCAGTGAGTGTTTTGCTTGGTTGGGAAAGGACGGAATGAATGCACTCTGTTGTTAGTTACCCTCCCAATAGGAAAGTGGCAGATTTAAAAACTACATCGTAAAGATTAAGATCTGAGAACACATATGCTTAAGTTACCTGCTACTACTGTGCATTGATGAAATCATACAGAGTAAACTTCAGTGAAATGAAATTTTTCACTTGATTAAATAAGGGCAAACATAGAAAAAAATCCATTCTTGCATATATTTCACTTGATTAAATAAGGGCAAACATAGAAAAAAATCCATTCTTGCATATATTCTTTCAGGCTTTAAGGTCTAAAATGTATTTTTAATGCAAGTTTTCTTAATGGACTGAAGTAGGGACAGCTCCAGAACCTGTTTGCTTGGGATGGAAACAAATGTTACATTCTTTCTTTGGCCTGAATTCTGGGAATCATTGACTAGATTCCACCTCTGTTAGGCTTTTTACTGTGATCTCCAGGTGTTAGATTCCCTCCATTATATGTTTACATAGTAATGTAAGGAGAACTTTCTTCTTGGTGACCTGGCTTGTCTGTTTTAACTTGACTTTTTTTCTGTTCTGTCCATGTTTGTCCTCAGGGGCAACATTTGAAAAAGTAATTTCCAAAAATGTTGGAGTAATTTTATAATTTTATAATTTTCCCCCCTTACGGTGATATTACAAGAGCAGGGAATCTGGGACCCTGCTTTTTAATTAGTTACAAGCAAGGAGAGCTTAAACAAGGGAAGAATGATGAAAAATTTGTTTGGGATGTTACAATCTGTAGAAGTGGACTATAAAACTTTTGCATTAAGAGCTTCAAGATATGTAGTACATAATTTTGAACAACTTTCAAGCACTGCAGATGGATCAGAACAATTCAAATCAACCTAAAGTCATAGTTTTCAAGTTAATTCTTAATAAGTGAGCTGTATTCAAAATTAAAGTGAGTCAGAAGATGTTGGGGAAGGTGAAACAGAAAGGCATTGTGAATATGATTGCTCAAACTCTGAGTATAGGAAACCTGTAAGTGAAATAGAATTGAAAGCAAGTTTCGATCTCTAAAACGCCAAGCCTCAGTTACTGAACAACTGGGAAACAACGCTATGGCCAGGTGTCTGTAACCCCCTTTTTTGATTAAACAATGCCCTTCTCCTTACCAAGAGTCCAGGGGTCAAAGCTGCCCCTGCTGGCCTGGCAGGAGGGGTCCAAATGGTAATGTAATGATTCTTATAGGCTGTATGTAAATGCTATAGGATTTGTATCTTGTACTAGATTGGCTACTGTAAAATAGAATATTCAGCAGGGAAGCTGTTTTACTGTACTGTGAGAGACACATCGCTCCCTTGCTCTTGCTCTTGTTCTTGCCCCCTTCTTGCCCTCTCTGGCCTCTTGCTCCTTCTCCGGGGCTCTTCTCCTCTGCACCTCACCCCCCNCCTCCCCCCACCCTGTTTCCCCAATAAACCTGCATGCTCTAAGACTGGACTCTGGAGAGCTCTGTCCAAATCGCCGGCACATCGCAGAGATTCCTACAGCACCCCGAAACCGCTACAAGAAAACATGTTGTGATGGCCATGGTGTATTTAGAATTACTGTTATGGAGATACACTCAAACTACCAGTGATTTTCAGCCTTGTGAAAATCCAGAACTGTCTGTCTCTGGCTCCATGTTGTGCAGCTGCTTTTAATGTTTTGTCCCAGAGAGGATGCTTTTGGGAAAGGGAAGCTGATAGAGACCTGCTTTGTACACTCTTCATCTGCATGGCTCATCTTCAACTCCTCCCAAGCAGGATTGGAGCTGTGTGGAGCCCTGGCTGGGCTTACAGAAGCAGGACTATAAACTCCACTCCTGTGCTATTGCCACATCATACATCTCTGATAATGAACATTTTGAAGAAAGAGATATATTTTTTTAAAATCTTGGAACAAGTGTAGCTTGGATATGAATAATGTCAACAGTTGTAGCTTTTCTTCTTAATAATCATCAGTCTTCAGGTTGGCAGTGAGCTGTTGGCCTGTCTGAAGTTCAGAACGTAGAATCCCTCCTTTACATCCTGGGTGGTACATCTTACCCCATTTAACCACCGAACTAGTTGTCTTCAAAGCATGAATTGCCCTTTTTGGAACTTCTGTCAACATCAATCTCCCTCCCTCACCCCCATCCCTCAGATTGTTGCTGCCACTCATAGGGAAGCAAGGCAAAGGCACATGGAAAAGTGCTAGATCATTTCCACATGGTGGGATGTAGCAGAGTTGAGCCAGTCACTTGGAAAGTCCAGGTGCTGTAAGAAGTTTTCCCCAACTTCTCTTCTAGGTTTTCCTGGAGGCCCCTTCCTGGCTGCTGCACTGAACTGATATTGGATATCAGAGATCTTGATACAATCTAAGGCATCATCTCCTTCATGGAGCTAAAATTTTTATTACCTTGTAATTAATTTGTATGGTTCTCTGTAGCACCTGTTAGGAAATTGAATTGGATGTATAGGTTTGGCCAAGCCTTTTCTAGGGAGGGCAGGCAGGCAGGTGTTCTGCCATTTCAGATAAACTATGATCCTTGACTTCAAGACTTTTCAGTTCTTATGGGGGCTTATCAGTGCTTACTTCCATCAAGTGCATGATGGTAGCTTATCCTTAATTAAATTAATCTAGGGCAAGATCTTCCCCTCCTCCCTTTCTCTTCCCCTCCATCCCCGCCTGTATTTCTGAAGGATACCTGACCTTGAATGTCATTCAGATCAGCTTGCAGATTTTTCAGTCTTCTCTTGTCATGCTAAATCCAGAACTGGTTGGAGCCCAAGAAATGACTTATGTTTTTCACTCTGAAGACAGCGTGCATTGAGAATTATGTCCTCACAGGTAATTGAAGTTGCAGCTGTTGTACCAGCCACCTCCTTTCACACTGTCAGGGAAAACAGGCACTGGGGAAGATTACTATCACCTCAAATCAGCAGTTGGTGTTTCTAATACATGCAGACCTTCACATGTATTAATGTGAAGATTTGTATTTACAAACATTGAGGTTGACATCAGAGGCTTCTTGGGATAAAAAATGTCATTGTGGTCATCTTGTGTTGATCCTTCAGGTTTTCCACCAGTCTGACAGCTGTCCATAACTTTACTGTTTATTAAGTGATAGCAAGTCATATTTTTCCTCCCTTACATGACTTGTTCCAGATTGAATTGATCTAATTTAATTATTTTTCAAGTAATTTCTCTCTTACTTTTGGGTACACGTAGAAATTATCTAGTTACTTGTGATTCCTCTTAGAAATTTGCAACTTGACAGGTTATGCTATACAAAATGCTAATATAAAAATGCTGCTGAAAGAATAATAGCAAGACAGGACTTTTAAACTGCTGTGAAATAAAACCACATAGAAGTGGACTGCAAAAGACTTAGGTTTTCAGATGTTCAGCCAACCTCATGGAAGTCATTTAACTCCACTGTACCTGTTTGTCTCTTGCTTGCCATCACCCATGTGATCTTAGAAAGTTTTTAGAAATTCCTCTCACAACTGTCTCTAAAATGCTCTGAGACACCTGGATACCAAAGAACTATAAATATTAGCAAATAGTCTTCCGTTCATATTGCTGTCTGAACTGGGGTCACCACCAGAGCTTTAAAAACAGGATTTCAAACCATGCAGTCTCAAATCAGAAATAGTTTAAAAAAGCTTTTCCCAAGGTCTATAAAATCAGCTAATCCCAAAAGAAAGCTGATGTCCTTAATTCATCTTGCTGTAATTTCTGCAATGCTAATGCCTCTTGTCCAGGCTGTCAGCGTGGCTCCGCAGTGAATCCCTCTGTATCCTGTTTGCAGGGGCTGCTTGACATGGTGTGGGATTCCTGAGCTGAGGTGCTTGGCCAAAATCCCGTCCTGCTGTCTGCTGTGTGAGAGTGCATTACCCCACCAGGCGGGGGACCATGCTGAACCTGCTGGGTTTTTAACTAGGCATCATGAGTCAGACACTTTACTGTTAAAAGTGCAGGGTTTGGGCTATTTAATTATTTGTTAGCTGTAAGAATCTGAGGACTCACGAACTGTCTCTTTTGAGGAATGCAGTGATTTCATCAGATAAATGTTTAAAGCAGGGCTAAGATAGCAGCCAACCACAGCAGAAAAATATTTTTTCCTTTGAGATAACCTCTTAAATATATACATATTTAAAACCATTTTATCTTTTCTGTCTGATTCTAAGCACCCCTTCTGTCAGCAGCAGACAGAATTAAAAAGAGAAAACCCTCAGTGGATGCCTTTCATTTTTTTTGTGAAATGTGTCAGATGATAAGCAAAATATAACTGGGTATTTATTCTACTTTTCATGTGCCCTGCAAACTGTGGAAGGCAGCAAGAGATAGATAGAGCAGCAACAGCCTGATAAGCCTGGCTTTTCCCTTTTTGCTGGCTTTCTGTTTGCTTTACTTCCTTTGAGCGAATATTGGGCTAGAGACCAAATGTCTTTACTCATCTGGGAGATTTTAGAGCTCCTGGGAATAGACTGGTGTGAAAAGCAACTCCTTGATTACAAGATTTGTAGGTAAATGTTACCCTTGCAATAATCACCATTTCCCTTCCATCTCCTCCACAGCACATTCTGTTCTAGCAGTCCTTAACAAACAATAATAGCAAAAATAAGACGTATTTTTTTACACTGGTTATTTTCTCTCTCCTTACTGAAAAGGACACATAATGGAATGAATCTGGCTTCCCATCTGTTGCTAGGTGCAATTCAAAGTGGCAGTTTTGACCTATAAAGATTTGGCTGTTTTGCGTCATGCTTACCCTAGAGACAGCCTCTCCCCTTTAATTTCTCTGTGTCTCCATTTTCCATCTGTGAAAAATCAGGATAACACTACTTTTCTACTTCACAGGGATTTTACAAGGACACATTTATTAACAGGCGCAAAGCATAGGCTCTGTATTAGACATCACGCAAATATCTATGTCTAAAACCTTCCTGCCACCCTCAGTCCCACAGATCCTGAGTTGATTCACCTTCATTATGTGACAGAAGGTGATTTGTTGTCCTAGGCAGTATTATGGATGTTCAGTTCTGAATCTTGCAATTTTTAAACACTTTCATAATAGGATACTTGCAAGTCATCCAGCTGAATCTGGTGTTTCCCATTAAATAGATTGGGACATCCCAGGGCTATGAAATTAGGAGTGTGTTTACAGGTTGCACTTGTGGGTCCCAAATAAAGTAAGGGCTAGTGGGGACCACAGGCCATTGGACTGGGTGAGGTGTGTGTGAGGTACTTATCTGGGAAGGGTTTCCTCAGAGCCTACATGTATCTCCAGAGTTGTGGTTACCTGTTTATTAGAAGGGAAGTAGTTCTTCAGTTAGCCCCATAAATCAGTAGATCTCAGGTGCATTTTTGCAGTCACTTGCAGGTCAGATTTAAGCAGTTCAACATGCCTGTTTGAGAGAAGACATCTCCAGGGCATGTTGGTTGATCAAAGCGATATTTTAGACTTATACTAAATTATGGACTTAGTTCTGCGAGAGTTCAGGGGATGGTTAGGAGTGTTTTGAGGAGCTGTAGCTTTACAGCAGCAATCATTCAGTCCAGACTTAGGGTATTTCATGACTCTCCTATTTCTGATGTGACTGTTGGAATGACAAAATTCCAGCTCAGCAGTGATAGTAGCTCTGCAACTGAACAGTGGACAGGGCACAGCATTCCTCGTGGATGATTACAAGACATGGTCCATCAGCTAGATGGATTGACTTGTTCATTGATGTGGGCTCTGTGCCTACCAGCTCCTTATAACCCTTAGTAAAATCTTTGGAGTCTTATTTCCAGGCTGTGCTAAGCATGGCTGCTGCATATGATGCTAGCCCCCAGTGGGGATATTGGTAGCTATTCCCAGTCTCACAGAGACAGAAAACATGCAGGCTGTGCCAAAATAGCACATGGGAAACTGTTATAAGGTCTATTAAAGATCATTTCAGTGTTTTCAGTTTTTTACCACATTACATCCAAATATTCTATTTTTTTCATAATATTAGCTTTGTAACAGTAATGAAAATTGACCTTGTTTAATATGAAACTGTTCTATTAAAACTCCATTGCGTTATGTGTGTATGCACACATAGGCTTTGCAGAAGATGCAAAGTCTTCTGCACAGAGCTCCACCAGCTAAAAATTAAGAAAATTGGAGCAGCCACTTTACTTCTCTGAGTAATTCCCCTTAATTCTATTCTTTGTGGTTATAATAATGCTAGGATTGTTTTTCTTTTCAGGTTTAGCTACCCTGTAAGAATCTGGTTAAGAGAATTTAGAATAAATAGATAAAAGGAAACTGCAGAGCTTTCGTCAGCGTGTGTTTAGGAGCGTTACCATAACTGCAAATAAGTGGTTAATTAAAACTTAGCTTGAATGTATTCACTTTCGTTAACTAAACAAAACAGAAGCTCCTTCATTTGAACATCAATGATGTGGAAGCCGCAGTTTTGAGGTTTGGCAGCAACACAGCTTTTGAGAACTGGAAAGGAATATCAGGGAAAGATAGAGACAGGGCCTCATCCTGCAAAGCTTTACTGATTTGATAGCTCTTCTTATTTCCTTAGGGCATGTTTGCCTGTAGCACTGCATTCCAGTGGAAAGGCTCTTAATTTTGCTCAAAGGATGGGGTCAGGAGGAGGTGACATCTCCCTACGTACAAGGGAGCAGGCAGGTCGAGCCGCGCTGAGCCTCCTCCCGCTCCTCCGGCTGAGCCGAGGAGCAGCGCTGAGGCAGGACCATGTGAGAGATCTCACAGCACCTCGTTAGCATGGGATGATGGCTTTATTGGAGGAGCAAGTCATAAAAAAGCTTCCTTTGGTTAAAAATGAGCAGTTTTATTTTAGTGCGATGACAGCCTGATACTGAGCATTGAATTTTTCTGTTGCAGCTAGTTTTGTGTGTATGCAGGCAAGGGAAGGGAGCTGTGGACTTACAGGGGGTGAAATCCAAGCAAGGAAAACCTGCTGTGATTTTTTTTTTTGGTTTTTATTTTTTAAACTTCTTTTCATGCTTCTGTCAGCTTAACGAGTGTGTCTTTGAGTAGCAAACTGCTTATTTGGAAGTTCTGGCTCTGAATCTCACTTAAAAGTGATCGTTTGCAACTACGGATGAGCAAATTACCAAAGATGAAGGTTTCAGATGTACGGTTTTTTTACTGCTAGTCATAAAGCAAACATTTAATTAAGGTTTTGCACAGTCCTGTATCTTGTCATCATGGAAACTCAAAAAGATTCAGTGTTACCTGTTCCAGGGGAAAAAGCTACTGTAGAAAAATGTGTCAAAAAAACCTCCCACATAATATAATACCAGTGTTTAAAAATCCACGTTCACCTTTCATGTGAACATCCCAAAATGCTTTTCAGATGGAGAAACTGGAACCTAGATTAATGATGCAGTACTTCTGGTGCCCTATTACAATATATTCATCTTTCTTTTGTGTGTTGTTACCTAGGAAGGCCAAGCCTGGTTTTTGTTCACGGTTCACACCAGAGAAATGTTCCCATGCTGCCCTGCTCTGGAGTCTCCAGGTGCTACTGCAATGTAAATAATACATGTCAGCAGTCACCTGCTGGGCCAGGGGCACAGCCAGCAGAACCCAGGCTCCAGGCCATATTTACAGGGACACTAGACCAGATTGTCTCCCTAGTGTTGGTTTTCATCACTGATATTATACTGAAGTCCAAGGAAAATGCCACGGAGAAGGAGCCATGTATTTGCTGAAAACAGGGTCAGCACGATTGTTAATTTAGAAGCATAGGACATGCATAGCTCACCCCAAAATACACGTGAATATCTGCTGTGCGTCACAAGCTAATATGCCTGTCACTGGATAACCTCAGGCGTGCACCATGAAGAAGATTACCGAAATTCTTCAATACGAAGAGAACAGGCCTCTCTACCTGCCAGGGCGGCGCGGACTGGGATGGACTGGGAAGGGACCGGGAAGGGACCGGGAAGGGACCGGGAAGGGACCTGGCCCAACCTCGGAGCAGTGGCTCGTTGTTTTCCTGCTGGCTGCCAGCAGAGGGCGCTGGGAGATGCCAGTCGGGTTCGGCGCTTTCCCGGAGCCCAAAGAAGCTCTCGCCGATCCCAAAGAAACCCGCGCCGATCCCAAAGAAACTCTCGCCGATCCCAAAGAACCCCGCGCCGATCCCAAAGAACCCCGCGCCGATCCCAAAGAACCCCGCGCCGATCCCAAAGAAACTCTCGCCGATCCCAAAGAAACCCGCACCGATCGTGGGATTCGACGCCAACAATGTGTTGCTTTTCCTGCCACGATGCTTCACCCACCAAGCGCTTAGGGCTGCTTGAGCTACCAGCACGCAGTTTTAGTTCTTCTGCACGTACTGGAGACCTCGTGCTTCAGGTCTGGAGGTCTTCATCTAACTCCATTGGCGAGCACGGCGATAGTGCTTGTGATAGAGGATTTTCTGCTGAAGTATCAATGATGCATGCAGATAATGATTTGGTATATGCATGCATCTGTAATTCGGGTATCTGTATGTGGTATCTGTATTTAGAGAGTGGGTGGGGAAGGGGAAAAAGGGTTACAAAAGTATCTTGTATAGTTCAACCACCTTGACTGGAGATGGACCTAACTGGAAATACTCTTATTTCTGTCTTCATTGATTGAGGTTTTAGGTGCACCTGTTCTCTGTGACATCCCTACTTGCCTGGATGTTGTGATGAACAGCCAACATACAGATATACTACCTGCAAGGGAGGAACTAATTTAAAAGAGGTGTTTGTCATTGTGAGCAGATCAGTAAATAAATTGATCAACTGTATGGACTCAAATTCTCGTGTGAGACACTGTGACCCTGGGGCTCTGGCCCGTTCTCTATCTACGTATATATTTAATATATTTTTTCATGTGATGGCTCCATTTATCTCCCATTCTTTGTAAAATAACTAACACAGTAGTGCCCAGATTATTATCATGTTATATCATACCCAGAGGCCATGGGTATTATCATGTCATGAGTAATAGTAATGCCATTGCCACCTTTAAAGCCTGTCATGACCTCATCATGTTCTTCTATAAATATTGGTCTTTTGAATGGTGTTCATTGTTACTCTTCATAAAAACTGAAAGACGAACATCAGCTTGCCATGGAAAATATTGAATCTAAGAGCAAACAGATCAGTTATGGCCATTTTGGGGTGTTTTGGTGCCTTTGTATTCTTCAGGTTAAAGTACTATTTATTCTTAATGCTGTTGACATGATTTTAATCCTAGCTAATGTCTTGCAGCCATTGAATGGAATATATTGAGTCGAATAATAAATTCAGTCTTACAGAATGATGCTGTAAGAGCAGCTTAAAAAAGGTCAAATATGGAATTTATTTTCTGTGTGTTGTTGGAACTCCTGTGTTTGAGTGTTTAGAAACTTGATATGCCTTTCTAGCAAGTGAATAAATCAGAGAGAAGCTAGAGCCTTATATTGGCAGTTCCTGAGTAGCTTCTCCTTGGAGGTAAATCAGTGAGAGGTAAAAGGTGTTAAATGTCTTCAGCTATTTGTGGCTATAGAACAGATCAGAGCAGGATAGAATAGAATCCATCCATGAATTAAGCCACCACAAATGATTTTCAGTCAACACACAGTTTCTGCACATACTACAATAATAAAGAACAGGGGTGGACGTATCAGAGGTCATAAGGAAAAGCTGTAGTGTGTTAAATGTTCACATCTGTCAATCCTGCTCTTTTTCGGAGGACTGGAAAATAGCTGAAGAAATCATGATGCCAGTCCCAAATTACTCTCTACATGCTATGGGAAGTCTCTAGGAATAGTATTTGATTCTGAACACACTATCTTTTCTCATCAGTCATCAGATTGGCATTGCATGCTGTTATCAACCTATTACCCATTTTTTTTATGAAACACACAGAATCTTCACAACAAGATAAAACCCTGGGTGCAAATCTCTCTGGCTCACAGCAAACACTTCTTGAACAAAGCAAAGTTCATACTATGGTTTTCTTCTGATGGTGTTCTGAGTCCTGTACATTTAATACACAAACATAGCAGCAGCTGTAATCAAAATGAGAGTAACAGAGAACCAAAAGACATGAAAATATTTCATGAAACCTACTCATGAAAGTGAGGATCTTGTAGATTGCTCCCTGGAACAGTGAGATCTTTTGAGCACTTATGTGATTCCTGTTGACAGGGCACGTGAAGCTGCTGTTAACAGAAGAAGGGAAGAGGCTTCCTAGGTGATACAGGACAATTTCTTAACATGATAATTGGTGATTATATTAATTTTTTGACAAATGCTTTCAACTGTACCAAAGTACCAATTTATTTGTGGATTTAAACAAAGGGCTGATGACTGAATATAAGTATTTTTATTACCTTCTGGACTGTAAAGACTATTGCCTTAATACTATCTGACAGATTTCCATTGTCTTTGGTGGTATAGGACCAGAAAATGTTTCTCTTTTTAGGGGGAAACCAGTTTGGCTTTTTCTCTAGTGCTTATTATGTTTAACTTACTAAACAGACATTTGCTTTTTGGTTTGTAAATGTATATTGTTTATCTGGTGCTACTTTTGGATCAAACTAAATAGACTTTTAGTTTTATCTGCTCTTCTTTTGAAGAGAAAGAGGAAGATTATTTAAAGTATGGTGTTTTTAATGGAATCTTAAAAAAATAAAACAAAGGCGTATCAGAAATACACAAATTTTTAGAAAACATTTGTTCTTTATTTTATAAATATTATGTCTGCATTTCAAAATTATGGCACCCATCCCTTCTGACTATAGACATAGGCAACATAGGCACAGGGAAACATAGACAAGGAAGACAGAGAAATGATTCCGTGTATTCATTAAGTTTTTACACTGAAAGATATGATTCTTCTGGTGTTCAGTTTTCTACAGATGGTTTAGAGCATATATTAATGTACAGTGGAGGACCATGTAAGTAAACCATCAACATCTGGAAACAAGATCAATTTTCTTATAATCTGTAAAGAGTTATCTAAAGAGGACCAAATTCTCTTCCTTGCTCTTTAGCAGAAGGGGTTGTTTGCAACAGGACAAGAGCATTTCTAGCAGAACTTTGCCAGATGTGTACTAATGCCTTCACTTCAATTTGGGAAGGTTTTAAAATCGCATTTCTAATTCAGGATATTTTGATATTCAGTAAAAAATTTAAAAGGTCCTGGATTAGGATGAATGCCTTTAATAAATGTTATTTATATTAAATAGGATTAAATTGTTTTTTTCCTCCTTAGCTCCAAGTTACCCATCAAGTCATATTTTTTGTTATATTTTTTGTTATATTTTTTGTTATATTTTTTGTTAGCTCTAGATTCTTCCCTATGTAAAGTCACAGGGGTCAGCAGAGTTAATCCATGCAAACGTTTTTGCCCAATGTAATTTTTGGTAACTTAATTCATGCTTAATTGCTCCACATAATTACAAAGAGTACTTTAGTGGTAGTTTATGAGAAATAATCTCAATGAACCATTGCTAACACTATGGCTCCACAAATGAAATGTTGCATTGCAATCTGTGAGTTCCGGTTCCAATTTCTGTGTTAAATAAACGAAAGGTGACATGAGTAGTTCAGTCTGTGAAAAAGAGTAATGTTCCCCCATACCACATGAAGATTTCTTGCTCCTTGTATAATTTCCCTACCCTGAGTGTAATGGGATTCTGTATAAGCCATCTCTATATTCTAAGAGTTCCTTGTCAGTTAGGCTGGTGTATTCCTGCTTGGTATCTCTGGGCTATGGATTCATTATAATAATGACACAGTGCTGGACTCTGGTGTTATAATTGTACTGGAGAGTCTGCTGCTGATGGGTAGCTTTGGTCCGGTTCCTGTGTTGCAGGGGGCGGTATGTTTTAACTTGGGAACCAGCATCTATTACAGAAGATTAGGCTGGCTTAAATTGATATTGCAACTCAGAACACTAAGGAGAATGACACCACCAGCAGCTGTGGAATAACTCATACCTACTTTGTAGGTTATCTAGAAATGTGCCTGTCTTTTAATATATAAACTGGCAGTAGATTTATATTCTCTTTGCTTCAGCTAGTCACAATATTTTCCTTTATACCTCTGTATTGCATGAAGATTTCTGATGTTTCTTTCAAGCTATTTCCTTAAATATATGATCTCATTACTATTATGTAAATACTAGCAATGTAGGGCAAGATTCTGGTCTGCTTTCATTTGCCAAGGTCTGGAGTAATTGTGCTCAACTGAACTATTCTAGACTCGTGTGGCAAGGGAGGTCATGGTCTGGTCCCTACCAGAAAATGTGAAGCGTAGTCTCCCATTTGATTCATGTGCATTGTTCTCATTATGCTTAATGAATGTTGAGGACATATATTAGGAGAATAGGCCCTATTAGGAACTGTCTAAGGAGTGAAATGAAAATGATAATCACTTTGTCTTGGATGAGGTATTGTATTTATTCTATGGGATTTTAAAGGCTATTTTAGTGTTTAAATTATCTGGTGCATTAGAGAATGGTTTAGATAGGCTTTGGTTGATTGACAGCGGTGGGTATGTTTTAGAAAATTATTAAACACTTTGGGACTTCAATTTTGCTGGGAATTATATTATTTTTGGAGATGTAAATTGCAGTCTCTCCCAGGAGACACAAATAATGTACTGCTTGTTTGATTTTTAGCAATAATTAAAACGATGTGTTAAATTAGACCCAGGTATTGTCATGAAACAGGACAAACCTACTTGTGTGGAGGAGTTCAGCATCCTAGACAAAGCCTTGACTTTTCTGTAGTAAAATAAACTGTGAACCTTGTGGTTTGTATCCTAGAAATCATCCTTCTCCATGTATATCATCACGTAAAAAGGCCAAGTAGTCTGGCAGAGAGACAAGGCAGCAGAGCTGTTCACGGAGATGGAGGGTGGATGTACTCCAAGTGGGAATTAAACTAATTGGAGTGGACTGGAGCTATTGCCTTGCCTTACACTTAGCTGACACAGAAGACTGTAATTTTGAATGCTGTTGATCCTTTAATTTTCATCCCTTGCCGTTCAGATCAGACCAGGCTGTGACTAAAGCAATAAGTACCTACGTAAGGGCTTTGAGGGAGAATTCACTGCCAGCTGCACAGTGCAGACATCTGCAGGTTACATCTCACTTCTCAGATCACCAGGCTTTGTGGTAGGGCTGTAGGAGGCAACAAGGTTAAAGTAAAAATCATTTGGTCTTCTTGTTATTTGGACTTCATGGCTTCCTACGAGCAGCTCCAATTTAGTTAAGGTTGTTTTTTTCTCCCCCAGCGTAGAGAAATAAGTAACGTTTGTTACAGTTGATGGGAAGCAAATTGAGTGCAGTGGAGTGGGTGATCTTTATTGAGAACTAGGTGGCAATGTCACATATCACCCTGTGTGCAGAACCTGCAAGTGTAAAGATCCTCTTTCCTTCCTGAGCAGGGCAGGGGGCATCATGCTGGATGGATAGAGTGAATGGATGTGTGAGGACTTGAGTTCTTTTAGGCTGTAATTGAAAGAATCTTAGATTAACTGTTAATCTACAAGTAACAGCAAAGAAAGTTTTATCAGCCAGTTGACAGCTTTGTTAAGAGAAAGAAAAATATTTAAGTGTGAGTACTACCAGTGCAGAGTAAGTTGTTTCTAAATAGGGCTGTGTATGTCTGTGTGTGCATCCTGAAATGCTCTAAGCACAAGGTGTTTGAGACACAGGTGTGGGATTTGGAATAGCATTCACGTAATTTCCTAAAGTCAGCAAAGACAAATCTACCATATCAGCGATCTGTGGAATTAAGACTTAAATTAGTATCTGTTGTACGACATTGTCTGCAGATGCTCTATGTATAGTGAAATGCTTTGCAATTGAACCATGCCGCTTCTTAATGAGGTCATCCAGTGCTTTGAGACCACTTATTATTCAGATACTGGAGGGAGCACCAAGAGTCATTCTGTTTCCATTTTTGTTGTGGGCCTTAGCACAGAAGGCTTTTATTTAACTTTAACTACAAATCACTTCTGTATTCTTTAAACCTCTAAGTGACAATGTGTACTCCTAAGTTAGGATGTTAAAATTCAGCTGTGGTAGGAACCTACAGTCTCTGGGGTCTTACATATTTCACAGTGTTTGTGAAGTGTAAGTTAGCAATGTGGTATTCAAATTCTGTGGAATTAAGGACCATCAACGTAGGCATCTCTCTAAGCAACTTCTGAATGTGACTGTCAGCCAACACAGGGAGAATGCAAAACTTGCAGTATTGCATCAAAAGAACTGTGTGACTCCTACAGTCTCTATTGCCAGGAAGTACTTGATTTTTCCAGACAGGGGTAGAAGGTGGCCAGTAATATGTAACTGCAAAATAAATATAAATTTCAGCATTACTGAGGCTTATCATATGCAAACTGAAAAAAGCAAGTAGTGTTATGTCCAAAACATTATTTCTAACATTAGTTTGTGTATTGATTGGCTATTCTCTCAACCACTGTTTTTATTGACTTTATGTTCATAGCTGTTCATCACAGTACTTACTCCTTCCCTAGTTCATTTTCTTTTTCACACTTAAAGGCAAAAATGTCGCTTCATCTCAAAAACAATAGGACTTGATTATTTTCACATTCAAAAAAATTTAAAAGCTGGAGAGGTTCCCCAAATCTTCCACATTCTCAATTTGTGTTTTTGTCTATCACTTTTCTAGCTTCATGTGCTTTCATCTTGATGACTATTTCCTTGGCAAATCAAAAAGTCTTCCTGCTGTCAGAGAAATTCCTTATTTCTTTTATTCTTTGGAACAATTTTTTCATATCTCTTCAGCTAATCAGTTCACCTTATTGATGATTTTCTGTTCTTCACATTTTGTCTAAGAGTGTATCTTTTTTCCTTGTTTCTGTCTCTATCTTCATTTCTGTGTCATTCTGCTCTGTCTTGGTATTACAGTCATTAATTAAATATTTTCAAGGTTAAAAAAAAAAAAAGAGGTACATTTTGTTTGAAAAACTCAAAGTAAGATGAAATTGTCTAATATTTGCTTTGTTCTGTTCATTCTGGAGGCTGCTTCTCTACCTGCAAAAATGTTCTGGAAATGTTCCCTCTCAGTTCCAAGCTCTGTCATGCAAAGTTGCATCTTGAGGTTGGTGTATCTACATTGTTTATGGCTGTGTAGAAAAGGAGGGTGAACAGCATTATTTTTCTACTGTTTCTGCTAGACCAGATGAGGATCATTCCTTCTCAAAATCACAGGTGAATATTATGCAGCCATTTACTGTGTAGCACATGTAAGGAAAAACCATCAAAGGAAAATATCTTGATCATTAAATATTGATACCGTTTTTCTAGAGCTGAAATTGTAAGAAAGAATCACAGAATCACTTAGTTTGGAAAAGACCTCTGAGATCACACAGTCCAATTTTTGACTGATCACCTCCTTGCTGACTAGACCATTGCACCAAGTGCCATGTCCAGTTGTTTCTTGAATGCCGCAGGGGACAGTGACTCCAACACCTCCCTGGTCAGTCCATTCCAAGGCTTAGCAAGCTTTCAGTGAAGAAGTTCTTCCTGATGTCCAGCCTGAACCTCTCCTGGTACAGCTTGAGCTATACCCTCTTGTCCTGTCAAAAGTTGCCTGGGAGAAGAGACCAGCCCTCACCTGGCTACAGCCTCCTTTCAGGTAATTGTACAGAGCAATAATGTCTCCCCTGAGCCTCCTTTTCTCCAGGGTAAACACCCCCAGCTCCTTCAGCCACTCCTTGTAGGACTTGTGCTCCAGCCCCTTCACCAGCTCCGTTGCCCTTCTCTGGATTTGCTCCAGCCCCTCACTGTCTGTCTTGCAGTGAGGGGCCCAGAACTGGACACAGGACTTGAAGTATGACCTCACCAGTTGCAGAGTGACAGTCACTGCCCTGGGCCTGCTGGCCACACTGTTTTTGATACAGACCAGGTGTCATTGGCCTTCTTGGCCACCCTGGCTTACGCTGGCTCATGTTCAGCTGCTGTCACCAGCATCCCCAGGAACTTTTTCACCAGGCTGCTTTCCAGACACTGCCCCAGCCTGTAGAACTGCCTGGGGTGACCCAAGGGCAGGACCTGGCACTTGGCCTTGCTGACCTCCTACCACTGGCCTCAGCCCATTGATCCACCCTGTTCAGATTCCTCTGCAGAGCCTTCCTATGCTCCAGCAGATCAACACTCCTGCCCCACTCAGTGTAGTCCACAAATTTACTGAGGGTACACTCAATCCCCTCTTCCAGTTCATCAGTAAAGATTTTGAACAGGACTGGGCCCAACACTGATCCCTGGGGACCACCACTATTGATAGGATGCTCACTGAATGTTTTGCCAAAAGAACAAATAGAGAGCTGAAGGGAAATTTGAGCTAGAATAAACCGTGTTGACAAAAACATGTTTTTACCATGGTGAGAAATATGTACAGTATAACTGTAATGGCCAAAGTGGCCAAAGAGACCAGGGTCTGCCCTGGTGACACCTGAGCTTGCTGTGTCTGTTAGCACCCTCATCTGTCCTACCTGCTCTGTAAACAAAAGCATTACTTGTCTGTCACCTCAAATGGCTTTGTGTTAAGGAGCTGTGCTGTCCTGTGGGCAGGCTGCATTTCAGACAGTCTTGGCACAGAGGAGCTGTCTGGTTTTCAGGAGTGATGTTTTCCTCTGCTTTTGAGTGTATCATATGTTTTTCACAAATGAATTTCTCAATCTGAATGTGATGCCATGGCGTGTGGATCAATAGTGTTCCTCTGTGGCAAGGTGTACTGAATGCCAAATGTCTTTGGCCGTCTGTTATTCTAAGGCAACTTAGCAGAGCTAAGAAGCCTGCACCACCACTTTCATTAAGGGTAATTATCCTTGAGCAGCTGGGATAGGAGCCGGAGCCTGAATGGTAATTAGCTGCCATTGCTAGGAGATGCATTTTCAGGTTTCTGTACCATTTTACTCTCTGTTTAAAGAACAGACAGGGAATTGTGATAAATCCTGAGTCCTTGCTGCTGGAGAAGAGCTGCCTGCCTACAGATCAGCTTAAATTAGGATGTTCTTTGCATGTCCATCCCTGTGGTCTTGCTGCAGTGAGAAATCATCCTGCACTTGGATGGTTTGGGTCTTTGCAGCAACATGTGTTGCTGTTGCCCAGCAGATGTGTTGCTTTATCATTGTTTTTTATGTTGTAATAAAGTGGCAACTACTGGAAATCTGTTTGAGTTCTGTTATAGAGGCAGACTTATGTATGCATGTCACCTGTGAACAGAATTAACAGACTGGTAGATCCAAACACAGCCTCAGTCCAATATAAGATTGATGATTTCTATCCATCAGTATTTTCAAAACGTACATTTTCAGTAGAAGTTTTGTGCTAGACTTAAAGAGAATAACTTTCTATTTTTAAAACATTTTCTTCCCCGCAACCATATTTGGAATTATATTTTGGTTTCAGTAAATAGCATTGGAAGAGCTTGACAAGTAGTATGTCCTTCCTGCAACATCTTTTCACGATATGGGAGAATTTTTAGTGATATGGGAAAGAATTTGTAAAGCTTTTGTTATGCAGCACAAATCTGCTAGGCACTTGATGACTCCTAATCGGTTCTTGGATAATAACCATCGTCACTATCTACTAATGTTCATCTTCAAAACTTCTTACAAGTATTAGTTAATGAACTTTTGGAGCACTATTTAACAAATAAAAAGAGGTTCATGGTGAAAAACTGGAGTAAAAATGCTAGGCAGTACATACTTGTCCTGTATTATATTTCTGTGTATGCAACACTTGTTAGATTGGAAGGAAAGAAAGCAATTGAAGGATTGCTTCTGTGCTTTGCTAAGGACCCCTGAAGAATTGCGTCAGTGAGAACAAGGACATTCAGCATGACAGTGCTAGATGCTGGGTGCTGGTAGGATTTGTCCTGAAAGTACAGTTCCATTTTCTAGTTGCCCAATTAAATTTTCCATGAGTGGCATTTTTAGTGTATTATGTAGAGTAATTATTGATTTCTGTTCACATAGCATATGAGAATAAACAATAACAGTCTCTGTCTATTACAGATTTATCCATATGACCTTAGAAATACACAAGTTTGCACATTCGAGTTTAGGTTTTTCTGCTTTCCGTGGGAAATCTAAGGCAAGGTTCATTCCCTCCTTCAGTTATAGCAAAATTTCAATATACAGTATTTACGATAGTATTGAGAATGATTGATGCATTGATTGCATTGGTGGGAGTGGAGAGGACTTCAGCAGAGCCTGAAGAGTTTGAGGGGATAGACACAGGTTTGATTTTCCTGTATGCCTTGAGGTGTGTTTTTCAACTTTCTGAAAGCCTTTGTGAAAGTCTGCTGATCTCTGGAGGGGACGCTGTGCTTGTCTATGTGTTAATCAGTAGCAGCAGTTTTCATTGCCAAGTACATTTCTTCCTTTGATATTTTGCTCTGCAAACCACAAAGTCCAGCAGTTCACATTCTGCTGTAAATGTGCTTTGTTAGTGCTGGTATTGCTTTGGCTGCTGCCTTTTTGTACAGAAAAGAATGTGGTTATAGTGGCGCCTAAGAGAGAAGAGCTCAGAGAAGGGAGTAGAGATCCTGATTTTAAATAATGATCCATTTATGAATAATAAAATCTCTCCAAATACCTTCGCTTGCAGCAAATCTTCTCCCTGCCTTCTTCCCTTTTTTCTGGTTGGTCTTCATGTCCAGCAGCTTATTGCTTGTAGGTTGTGTGAAGTTACAACTTAATAATTGCAAGTTCCCTATTTGTCGGCTACATATAGGCACCCTGTTGCCTTGTTAAGTGCTCTGTTACCAGTGAATGTTCTTAATTATGTTCTGGAAGATGTTGTTCAAGTCACAAGTCATTTACTCAAGGTTTGGGCCCAGCAGGTTAAACATTTTTGAATTAATTTAGTTTGCTAAATAGAAATGACTTACATCCCCTGAATGCTGATAACTTGCACTTTCTACTGAATTCTATGGGAGATTATATTTAGCATTTTAAAATTAGGCTAATTGCTGGTTAAATGACCAGATAGGCTGGTTCTAGTCTCCCACTTTGGAATATGCTGAATATGATTTTGCTAGAGAGAGGTGTCTGTAAAGTCTTTGACTTGCATATTTAGAAGGGATGTCAATTATGTGGTACTGAAAACAGTCACCTCTAAAGTTCTAGGAACAGCTTCGGATCATAGATGACTAGACATGAAGATTTGTTGTTCTCTATCTTACCAGTTTTACATAAAGTAAGAATAAGAATCTCTATCATTCCTTTGTGCATGCAGATATGTACTATAGCAAATGCTCTAAGCATTGTAGATACTGAAGGTATTTGTAGGCTTTTTTATTATTATTTTTTTTTTTAGATAATTTTATCTAAGGAGATATCTGGTTTTATGGATCTTCACTTATATGTAATTTTTTTCCTTTCATTGAAAGTCATAGAATCTTTCCAATTTCTTTTCTGTCATTATCATCATCAACAGCTTTGTCCTCCCCCCTTATTAATTAGTGAATGACAGCCACTAGAAACCCAGACTCAGAAAAATTGATACAGGACTGTGTGTAACATGAAGGGCAGGACTGCACTGCTGATAGGCACAGAGCTTTGCAACAGCAGACTTATATCTGGCCAAAACTAGATGCTGACAAATAATAGGGGAAACTGTTCCCCTGCCTCCCATATCCAGTTGTGAATAAATCAATAAATCAAGCTAGTAAACAAGTAAACTAAAAACCTCTGAACAGATATAGATCTCCTTTAGCCTAGCTGAAATAGTTTAATGATTTTTTATTGAGAAGAGCATGACTGTGTCCCACTGACCAGTAACGAATGTTTGGAGTTTGTCATGAGCATGGCCTCAGTTTATGATGAAAACATGCATCAATTATGATTATACTTGAATTTCCATAATCATATTTTCAAGCTATTCTGTTAGCAGAAGCATAGCTTGTATTAAATGTTGTCATGGGTTTAATGTAGCAAACTTCAGCCTGAGCATGTTATTATTTTTGTACCTGCGATTGGGGATTCCTGTTACTGTATCTTAAAGTAGATGCAGTTTTGTTTTTTATTCACTCTTGCTGTTGATAACCTGTCCACCTTTGGAAGAACACGTTAGCTGTTTCAATCTGAGCTAGTAGTGATGAATATCAATACTTCTTAGTGGTATACTTCAGTTTCCATCTGTGACTTTGTTAGTATAGAACTTCTGACTTCCAGCAAAGTGCTCTTAATCATAGGAAGTATTGAGCTTGCAGAAAAACTGTCAGCCATAGAATTTAATTTTATAAATAGCTGTAATACTATACGTGTTAAGATTACTTTGGGAAAATATCACTTCAACACAAATCCGCATCCACCCACAGTTAAAAAGATTATGTTTTTCTTTTTAGCTAGGTAAAGCCAGAAAATTACTGTCAAATACTATTCAGGTTGCTCTGTCTGGGTTTATGAAGTAAAATCTATCTGTATGTAAGTGAGTTTATAATAAAAGTTTGGATTTTCATCAATGAATCTTGCTCAAAATATTGTACATGTAGGGGAGGGACAGGAGAGGTCAGACTCGTGGAAGTGTCCAAGAGACAGAGCCCCTGACTGACCTCTCCTGCAAACAAGTGGGAGAGCTGAGAGGCGTCTGACAGGAAAGCTATCCATGGATGGAGCACTTAGTCACCGGGAGGTGGGTGGCACTAAAAATGGGTTTGTGAGACTGGTGTGTGTATTGAGATCATACAGATTGTGTGGGTATTTGACAGCTGGGTGTTGGTGGAAGCTCAGGGGCTCCTAGTGGAAGAACACGTAAATAATGGGGATTTGGGCTACTTTGGACAGAAAAGCAAGTGCTTAGTAAAAAATGGTACTGGGTGCTTGAGGAGTGTCTGGTACAGCTGGATTTGGAAGAACACGAGACTGCTACATCAGCAGTAGGCCCTCGACCTGATGGTCACGCTGCCACATCCCTGTGGTCTCTGCTAGTAAGTACAAGGCAGCTGGAGGGGACATCTCTGACTGCCCTTTCTCCAGAGGTGACTGTGGCTTGAAGCTCTGGCTGTGCACTTGCTGTGGACGTGGGCTGTGGGTCAGAACTGGTCTGAAGTGTGGTGAGGACATCTCTTCTGGCGAGAGGACAGCCCACCAGATTTCCCCCGGTAAGTGGGCCAGAAAGACAGGGGTCCTGCATCAGTACCTATAGGCACTTGGATACATGGTTAAAATGAAAAAAATACCTCGGTAGAGCTGGCAGGAAAGGTAAAAGCTGCAGACATTGTGGATGTAGTGGTTCTAACAGTTATCAAAGTGTAAACTGATTGCTTGATCCTTGTAGTAGGGACTTCAGCCTCTTAATTTTTAAAGTATGGGGTGCTCTCTTTAGTTCCCTTTCCTCTGAGAAGAGATAGATAATGTGCCTCAGTCAGGTTCTTCTGCCCTGCCTTCTCCCCAGGTCAATATAGATAAGAACTTTTTTCTTCTTTCACAGCCACTGCTGGAATCTGTTTATAAATAGTTCCCAAAATTTTCCTTTCCATCTGAAGTTCTATTTGCTTCTGAGCAGCCTGCATTAAAGTAGCTATCCCTGTGTGCCAGATGCCTTCCTCAGTTGTTTTTTTCCCCAAAGAATTCCCACTCTTTCCTGTTACTGGGGATGTGAGGTTGTGCCTCTGCCTTTCCTGACTGACCTAGATCAAAAGGGACACAGTTAACAAGAGTTATGGTAGCTTCCTCGGCAGCATACTCATCTTACTTGCCTGCTGATCTACACATGGTTTCCTCTTTTGCCAATTTTTTTAGTCACTTCAGTGGGACAATGCCTCCTATAATAGTCATACATTGATATCAAAGGGTTTATTGGAATTCAAGAAGCGGCAGTGGCTGCTATGTATCAGCAGTAATTAACATTCTTTAACTCCTCATCCATAACAATACAACATCAAAGACCTTGAAGATAAAGGAGCAGTAGCATCTAATGGTGCAGAGACTGTTTTCACCAGCTCATATATCTGCATTTTTAAGTAAGTGTTTGAAAGCAAAACTAGAAGTTCTATTATTTCTATTACTTACAGGAATCCAGCTACTTTAGCCCATCACACATGCAGAAGGTGTGTATATCTGCCCACTTGTATGAGGAAGAGCAAAGGGATCATGGTTAGATTGCAAAAAGCTTCTTGAAGTCTTCCATAAGTTGAGACTCTGGGTTTATTCTGCCAGTTCTTCAGATCTAATACCCCACTGCTGTGAATGAAACATGCTGGGGAATTACCATACTTTCCTTCCTGCATCCCTGTGCGATGGTTCATCTCCTTCCTTTCAGAGAATCCAGAGATAGTTTTTGTTGTATAAACTCCTCCGTGTTTTGAGTCACTAAGAATAATCTAATTACCTTCCACAGAAAAACAACACCACACACCTGGTAGCCATTACCTGAATAACTGGCGATACCGAGATCTGCACTGTATCTGCATGGTACTCTCCCCCAAAAATCCCTCTTATGTATTATGGAAATTTCCCTGGACTGGGGTGACCTTACTGAGCACAGTCCTGTAAAACCTGCAAACAGAAGCAAAATCGTTAACTAGATCAGTAGACTGAACTGTTATTGAACTACTCCAGGCTCAGCAGCATTAGTTTCCTTTGGTAGATATATTGATGAGCCAACACTAATTGCTCAGGCTGTTTATGCTTGATGTTGTCAGAAGACCATCTAATGCTTTTTCACTCTCTTCTGGTGGCTGAGAGAATACTATTTGCACTTTTCTTTCCAAGTTAGTATTACACCAAAAGACATGTATTCAGCTGATTTCAGCTGCTCTCCTTGTGTTTCAATCTCCCCAGTTGTCCTTACTGATCACTTGCACTAGTTTCCCTTACTCAGCCTTTATTTTTGTCCACCTGGCATCAAAAATTGGTGGAAACGGCAGTCTCAGCTGGAGCTTTTTAGCTTAAAAAAACCCTTTCAGGTTTAATTGCAACAATAGCCTAAGAGACATGACTTGATTAGGCTATGTGGAGCTTGTGTGAACCACCAAAGAAAGCAATTGATCACTTAGCCAGCAAGCTAAAATGTTGGAGAATGAAAGGTGACTGCTTTAGAGGGACATCTGGTGGGACCACCTTCAACATCACCCAAAAGTAAGTTTGCTCTGTTAATATACTATGAAGTTGTATGATATTGTCATCAAGGGGGGAACTTGAGTACAGCAGTATTAGAAATACTGTTTTTTCAGTATGTGTGTGTATATATGGTGACCAGAGACTTCTCATTCCCTTGCAAGTAAATTTTTCTTCATTGCAAAAGCTGCTAACATATGACTATTCTTTAGTTTTTGGATAAGTGAAGGAAAAAAATCTCTATTCATAGTTCAGGAGTTTTACCTTGTGCATACGCTTTCTTCAGAGCCTTGTGTCAGACCCCACTGTGGTGCTGCAGCATCTCAGAATGCTCAGCATCTTGTGTAGGCTGCTGTACTAATTGCTTCTGGTTACTCTTCTGCATCAGTTCCTTCTCAGTTCCCTGGCATGACTTGACTATGTAGTTCAATCTGTGGTGTTCTTTGGCTTCATATTATTGTTATGTGTCAGCTGTTTGGGGACTTGCCTTGTAAATGATCATTCTCATCTGACCCTCATGATACCAGTAACTAACTTGCATATGGACCTTTTCAATTTTTTTTATCCACTTCCCTGGCAGTTGTTCCTTGAATTGTAACATCTGGTATGAAGTAGTTGCCCCGAGGCTAAGAATTAGAGTTGATATCTTTAGGAAAACCCCAGATTTGGCATCCACTTTATAGGTCTGCACACAGTGTGGTCTGTAGGTTTGTGCAGTGTGCTCGCATTGCTCACCAGTGCATAAGGAAGCTCCCTTAGAAATTATTTGCAAACTGAATTTCCACAGACGATATCTTATATTTTACATCTGGGCGCAGAACTCTGGCTGGGATGCCCTTGCCAGGCCTGGCACAGCTGGCTTCGCTTCACTTGAGCTGTCTCTTAAGACAACTGGCACGAGGAGAACTGCATGAAAGTATTTGCAGTGCATACAAATAGGCATTCAGAATGACTCCTCCTGTCTGTCTTCTGGCTTGCCATCCCTTTCAATGTTTCAGAAAGCCGGTCTTTAATGCCTTCTCCCCTGCCTGGAAGAGCTGTAAGCTTGAACAGCTATCTCTAAGACCCACTGAGAAACCACAAGCAAGAGGTTTTGGGTTTGTTGTTGAAAATTCTGTTAGATACAATGCAGCTTTTTCTTTTGCATTTTTATACACAGAAAGCAACAACTCCAAAATTCAAGTATAGAGATGCTTGCTTTGATCAGTATGATCAGTTAGTTTACTCTTATGTGAAAATGCTTTTACTATATGAATCTGTTGGGCAGCACTTAAGATTATTTTGAAAGATCAGCATTTTTGAACACAAAAATCTACAATTTCAGCAGACATAGTTAGGATGCACCTATTTGTCATCTACTGTAATAGATAACCTCTGTTTAGTTACCCAGCTTTAATGCTGAGATGCAGATCCGGAAGGTTTTTTGGCTGGGTAGGTATGGTTTTCCTTGGCAAATGCAGCTGGCTTGCTGTTCTAGTTCGCCCAAAAGTGAAGCAGCAGATGATACTGGTTATCACAGCCAAGATGACAGGGAAAAGGTAAAGAATTTCAGAATGTAAAAGGAGTAAGAGGGGGAAAAGAATAATTTTTATAAAATATTTCTGTTTACTTGAAAACGTGATCTGTCTGTATTGCAAAGGTGAAAAGGCAAAGGGCTAAATCATCCTGGTGCTCATGGTAGTACAATTCTGTGGCAGAGTAACAGTATTTCCTCATTACGTGAAGAGGCCACAACCCAGTTGCATCTTTATTTTTACTATGTATAACCATATAGAGTTGGAAATGCTGCAGTTTAGGTTCAGCAATGACTGAAATAAATAAGCCAGGAAAGGCGAGGACAGAAATCTGTGTGTTGATGGTAATTGCATCATTAGCAGTAATCCCAATTGTCCAGGCCAGTTCTTGTGTCAGGCAGATGAGATGCATAAAGCAGTTTTGTAACAAGAGACACATCACCTTTTACAGTTCTAAAAAGGAACTAGCCATGGATGGAGTGTTGTAGAATAAAATTGCACCATATGCTTGTGGGTTGTACTGAACCCCAGCAGAAAATCAGAAGGGCTCCTGCACCCCAGCAAAGGTAAAATAAGTGTTTGGAGAGAAGTCTGATGGAGGTAACAAAATCACTACAATATTCTGTCAGGTTCCATTATAATGTGGCTTTGTGCCAAGCCCGAATGAGCTTCCTGGCCCCATATCCCCAAGCAGAACTGTGGCTCCTGCTGCTTAAGGACCCAGCTTGTCTGCACAGCCTGCCAGCATCTCCTCACTGCAGCAGTGGGCAGAGGCTGGCAGACAGAGGCTTTCCACAAAACAATTTAGCCTTGAAAAGCTTCATCCTGCCTGCAGTAGTTCAGCTTTGGAGGGCAGAAGGTCTCACTGGTTCAGGATGCATTGCCAGTGCACATGGCCCTGGACTTAGCTTTGCTTTCCTGTTTGTGAGGAAAGCATCCTGCATGCCTCAGATATTCAGAGAAAATAAAAATCCAAATGTGAGCATGGTTTCAACAGTGCACATCTTGGTGCAATTCCTCTTCTCCTAAACTCAGAAGCTAGTCCCACTTTGTAGGGTTGGCACTGGGAGAAGTGTGGGCAGCAGGAATTAGCAGAGGCACAAACTACACCAATTGCATAGAAACTCTCTCTTGACATAGTTTGCCAACATCTTCCCAAGGGAACCAGGCTCATACGTTGAGAAAAACACATTGTTTTCCATATCCAATGATGTACTGTCTCAAACTGTTCTCTTTAAACAGATTTTCATGCAAGCAGAGGCCAGTGACTTGAAGCTGTCACAAGGTATGGGAGCACGGGACAGGAGCCCAGAGAGCCTCCTCATTTGCAGGCATAAAGGAGCTGTTCAGTGTGGGGTTTTTTTCTGGTTTGTTGTCTTTCTTTTTTTAACTCGTCACATGATGTAGGTCCTAAATATATTTTTATTCCTTAGAACAAAAGGCTTAAACACTTTTCTGAGTATTGCATTGCTTGGAGCTCTTTAATACTTTTACAGAATAATTAGGTAGTTAAGACACTTTTGAAGCATGTGTAGAATTGAAAGAGTTTTTTTTTCTTCTTACTTGTAAGGCTTTATATATATTTATATGTGTGTGTGTATATGTATATACACACATACAGAGGAAGGATCACATAGAATTTCCCTCTGATTGCATTTTATTAATGTGGAACTGTAATATTTGCAAGAACTTAGGTGAAATGGGAAGCAGAGATGAGAGCTTTGGGGGGTTTTTGGGAAGTTTAAAGAGAGCTGCTATTCTTTTTCACTGGTTAGCTGAACAATGTTTCCTGCAGATGCAATGCAGAGACCTCTTCCTAGTGTTGATTTTATTATAGACACTGAGTGCACCCAGCATCTACCCAAGGGATGGAGATCTTGACCCCTTTGAATGAGAAGTATTGAAATCATACAAACAGCTTGTGCACATTGATCACTCTTATCATCCCAAATGGCCGCAATCAAATGCTTTTCCCAGGAGATGCAGCTTTTCCTGCTGGCCTTCAGTGCTTCTCATTTCAGCTGTGAAGTAAGGTGCTCTGATGGGAATATCTTAAATGCAAATTCCTCTCAAGTCTTTATCAACAGGAATCAAGGTTATTGGCATCCACTGCCTTTGAGATAGAAAACAAATCTCATGATCTAGAACTCAAAGAAAATGTTTCTTGCTTTCCTCTTGAGCGTACTAATCCCTATTTTTAATTGGAAGGTAAAACTTTAACAGGAGGATTTTATTAGGCCTCATATTCCATGAAGTAAAAGAGTAATTCGCATAGCAGCAGCTTTGTATTCCACTGGTAGTGAAAGAAATGTTTGAAATGGGCATAAAGGTTTTAATAGAGATCCATTTCAAATGCATAAACATCTGTTACGAAAATGTTGCTGACGTGCTGTGTTGTTGGTTTTGTATTTTGGTGGGGGTTTTTTTGTGTTTTTCTTTTTGTGTTTTGTTTGTTTGTTTTTGGTTTTGTTTTTAATGCACCTATCCTCTGAAAAAAAATATGCCTGATATAGTATATATTAGGGCTATTTATTCCCTGTTGCTGGCTTCTTCATGTTTTTATTTAAAGCCACAGAGCTTTCATATTCTGAGTATATCTAGAGAAATTGCCATACAGATTTTTTTCTTATACAGAGGATCTGCACCTCCTGAGGATTTTCATGGGCAAAGAAGTTCAGTTGTTGGAAATGAAGGCCAGTCATCACAAGGACAAGCCAAAGTAGCTTTGTCATCTTACAGCAGAGGAGGACACTATTGTGGGTTGGGTTAGTCTCGATCTGCAGGTTGGAAGGGTTAATGTGAACTTCTCAGAGTCCGTGCTGTCAATCCTTATTCTGCTAAGGCTGGCCTTGTTTTCCCCAGTTCCCCTTCTAAATGCAGTTGTAGTGGATTCTTAACCTTAGAGCTTGCAGTCTTTCTGCCAAACTTGTTGCACGGGTGGTGAACTTCCAGCTGTGAAATTCTGAATGAAGGGTACTGCGGAGACACGAAACCCTGAGCTAATTTCCCTTCCTTTTTCTTCTCCCCCCTGAAAAAAGGGATGAAAGTCTTATCTCATATTTCTAATGAGTTGTTCAGATTCTGCATCTCCTGCAATACAGAGTAAGCAGCCAGGACTGACTTTACTGTAATAGGACATGTCTGTGTTTCCAGGGGAAAGGAGAATCTTGAATTTACTTAAATTCCTTAGCAGCTCTATTCGAGTAATTCAAGACCTAGCACGTCCCATGTAGATCTGATAGCTGAACCATGTATCAGAGAAACGCAATTAAATGTAATAAAATGTAGATTTGAATCACAGTTTGGCCTGAATGTAACCCTGAAGTAAGTGCCTTATATTAATATTTACAATAGATATCAATCATTGCAATTAGTAATAAAACTAATGAGACAGAAGCAAAATAGTAACCTTATTAAAATTCTCATTTCAGTAATGTAATGTGACTCAGACATTTGAAGTGAAAATGCATGCACACTGATTAAATTTGAAAAATATTCTTTGGGTCTTTTTCTTAAAAAAATTCTTATTGCTTGATTGACCACTAAGGTTTGCAGTTAGCTATAGTGAAAATATGGAGTTCCTTTAAAATAAATGGAAGTCATCTCTGGAAATGTTCAAAATCAGTCTGGATGGGGCCCTGAGTAACCTGGTGCACTGGAAGGGGAGTTGGAATGAGATATCTTTAAGTCCCTTCCAGCCCAAACCATTCTGTGTGTCTATGATCAGGAGAAAGAATAGGTAGAAGGTCTAATCTTGTAGCAGGCTCCTGCTGGAAAAACTTTGATTGTCATTTCTCTCTGGGGATATGTGTCTTGCAAATTAAATACCATTTTTGCATAACCTAAAATTCTTAGGGATTAGGAATATTTATGGGAGCCATAAAGCACGTGATCATGCTATCAGATGTATTCATAGCATCAGGTGTGGTAGATATGTACTGATCAAAATACTGAGTTTTCAGTTACTTATTCTATTCTTATAATCAAAACAGCACTATAAAATTGAAGCACTTAGTTTCTTATTGCACTTATTAATTTTATGCTAACTCCAAGAGTAAAAGGAGAAATCCTTCTCACCACATCTTAGCCAAGAAATGCATATTTTAAAATGGATTCTGAGTACTTTCTGCCGCTTTCTGTGTTCTCCTGCCAGGAATCCTGGATTCTGATACTGATTATTATCAAGTTTCAGTCATGTTAGTCATAATGATAATAAAAGATACTAGGTGCTCTAAGTAAATACCATAAGCAAGAGAGTAGAAAATTATTTCAGTGCTGTTTTGGGCTCTGCAAGCTTAAAAATGTCACCTGCAATTTTTGCAAAAACAATTTCTCTCACAGATTCTTTCCCAGCTTTTGATCTTACAGAGTCTCTCCATCTTCTTTTCCTTTCTCTTTGTTTCAGACTTTAATTGCGACAAAACCTAGTTCACAAAAGTCTCATCTGAATGCATCATGCAGAATCTTGACTGTAGCTAAAATGTCTGTCTTGGTTTTGGGGGCTTTGTTTGTTTGTTTATTTTATTTTTAAACCTGTACTATAGTAATTAAAGGCTTCCTTCTGTTTATATTTTAAGGGTTGCATTCAAAGAAATTAATCAGCTTCTGTCTATCAGTTGTAAACCTCTCTTTTCTCTTACTAAAATTATTTTCTGTAGCAGCAAATGCTGCAGTTGCCTGATCCTATCAGATGTGTACATTTAGTAAGCACGGGAAGTATAGTTTGCAAAATTCTAGGTAAACTGTGATTTTGGAACCACTTTCTTTTGCTCTTTACTAGGAAGAATCTCCATTATTCCTTGATTTTGGTGAGATTCTCCCTCCAGCTCCCCATTCTGGTGTTTAGAGTCTTAGAGAATTTTTTTTCTTCAATTTTGCACTTTCCTTGGCTGGTCAAACCTCTGAGAAGGCCTGGTGAATGCTGGTTTTTTATGTCTCATCTGGGCACAATATTTTATTTTGAGATTAGTCTTCTAGAAGGGTGTTTGGTTTTGTTCAGACTGTTGGCATGCTGGAATAATTGCTTATGGAATGAGGAAGAAGCCTGCCATCAGTCTTTGGGTGCTCCTGTCTCATTTTGCCAATTGGATCCATAGATGTTTCTTATTCTCCATGTGGATATACATGTGGTGGCTTCCCTGGGCTTATGAATGCAGTGAACAAGAGCTGCTGTGCCTTTTTCACAGCCAGTATGGGAAGGCTGGCTTGGCATTTCAGCAGAAGTTGCTGTGTCTGAAAAAGGGCATTATTGACTAACCAAAGAGTCAGTGATCCAAAGTTACTTCCACATATGTAAAATGAATTTCCTTTTCATGCCACCTCAGTTCATGGGTTAGGCACTCTAGGGTCCTCTAGTATTGTTATATCTGCTGTATGAACACTTTATATGGCTTTATCTAGGCATGTAAGTTCTTTGGGGTGGGGATCTTTTGGGCTTGGTGTTTGTGCAGCATCTGGCGCTGTGTTTAATAAAAGACCTCTTGTGCAGTACCATCATGAAAGCTAATGGTCTGGTAAAGCTCAGGGGACAGCTTAAACCAAGCCAGTATGAAGTTTTAGTAGGTCCATTGTCTTCTCAGAAATCTTTGCCTTTAAATAGCTTCAGGTAAATCAAAAGCAGAATGTACAGAACACCTACAGAGGAGACACAGGGCTCCATATTGCTCGCCACACTAACCATGCTGACTGTCTTCCCTGGCACTCCTATTTATTCCTACATGCTGTCCGAATGCTTTGATCCTTTCCCATCAACTTGAAAATCAGTTATTTCCCTTTTTTTTTTTTTGTTTTTTTGTTTGTTTGTTTGTTTTTTTCCCCCCCACAATGCTTCTGAGCTCCCAGCATGTTGTTAGAGGCTCGTCATTGTTTTTTTGGGTTCAGGGCCATTTTCCTTACCCTTGATGGGACTTTTGTCACTAATTGGGAATTTGACTGACAGGAGAAATTGTAATCATTTTCTTGCCTCTCTTGCTGCTGGTTTGGAAGAGATGTTTCTGACACACTGCACAATGCTCATACCTGTATATACCTTTGTCACTTGAAAAGGGGTGTTTTCCTTGATCCTTAGCATGGGGAGATTTCTTCAGCCCTTAGTGTTTGATTTGTCAGTGGCTCAGGAAAGCCAAGAGCCTTGTCCCTGACCAGTCTGTTGGTGTCCCATTATGGAGACCTTTCACTGAGCAGTGCTGCTGGATCAGAGGGTGGTTTGACTGACCTAGGGACACTCCAACAGCATAAGAGAGACCCAGACCCCTCAGTGGGTCTTCCACCTTATTTGGCTGTTACCCACTGCTGTGACTACTGGTGCCCATAAAGGACTCACACCAACAGCTGATGGAATAACACTTCATAAATATAAAATTCTGACAGGTTAAGTTTTGAGGATTGCCAGTGATGGTACGTGCCTGCGAAAACATATTCAAAGCAATACACAAGACAAGCTCTAATCCCCAGGAAAAGTATTCAGCATGCAGACAGGAGGGTTCTTACCCAATAGATGTCCCTATGGGAGAGAAGAGATTCAGCCCATTGACTGATCTCAGCAATTACGATGAAGTCTTCCCTGACTTTTCCCCATTCTCGACTTTTATACTATTTCTTTGTTTAGGTGGAGCTGGAGTGACTCTAGTCATACATACGTTTGCTACTGATTGGTTTAAAAGTCTTTCACTTTGCTCCTGAAGTCAATAGTCAATAAAGTACAGAGCACATACTCGGTGAGAGGTGGTTTGTACCTTGGAGGTGGGTAACTTTGGGATAGACACTTGTGTCAGTATTACAATTCAGTCTTAATGACCCAAGTTCATCCGAGGAGAGCAATTTCAGCCCAGCTGCTGGCTCAGCAGCAGGACATCTTCCCCTATCTCCCCTGGCTGACAGGGTCTCTGTGGTTTATCAGCTGCAAAGTACCATGGAGTTCCCCTCCCTGTGGGGGTTTCAACAGAGCCTGGCAGTGGTGCTTCTGCTCTGCTCCACCCTCCGTTCATCCCCCATGGCAGGTGCTATGGTTGCAGGTTCTGTGTATGGAGAGACATTATGGCAGAGGTTTTGAGCTGCCAGCTGCATTCCATCCAGGGAGCAGCAGCTGCATTTTATCCTATAATTTCTGTGGTATTGTAACTTTTGTTAGGATGTAAATATAACTTCTCAGTTTCCTCTAATTTTACCCCAAGCCATCTTTCCAGTCTCATACTAGAATTCCATATAAATTTGGTCTTATTATTGCAAGCTTTTGTTTCTTGATGGCTTCTGCAAGTCATTCCCTCATGGGAGATATTTTGGCACTTTAAATTTTATTTACATCTGGATATTGTGCCTGCAGAGTTACGAAAGTAAGATGCTGACTGATTAGAAGTAGTCTTTTTGTATTCCAGTTGAAGAATTCACCATCTGTGTCTGTAATCAGACTTCTTACTAATTAGATGTAACAAAGCTACATAATGCCAAGTTTGAGGAAAAATTATTAGAAATACAATGTAACATATGACTGATTTTTGAAAAGTGCTTAACTGTAAATAAAATGTTCATCTAATGTCCCAAACATCCATAGCTTCTTGCCCCTGTAGGCTTAAAAAATTCCTTTCAGCCATTCATGATAGTGTTTGTTGCTATAGTGATACCAATTTCCTGTCTCAAATTATTGTACTTCAGAGGTACGCGAGGCCTTTTAATCTTCTTTCCTCATTCACCACATTTCACTCTTTGATTTTACAGAAGCTTTTCTGCAAGAATTCCTATACTGTTGGTCTATTTTTTCCACTATCTGGTGGAAACCAGAATAAATATATGCCTTTCCTCCACAGGACTAATGAAGATTCCCACTGCCTTGTTGGTACTCTCATTAAACATTGCTCTATATTAAAGCATTACAAAATTTATATTTAGTTTTGTTATGGATCACTAAGATAGAGAAGCACTGGCTGTTCACCTTGACCAAATTGAGAACAGCTGCACCCAACCAAGTGAAATTTAAACAGTTAGGAAAAGCAGCCTGTCAGCCATGATGCTACTGAAAACCAGTATGAGAAGTCCAGTTGGGCCAAACCTCCATAATGTGACTTAATGGGGACTGAACCCTGACTGAGACAGTTTGCTGTTCCTCTGATACATGTAATAGAAATCATAAAACAGTATTATCTGATCAATATCCCCTTTGTTTCTCTACAAAGGACAAAGTTTATGTGATGGTTGAATTTTCTGTAAGGTTTAAGCTCTCTTTGTGGGGTTGTCACTATGCTGCTCTATATTGTTTCCCCTTCTCACTGTACATCCCTGTGAGGGTTGCTCTGATCAGAGACGGGTGTGCATTTGGCCTGTTAGTCTATTGATGGAACATTCTTATTGATTATGTGGCTGTAGTCCCTTTGAATTGTGTTCTTCCCCCAGTAAGCCATGGCCACTGTAATCTCGATCATCTGCATATGCAGAATTTGGTAAGTTTTGTGAGATGTGTAGCTCCAAGTAGCCTCAGTTCAAAGATCTATATTGCTAAATGCCTTTCTGTTCAGGAATCACTTGGATCACTTATGATTTATGCTGTTTTTGATATAGATCATATCCTGAAAAATCTGTGGAATCAGGTAGACTGCTAGACTTTCTAAGCAGCAGGGGGAAAAAAAATTGCTGAATAGATTCCACATGGGATTACTGGATATCCAAATGGACAAAAACTGTGTGGGGAAGGTGTGCATAGAAAACATTGAGGAAAGTCAGGAAAAGGAAGAAATCCATGTGGCTGGGAAGCAAGTGATGTGTTTGTATTTTAGGCGGTAATACATGCTAAAACTGAAGGAGAAATAAGAAATTAGGAGGATAGATGTGTGTGGATCCTAGGATGAGTTCTGATCCCACAGAATTATCATGAATTAAGCAGGTTGGCAATAGTGATTGTATAACTGAGAAGGAATATATAATATGCTCTTTATGAATGTCTCTTTCATTTATATATATGCTATTCTACCCCATTTTATTTCTAATTTAGGCTCTCTTCTGATTTTTGTCCCTTGAGTGGCTCTCTAGTGTGGGGGATTTATGCTGTTTGTTCAGCAACATTCCTGCTTTTCTGAATTCTGTCCCACGTGCATTTAACATAATCTTCATTTGCATTTCCACTTGCCTGCTTGTTTAGCTTTTTCTCCCAGGCCATTAGTTCAGTTCTATTTTCTTGTGGGGAGAAAAATTTTCTTTCTGTGGTAGAAGTAATTAAGTCTCCTATGCTAAAATCATCTTCTCCAGGATACTCCGATTTACTCCATTATTCCCTTGAAATCCATATATAATGTTTTGGATTGGTGATAGAAGAAACTTGGCTTCTCCTGCTCCTTTTCCTTATGATGGAATTTTCTGTGGCTGAGCTGGTTGGCAGCAGGTGGATCCCAAAGCAGTACCTGCACCACACCATTAGCAGCTATTTGCTGTGGCTTCAGAAGGTTAGCCTGTGGTGTTGTTTTCTTTTTATTTGTGCTACAGTTCTCGCTTAGCAACTGCTCACATCACTATCTGTTTTCAGCTGCCTGTGTGTGGGCATAAAACCCATACAAGGATCATTGTACAGTGGTTGTAATAGCAGAAAATAGATATATTTTCATCTCTCAAAAGATCTTTAGATCTTTTCAAAGAGAAGTGAACTGTGATTGTGCAGGGTGAAAAGGGTCTTGTGCTTTTTAACTTCTATATGATGACACAAGAGACAGCTGCATTTCTTTCTTCTTTTTCTGTTCTTTTTATTGATGCTGGGAATTCAAGTCTTGTTTGGCTTTGGGGAATCCACAGGATTTATCTTTTCTCTTTTGTACTTGTTTGACTTTTTGCCAATGATTGGTTTAAAAGTATTTCTATTAGCTTTTTTAACATTAATTGAATGATGGTGCTATCTCTCCAGCTCAGCTGCCAGTGTATGCTGTAACCATGTCTCCGAAATAGGAAGAATATTTTAAAACAAGGTAGAAAGAACAGGTGGACCAGGGTCTGAAAATTTGTAACCTTTTAATTTTTTCTTGCTTTCTAAGTTTGATCTGTGAATAGCAAAACAAGATTAAAGATTTTGTAGAATGAGTATTTCCCTAATTGCAGGAAAGGTATCAAGTCAGGTCCAAAGTCGACCTGGGAGATCCAAGGTAATTGTTCAGGAACATCAGGGAATGGGATGGGGAACAGGCACACCTATGACGTAGCTCAGGCCAGGACCCTGTGCCAGAGGTGAATCAAAGATGGCAGGCTCTGCACAAGGGATTGCATGGACTGGGGTCCAAGGTGAGGCTGACCAGGGCAAATAAAGCCCATCAGTGCTCTCAGGACTCTGACAAATTTAGCTTGCTGAAAGCGTTTACTGGGAGAATGTGATGGCCAAAGTCACTGTGACAAATAAAGGTGCCCAGTAGGTGGATGATGCTGACTGTGTTGAGTGAGAACGAGACTCTCATGAGGAGTGAATGCTGGCTTTCAAATGGAGCAATTATGAGGAAACATGTGGAGGAGATATCATTGCAACATCAGGCAGGATGAAGCCCCCAGAGACCTGTGATTCCAGTCCATGCTCTTTTGTAACAAGACTTCTTGTACAGTAGAGGAGGAGGGAAGAGGACAATTATATTTCTTACAAGAGATGAAAAGATGATAATTATAACTGATTTACTCTGAAAATAATCAATGAACTTAGGCTTTTGTAGCAAGTGCTATCTTTCCAAAATCTTTTTGTAGTTTTGATCTGTCAAAGGATCTACAGGGGATACTCAGGTCATGTCCAAATCAAAATACCTGGTTTCAGACAAAAATCAAGTACTTAAAATAATAAATAATTCAAATTGTGATAGTATCATTTCTGTAAAAGACATGGATGCAAAAAGAGATGACAATGGGGAACCAAGGTCAAAAATCAGACTCTTAATATTATCTGACTAATATTTGGTCTCCTGAGGCATTTGCCTTTCAAGTAGAAGACTCTTGTGGTAGGGGTATTTTCTACACAATGCACTTGGCCTTCTGCCAACAGATGAGTGCTCCAGATTGATACTAATGAAAGAAATATTAATGCACCGTAGCATGTCAATTATCTTGGAAAGGTCTCCAGCAACCATTTATCACTTAAATTTCACGTCTTATAGCTGGAGACCAAATTGTGTTACATATTAGAATAGTTCTGCCAAATTTGATCCATCATTAACTTTCATTTGTTGATAATATGAACATGAATTTTTATTTAAGTTATGCATCTTTGTCAACTTGATGAAAATATCCAGAGTTATCATGTTGTCATAGATAAGTGATGCTGTTGCCCAGCTGAGATTTGACTGTATTCTGAAAGGACTTTAAGGTATAACCCCCGGCAAGAATCCTGAGGCCAGGGACTTCTTCTTGTATTTGAGGAGGAGGGGGTAAGGAGGGAAGGAAAAGAAAAAGAAGAGAAAAGGAGAAAAAGAGTTTTATGACTTAAATTGGATTCTCTGTTCCTGAATCATGCCCTGAAACTTATGGTTTTGGTTTGTTTTTGTTTTTTTTTTTTTAACCTTATCAGAATGGTGGGTTTCATTGCTAGGGTTACCAGGCCTCCAAGCAAAACAGAGTAGTTATAAAGCAGAAAGGTAACAGCAGAGTAAACACTATTTGCCAAGGTGGATTTCAGTGGACTGGGTGACGTATCTCAGGTGCAAGAAAGGAAATGAACCCATTGTAGAATTTGAAGCAATAAAGAATATAAACATCAGTAGTCTCTGACTTAAGATGAAGGCAATAGCCCAGGGGGTCAACAGAGAAGCATCTCTCCACATTACCACTGGGGAAAATCCTTTGGCTGAAAGAGAATGTTGGACCTGTGCAGTGTGAGATTGCTGCCCTTTCCTTCTAGTATGGGATAAAGTGGTAGGCTGTGGACATTTTTATCTTTCTCTGTAATATTTCTGTGCAATGTAGACAACTGCAAAGCTCATCAATGTCTTTTGCCTGTACCAGGCACACTTCATCTACTTGCCTTCTAAAAAGCAAACACTGAGCAGGGTAGATTTGTGCCATTTTATTAAAGCTCTCAAAATGCTTGGTGGCATGCAGAATTCTGGTCAGAGAAATCCTGGAGAAGGTTGCATAGCAGTTTTTAATCTCTGTTTAGTATACTTCTGTAATGTGCTCAGATACTGTTTTCAGGAGTGTGGCCTCTGTTGAATAAACAGAATAGAAATTAAATGAAAAATGTTTAAGCAGCCAGTAAATACTTTAACAAGCTCAGGTGACATGATCAGATGATATAAATTAAAATCAGCAAGAAAGGGATCACAGAGGGTTAAATACAGACTGTGTAGCTGTATGCAGCACCTTGGAAATGGAAGCAAAGCCTTGGCACTGGGAATAAACATGCTTCTTTTTCCTGGAATTGCTGTGTCCGATCAGTATTGTTGTCGGGGTCTAATGGATAATGGAAATGAATTCTTCGTGCAAAGCTCAGGATTTCTGCATGTGTTGTATTTGTGGCTGTGTTTAATCTAATTTTCTCTTCTGAGAATCTGCAGAAGTGTAAAGGCCTCAGGTGGCCTTTCTCATCACTTGGTATAGTGATTAGATCCTGGCATTGTAAATCAAGAGATCATGGTTGTAGTCACTTCTCTATTATGCAGGGTATTGGGAGCTTGGCGTAGGCTTTGGATATATGTGTCATGCAGAATATGCTTGGAGTGCACTTTAAAGACCCTTGAATCACTGTTCTGAGCCCCCAGGATTTTGGAAAGGCTAATTAGCTCAAGTTGTGAACATGAAATACCTCTGCTCTGCTTCTAGACAAAACTTAGGCAAGAAGCTGCAAAAATGAGTTGTTGCTGCACCTGAGCTAATAAACCTTAGTGTGCTCTGTGTAGAGCTGCATCCATAACCCAGCAAAGTTAATTGGCATCTTAAATAATGGCCATGGCTGGGCATAAGTGACAGAGTTGTCAGCATTTTGCACCTTTGTCACATTGACCCAACTTTACAGTGCCCAGCAGCTGGTCGTCACTGTATGGATTGTTCTGACTCCTCTGCAGCAGCCCTTGTGTGTAGGGTTGGGTTTTGCTTCAGTGTGTAAAGTCCTGGTGTCTGTCAAAAGCCATTGTGCTGGGTATAGAGTAGTTACATTTTTCAGGCACCAGACTGAATGAAAATCTGTTTGTGTGGGCTTTATGGTGATGTCTCTTTAGGAAATTGTAGTACTTCATGGGGGAATTCTTTTCAGCTTCCCTTAGCTTCTAAAGCAGAGGGCAGTGTTGTTAGGGCAGGCTGGGTTCAGAGAGACCGCTGCTGAGATGTAGGTTTAGTTATGGTGCTGTCACAAATGCACAAATGTCAGTTTCCCTACCTTAGCTGGTTTTAACATCACTGAAACTTAATACATCTATTTCTAATTTTATGTTTCTTTAAAAGTACCATGATTCCTTAGTGGTACATGAAGAAAATCACCCCAATTTGCTTGTTTTGCAAATAGTGCTCTGGCAGTGAGCAACTTCTTTATCTAACAGTAAGTCAAAGATATCCGATAGATGTCTTTCTTAGTATAAGAAAAGCTCTCAAATTTTCATAATAGTTTGTTTTTTTTCTGTTTTGAGTCTATGTTATTCTAGAGCTTGTCTTATGATCTTTGTATTTTATACATATTTTGTACATCCTTTTGAAACTCTTGATATTTACAGTTTATTACTTCTGTTCAGGTCTCATCTGCTTAATCACTTTATCTCATCTACTTAATAGCATTTAGAGTTGTGCTTCTTGTTTAGGTTTGCTGGGGAAAAAACCCAAACATGGGCTGTCAGAAGAATAACACACCAACCCTGGTAAAAACATTTCTCCCTTCTCTTTGAAATAATTAAAAAGAAAAAAAATAAACATCAGACTGTATGTATTAGAGGTCTTTGCAATGGTGCATATTGTATAAAGAATGGAGATGTTCCTTTAGTTCATGAATTTCTCTGAAACAGGGAGGATTTGGGTCTGGCAGTCACAAGAAAGACCTTGAGGATTTTTTTCTAGTGATGATGCATATATTTAATTTAAAGTAAGTAGGGGAGATTTTGGTCAAGGCTATTTACTTGTTAGCAAAATACTCTATGGTCCTAATGTGAAAAACTCCATAGCAGGAGTAAGACTGTCTTTGTGTTAACAAGCTCTACTTAGCTCATCCTTGCGCTAAGTGATGTGACTCACTTTCATTCTTGCTGTACCATGGAAACCAGGTGGATACAGAAAGTTGTTGGATCACAAGTCATGGTCAGTCACCTTAGCAGTGAGATGTAGGGGAATTGTTGTGGAATTGATTTTACTCAAAATACTCTGTAAAATGGAATTTCGTAAATTTCAGTTGTTATAAACTTTCTGCTTGTTGCTAGTGTAAATAAATTTTGCAAGGAAATTTGTCCTGAGGGAAAGCAAGAGTGACAACAATCATTGTTACACCAAAGTTTTGCTTCCCATATCCCCCATGGAGTTTCTGCTCTCTCCTGTTGCACACATTCATGGTTCATATAAGTTTGTTATTCGCTCAGAGTGTTGGCATTCTTGCCTAGGATGCTTTTAGAAAAAAAGAAATTTAAATGTTGGAGATCTTTGTTATCAGCTTGTAATACCATTAAATTGGATTCAGTAATGAGGTCCCAGACGGACAGTTTTCCACTGAATAGAAAACAACTTGGATGGCTTCTGAAATACATCTGCCTTTTGTAGCACTGCGTGATCCAGACTGATCTGGTCAGAATTACACCGTACACCTCTGCTCAGCAGAGGATGGCTGGGGAGCAAAGTCACCCACCCCTGGGGCTCTGCAGGGAGGGTCAGTGGTTGTGAGGCTGTTTCTCTGTCGCCATGTCCACTTTAGGTAAGAGAAATCTGACTGCTGGAGCTGTGAAGCAGTGAATGAGCTCTGACAGCGTCTGGATCCTCGTGACCGAGGCTGCCTTGGTGCACAGCTGTGGGGGAAGGTTTTCCTGCGGGCTCTGGGCACGGCTGCTGGGCTCTCTTCCCTTTGGTCTTTGGGCTGTGTGATCCCACAGGCAGGAAGGTGCTGGCCGTCATGCTGTTCCTCTGTCTTCCCCAGGAAACTCTTGCTTCTCCCAGGCTGGTGTGAATCAGAAATAAGAGTCCAGCTCCATGATTGTTAATCCCAGAGCAGGCGCTCCTTTATCATCCAGCAGACCAAGTGTGATCTGGAGCACTGCTGTCAAATTAGCCAGGCAGCGCAGCGTGAAATCCGTGCTGGCTGTGTGCCCGATGCTGGAAGACAGATGTTACCTGATCCATAGGGGTGATTGGAGTGGTGCAGGCGGATAATACCTGAGCCAACATAAAGCTTGACAATAGCAAATTAACTTTTCAGCATTTGCTTGTCAGATTTGAACTGTCAGGCTAAGTTAATACTGAAGCAGGGCTTTGGTGTTTTTCTAGGAGCCCGAGGGGTAGCTCTGCAGCAGTGTCAAACAACAGCCTAACTCCGATACAACAGCTATTTATGTAAAGCCGCTGGTGAAATGTTGAAGGAAAATGAGTGGTTGAATGTCCTCAACTTCTTTGGAAACCTTACCGTGAGAGAGGTTTGAATGCAGTGAGCACCGTAGCTTTTCCTAAACAGCAATCAGATTCAGCTCATCTTATTTTTAAATGTAAAATAAGCAGTCTGAGCCTGGCTATCCATGTGCTGCCTGTATGCAATGGCAAATGAAATCAACTGCAGATGAAGCACAACTAGGCATAGTGCTGAATACTTTTTCTTTCTTAGCCCTAAGTTTTAAAGGAAATTTTAATATTATTTTGGATTCTTTCTGGTTCTTTTTTTTCCACAGCAGGAGAAGGGTTTACAGTAAAATGAGTTTTTCTTTCACGTTACCAGCAATGTGATTTGCTGTTTTAAAGGCAATGTTTGTAGTCTAGCAATGTGTTAGATGTATTACATAGGTTTCTATATGTTTCTGTGAAAGAAAGGAATGCTTTGAAAGAAGTCTTTCTGCCAAAAGAAAAAAAAAACAGAAGTGCATAATATACTGATTTATGAGGAAAATCCAGTTATAAATTCATGCAACTTATTTGTGCAATTTTAAGAGCTGTTTAATGGTTTACAGCTAGTTAATACTTTCACTTCAAAATCCTGATCAGATGCAATGAAACATTGTCTCAACAGATGATAATTTGCAGTCTGAAGAAGTTGCTGAAAAGTCTTCTCTGTGAGATAGATGTTCATAGCAGGATCTCACTAGTGCAGATAATTTGTGTTAATTTGAAGACTTACTCTTTGCAAAATTAGTTCATTTTCCAGGCTGAAACGACACCAATTATCAGAGCATTGTCTTAACGAAATGAATTGGTCTTAAAGGAGGAGTAGAGGAAAGTTTCCTCTTCATGGTGCTTTGTACTGTTGCAAAGTTAGCTTAAGGGGAGAATTCTTGCTTTAGCATATCTGGCATTAGCCTATTTGGAGCAGGTTATTGTTAAACTTTTTCTAGTGTGACTTACAGTACCTTCTAGTTACCAGATGTTACAACAGTAGAATAAATCATATTATTGAGATTATTTAAAAATATAATCTATAGGTATCCTGAATGACTTTTTAAAGGTTTTATTTTCAAGCCACCAATACTTTCTGTTTAAAGTGAAATGATTTGGTTCAGAAAAGGAAATACATCTTTAACAAGGTATAGATAGGATTTTTTATATTTTCATGTCAGATCTAATGGGACTTATTCTGATGCATCACAATGGACTGTGTAAGTGATCACATTAATGTAACAGGAGATACTCATATAACACTGACAGAATTTGTAGAGAATGAAAGAAATAAGAATCAGACCAGACAATTTTGATTTTGTGGGAAGAATTTTATCCTAACTGCAAGTCATATCTTTCACACTGAGACATTCTTAAAAGCAGAAATTCATCAGTCATGAACATACAGTCATCCTTGTGGCAGGACAATTAGATGCTGAAATGAAGTGTTTGGTTTTGTTGTTGGTTTTTTGTTTAATTTTTTTAAAAATAAATGCCCATGATACCCCTGATAATTACAGAAACAATATCACAGCTTATCCAATTACACTTTAGTACTATAAATAGATTTGAAATATTGGGGGCTTCCAAAGTGCTACAGATATATAGGAGATCATCATAAAAATTCCTGTGTGTTGTAAAAAAACAAATCTTAGTCCAGAATCAATAGAATGGCACTGTTCTTTATTACAATAAAATTCAGTCACATTTAAAGAATGGTCTCTTACAGGAGAAATATCAGAATTAAAAAATAAACTAATAAAACCCCCACTTCTTGCAATGAATTTTTTCTTTAATTCTAAATTGCAGCTGATCAATGACATTCTCTAGCCCATTGTATGGATGGAATAAAAATTGGTTTGGAACAAATTACTGCTTTCTAGGTCAGCTACACAGTTGTCCTTTAGAAAATGAGTGTTAGGAGTTGAGGCCTAATTCGATGACTGCATGGTATGTGCCTGGGTGCGTTGCTGAATCATGGTTTCTGTGCTGGAAGTACGGGCTTGGCTCCTCCTAATTGACTCCCTTTGGGCTGTCTCAGACTGGTGGCTGGCAGGGATTCAGATTCTGGGCATCCTGCACACTTAGAGCTTTTTTAGTGGAGGGAACGTCTTGTGCAGTAGGGAGTTATGTGAACTTGTCCCTGCTGTGGGACAACTAATACATTAAACTCCTCTTGTTAAATAGAAGTCTGTGTTTCCATGCTTCCTAAGGTCATGGTTTCTGTCCCTTTTGAGCACCCTGCACAGGGTGGTGGGGAAGGGTCATTTTAAGTTTATGATGGGTATTTGAGAAAGTCGCCATTCAGGCTTGGAAAATGTTGCTCACACAACTGAACAAGTCCACGCTTGTTGCAGTGAGCTGTGGCCACTTGCTGCAGCTGCATTGCTCTTAATTTTTTTTCCTTAAGCTATGGGGTCCTTTTGCTCTAAAAGGTTCCGAGTTCTTTTCTATGTGTTTGTGTGCAGTTTAACAATAAAAAATACTTTTGCAGTGGATTTTCTAATTTTTTTTTTTTTTAAAATTAGCAGTGTTGATTAAGACAGCAATTCATGACAGTTTGGCCATAAGCCTCCATTGTGGTTTTCACAATAAACCATTATTTTCTTTCTTCTTCATTGTGGGCTACTTGCCCAGGATCCTTCCCCATCTGGTACAGTTACAGGATGGGTTTAACAGAAATCTCTGGGCTCAAAAAAAAAAGTTACTCATCTCCCCTTGCTTATCTGCTCATGTACATCTTACTAAAAAGAAGTTTGCGTAATCATTTTGTTACGAATGTCAGGTAGAGATTCAGTCTTGTCCTCGCAGTCTGTTAAATTTTTCACTGAAACAAATGTGTTCAAAAGAGTTAATGTTATCTTAAAGCCAAGTGAGTGCTCGGGGCAGGTCCTGCTCACTCACAGCAGCCCCTGCCCGTTCCGGCTGCTGCACCTCCTTGCAGGAGGAGATGTGAAAGACATGCTTTGCAGCTACAGCCCTGGTCGCTCTGGGAAACCAGGCACCCCAGCTAAAAATAGGCTCCTCTAAGTTAGCAGCTTTGCTTGTGAATGCACAGCCATGAGAAGCTGATTTGGGTAATAAGTGATTTCCATGGACTGGGAACCAGGGCTAGCTGGGAAGAGACAGGCAGGAGAAAGAGTTGATAAAATGTAGTAGTTTTAATCCTGGCTTTGGCTATCTACAGAGTGCTTGATGTTTCTTCCTTTAATTTTGCTAACCACTGTGTATTTCCCTAACATCTCAGTCAATGTTGGAGTTTCATCCCACTAAATGCTTTCCTCATATGAGAGAAAGCATTTGTCTTGGAGACCATAAAGTTTTAGCAAATCCAGGACTGTGTGAGGAAAACAAAGAATTATTGTATCTATTCTCTGGTCATGGGGAGTTAAAGTGAACGAGACTTCCTTGAGGCTGAAAATTCACCATCAGAGGATCTTGACCTGAATTGTCTCTGTTCAGGATGTGAGCCTCCAGACTAGTTTCCCTCTTCTCCTTATTCCTGTTTGGCTTGGCTTCACCCCTCCCTCTGCAAAGCTCTCTGTAGCCCCAGATCTTTTCAGTGGTGCAGCTGAGCTGAACTCATCCTGCTGCCGGGAGTGATTCCTCCTCTGCTGGGTGAAGCTGTACGCATCAGTGTTTCATTTGCTGGTGTAGCTGGCTCATTTTATCAGCTAGAGAGGTTTTTCAGCTAGATACAAGGAGGTACAAGGAGGAAAATATAAAAGGGGGTTGGGAAATGCAACTGATAAAGTCTTAAGTGGTCACAATTTAAATCTTAAATTGCCAATTGCGTGACTGGCTAGAAAAAGGAAATGTGAGCAGAAAAAGAAGGCAGAAAACATGATGATTAAGTGGATCTTACTCAGAGTAAATTATAGCATTCCCAAATGAAAGTCTTCTCCTTCACAGAGAAATCATTAAATGTTAAACTCACACTATTATTTGCGTTTCATTGGGTAGACTTGCATGTGCAGAAATATCCATTTTAATTAGTGTTGAAAAGAAGTCTCGTGTACAGAGCACTGCCTGGTAGGTATTTTTATACTCTCTCTCAGTGAACTCATTTTATATGATGATGATTTCTTCTAATTTTTAATTAACATGTCTAAGTTAGAGTTGGGGAAAATGATCAGTGTTTCATTAACTGCCTCACACTTGGAGATCTGTGCAAACCTAATTGATGTGGTTGCTACAGGGTACTTTGTCAAACTGAGCCATCCTGCCACTACTTTTCTCCCCTTGCTTTTTAGTTCTATGAATTTTAGTGAAAGGCATACGGCAACAGCATATAGTTTTACCTCCAAAATGACAGCATATGATGTGGTGTTATATTTCAGTGCAATGTTTCACCAAGAATATTTTGGAACATTTTATAGACTATGTACTGGAAGATCTTTTGTGTATCACAGGTACATAGTGCCCCCCCTTTGCAAAGAGTGTATATAACAGTGTTTTGGAAAAGAAGTGAGAGTTTTTCTTGTTCCTTCTCTGGGGAAAATGATTGGCTCAACTCTGAGCATTGCAATTTAAAATATACTTTCTAGTGTATAACAAATACACCTGAATTCATAATGTTTAATATCACAAAATATGAAAGCTTATTGTTGCTATTTATTAATTTTTTTTAGCCATATATACAAATGAAATATAGTACTTCACTGGAAAAAAAATGTTGAGATATATGAAGGCTGCATGGTCTTGTGGTAAAGGAGGTGTCCTTGGCTCTGGTCCCAGCTCGGCCACCAGCCCTGTCCTATGACTGGCCCCAAATCACAGAATCTCAGAAGGGGTAAGGTTGGAAGGGACCCCAGTGGGATCATCTGATCCAATGCAACTGAGTACAACTATTGGAACACTAAAGAAAATAATTTTTGTGGAGGAAAAGACTGTTATTATTCATACTTGTTAGTGAGTATATTCATACTTCATGTTACTCAATGGGTTTAGGTTATTGTAGCTGTAGTGTTTCTGTTGCCATAATGTGATAATGAGAAAGGATAAGAAAACAGCAAAAGCAAAGAAGAGCTGAAACCCAGTAATGTACTCTGTACTCTGACCACGAATTAAGCCTTGAAAAACTGAGTTACAGATTGTAAAGTCTGAGTAGCAATGCTATGTCTGAACTTGCTTTATCTAAGAAAACCAATACTTTTTACTGTGTGCTTATCACAGTGATAACAGCTAACTGCAACAGCAGGGAGAGAGTTGGCAAGTTATAAATTATTCAAATTTTTTTTTTTATGAAGCCATTATTAAAAGGGTGGAAAAAATATTTTCCTTACAAAGTGGTGAAAATGGTTATGATATTAAAATATACTTGGTTTCCAATGAAGTTTTGGACTTAGAAATTTGATCAATGGATCTTTTGTTTTAAAATACAATATTCACATAAGATATTAAGGCACATGAGATTAATTAAAAAGCTGTTCATGTGACATGGAATTGCAGAGTAACTGAGGCTGGAAGGAACATGTGGAGGTCATCTGGCCCATCTCCTGCTCAAAGTGGGGCTCATATCAAAAGGGAGATGATGCTCTTAAGGGTCTGGTTCAGGTATAATTTGAGAACACCAAGGTTAGAGATTTCTCAGCCTCACTGGGTGACCTGTCCTCATACCTAATAACTCTCAGGGTGAAATTTTTTTTCTATCCCACTGGAATTTACCTTCCAGTGTGAGGTTTTATTTCTCTTGGTCTCAGACACTGGGAAGAGTCTGTCTCTTTTTTCTCTTTAGGTAGTGGAGGATGCTGCCTCAGTCTTCTCTTCACTAGACAAATGGATTTTTCCTTACTTTTCCACCTCGGTTTTCCTTATCTGACATGTGTTTCAGCTCTCTAACCATAATCCTCTACTGCAGTCATTCCAGGCTGTCAGTCTTTGTTACAGCAGGATCCCAGAGATGGACACAGTATTCCAGATTGTGTGTGTTGCTGTTGCAGGGAATTGCTGAATGATAAATACCCATGAGAGGATCCCCACACCTACCTGGATGTAAGGGCACTTAGTGTGTATGCCCAACTCTTCATGAGAAGCTGAATGCAATCAGGAAGGATGAGTTACATAGATCTTTGTCTCTGCATGTTGCATTCCATTTCTGAAGGGAAAAAACAACCAAAACAGATCAGGAAGAAACTCAGTTTAAAAGAAGAGAGTGCTTGGTTGTAGTGGTAATATTAAGTACAAATTCTAAAACTTCATTTTCCTGGAGGGGTGACAAAGAAGCAAGTTGCAGAGAGATGAGTGAGAGTGTCTTTTGGCACATTGCAAGCCCTCAAGCTCACTGAAACACTGGAACCACTTTAGTGCTAAACATGATGTAATGCAGTGAACAGTTTCCGTTTTTAACTGTTTCCAGTTCTGCAATTAGGAAAGTAACCCATTGCGTTATGAGAATAAAATTTATTTTTCCTGGTAGGCTTTTTAGTGTTGGGCAAATATGACAGTTGAAACACATGGTGTTTCCTTAAAAGCTGTGAATTCGAATGATGGCTTAGTGTTGAAAAAAGGATATTGGGTGTTTACGATCCAAGGCAGGTCTGTCAGCTACAGAAGTCAGAGCATGTTTTCCACAAGCTGGAATAGTCCATTTGGGGCAAATGCCAGGAAAAAGGAAAAATCTCCCCTGGGGAAGCAGTGGGGATATAATTCACAATTTTGTGAAAACTCATTAACTTAGTTTCTGGGCATTAGTTCTGAATCCAGTGCTAGTCAGTATTTCCATATTTTCCATCACCAATATGTATAGTGACATGAATTTGCTGATAAGTTTGTAGATAGAACAAAAATTGCTAAAATAATGAAGGTTGTTGCAAGCATAATCTGAAATGGTTGATTAGATGAAAATTCAAAAATTCACTTTTATACAGACAGATGGAGAACTGTACATACAAAGATATAAGACTTTCAGGATGGCAGGTTGCTTTGGGAATTAGGAACTCTGAAGTAAATGTAAGGTTTTTGGGGGGTAACTTCCTCGATGAGTATGTCAGCTGAATTGGTAATGGAAAGAGAGCTCAAGAGGTGTTTTCTTTTTTTGATGCTGATATTCTCCTATACGTATTTGGGAACTGAACCTGGAAGATGTTCTTGTGTTCATGTTTCTTCTCCTTGTCTCCTGCTGCAGACCTTTTCTTGACAAACTTGCTTGCTCTTCTGCAGAAAATCAGTTGAATTCTGCTGGCAATTAGCCCAGGGAAGCAGAGACTAGTTAGAATAATTATTGCTGGAGGTGTAGGTGTAGGTCTAAAAAGCCTAAGGCTAAACAAGAGGAGACAGATTAAAAACAGCTCTTTGGAGTCTGAGAGATGAATAATGTCTGGGCTTAGAAAGCTCTTGAATTCTTGGGGAGAACCTGGTGGAGTGGTTGAAAAAATGCTGATTATTTTTGTATGTATATGCATTCATTTAGTCCCTCCTCTGCATGCCCTGATTTTATTAGGCATACTTGCCAAGTGATCTTTCACTTTTAGGGAAAAAAAAGAACAAAATGCTTTAACTTAGTTTTCCAATAGCAGTACTATGCTGGCTTATCCCAGAATCGCTGTTCCTGGAAGCCTGTGGTGAGGTTCCTGTAAACTGTTTGTGGGCTGCCCATAAAGGGTGTATGGAAAACAAGTTAGAAAATTACCTTGGCTTTGGCTTTGGTAGCTGCTGCTGCCCAGATCTGGTGTCCTCACCTCGGAAATGTTCTCAATTTTGGAGAGTATATTCTGAAGATAAGGGGTGGGGGATAGGGAGAGGACCCAAAAAAAGGATCCAGATGCTGAAAAATCAGCTTTATGAAGTGAATTGTATGGAGGCCAGTCATTAATCTTATCAGAGAGAAAAGGTCAAAAAGCAATGTGATTACTGTGCGTAAGTACTTATTTATGGAGAATATATTTGTCAGCAGAGGTCTTTTAATCTTCTATAAAAGCACACGATAAGATCCCTTAGCTAAAGATCAAAGGTAGATAAATTTACTCAAGAAATAAGTCATCATTATTTGCCTGGCTGTATAAATAAATAGTGGAAATCTGTTAGAAGAAGAGGTAGGAACAGTATATTTTTTGAAGTGTAGATAGCTGCATTTTGAATGAAGTGCTTTAAGTATGTTTCTGAGTTACATGGGTTTGGCTCTGGAAGTGTAGGAGGAGAGGAAAGTGGACAGAGAGGACTAGATGACCCTTTCTAGCTTTGGATTTAGCACCTGACATGCCTTCAGCTCACTTCTTTCACTGGAGGGTCATTTGTGTTGATAATGGCTGCAAATCTAAAGCAACATAATATCAGAATATCGGTCTATGGGAGGTCCCTTTTTCTCCTGAACATGTTCTTGATTCCAGTTGCAGTCCCACCTGTCCACATGCGCCCCTCAACAAACTTACGTTCCTTCAGGGAGCTGAGGACAGCCACAGCCTGGGATGAGGCAGTGCCTCCGGTAATGCACATAAAGATCTAGACATTTGGCTTAGCACCCCTTTAAAAGGGAGCCTTTTCAGGAAATGTGATTGTGTTTTGTGCTTTATGAGGGTCATTTCCACTGTTCAGAATTGTTCCTGCCTCATTGCTTTATCGAGACACCATCTTCTCCTTATGCCTGTGTCATGGCAGTCTTGGCTGTGGGAGTTTTGTCCCTGTGTTCCCATCGCCATGTAAGAGCAAAATATCAAATTAATCAGTTAGAATAAAACAGGATGTTTCTGACGTGTAAACCTTCAGGAACAATCACAGGATCTTACAAAAATGCAAATAGTGTTAGGGTAAGTCAGAGCACAGGTACATCTTAGGAGCTAGACCCTACAGTTTAGAGAATCTAAAACCTAGACTACAAAATGCCATACAAGCTGCCTGAGATGCCTAAGTACAGAAAACATTCACTTTACAGTTAAAAGGAACCACTGCTAGGAAGCAAAAATACTTTTTTATTTCAGGAATGAGTTACTTTGTCTGCCACCCTGGTAAGCACTTACTTTGTAAGCTTTGTCCTCTTGGATTCCTTATGAATTTAGTGAGAAAACATTTGGCCTTTGTGTTCATTATCTGCCATTACCTGCTATGGGGACTGTTACATTTCATTGTATCAAACACTATTGGAATTAAGGTTGTAGTTGCAATTTCTTTAAGAAAGCTCTACTTCCACAGATTTGTAGCTCAATTCTAAGCATTCTGAGTAGGAAACATTTGGCTCTAGGCAGTTATTTAATTTTTTATTTCTGTCTTTTTCCTTTGGTGTTGAAAATAAAATTTTCATAATCTTCGAAACTAAAATAAACAAACTGTCATAGAAGCTTGCTGATTCTCCCCTTCCCCCCCTTCTTTTTACTTTTGTCCGTCCTCCTACCTTTCTTCTAGCTGCAGTGGGATGGACCATTTTCTCTGGTCTATCTATGTGAAATAACCATGAGAGTCACTGCAGAGCTGAACAGTAATTAATAATTAAAGAGAGATCCAGAGAAATGTATCTATAATGCATTGATTTGTGGGGGGAGGAGTATGTAAGTTGCACTTTGTTTTTTTTCTTCTTTCTTTTCTTTAAAAGAGGAAAAAAAAAATTAGGCACTAGTCTTGGTTTACTGACTTCAGATTACACTTCTTGTTGTCCATAATACTGTTTCGGGGCCTGATGAGTTGGGCCCTCAGTTTGCAGATCTCTCTGTCTGTCTTTGTATTAGCCAGTCATGCACAGCCACAGACTGTTAGTATTCTTTGCTCTGAGAAAATAAAAAAAAATTAAAAAAATAAGGGAAGGAGGGACAATCCTAGGTAGCAGGATACTAAAACCAAAACAAGGACTTGCCTGAGCTGTGGTCAGAGACTCTACATAGTTCTCTAAGTTACTTCTCTTCAGGCACTGATGAGTAAAAATTACTTAGGGATGGACAGATCTCCAAATAGCTTAACTCACTGAGAAAACAGACATTGCTTTAGTTAGGATAGAAACCAAGAAGCAGTCTGAGTATCTGTTTCCTCCTTCCTGGCTGATGCACTTCTCTGGTAGCGCATTTACTGCCTTTTTATTGTATTCATGGAGAACTTGCATTATTTCCAGGTATTGGATAATTTCTATTTCTTCACTATAGTGCCCTGACCTCTATATCCATACACTGCATTTCTTGTTTCTTTTTTCAAAAATTTTGGTATCATCATCTGTTGGAACCTTAATTAATAAGCACAACTGATTAAGAGCTGTATGTGTTATGTCTCCTTCCTGAGAAATGCACTTCAGGCTGCTTGTGTTGTGACGTGGGGAAGGAATAGAGAAGCTGTAAAAAAAAATGATTTCAGGTAAATTGCTGTCAATTTGTTGTCACAGAGATTAAAGAATGCTTTCACCTTCTCTAGACCAGGGAACATGGAGGGGTTTTGATTTCTTTCCCTGCTGGTATGGAATCAATGCCCCTGAAATTGCTTAGGTTTCTGTGGGTAGTGCTCTGAGCTGGACAGTTTGAGGATATAGGCAGGAAATACCTGGACTGAGTTAAAATCTCCCAGCACTGAACTTCAACATTTATAATTTCTTTCTTCACATAGCAATAATAAGGATGCTGTATTAATTAACTGATATGGTGATGTGCTCTCCTGGCTTATTTTAAGTCTCAGAAAGAAAACCAGAGCCGTTGTATTCTGTATTTTTTCTATATCATGCACAAACATTTTCATTGGGTTACTATTCATACAACTTACTATTAAAAGTCAATTTTTAGCTGAAATGAACTTTAGTTTCCTTATTTTTAACACTGTGCTTTCTGAAAAAATGTCACTGGTCTTCTCTTGGGAAAAAGACAGCTCATTGAAGAATTGGCAGAGAAGATAGAAGTTTTTTTTTATTTCGTTTCCCCCCACCCCCCCTAAAACATGGTCAGTTTCGACATGCTTTTGTCTTCAGGAGGTGGTTGAGTAGTCTTGAATGGATGTTTTATTCATTTTACTGTGTCTACAAAATAAACTTCTACAGTTATTTCTTGGGCTGCATTGAAGGCTTCTTTTACCTTCTACTTGCTGTTGAAAAATACAGGCCTACTGCCCTATCTAAGAAGATGATGGGCTTGGGAGAGGTTGAAATACTATTTCTGTGCTGGTGAAAAGTTGTTCCAAAGTGGGGAAAGTAGAGGAATTGAATGTTGTTTTAGACATATGGGTGGTGCATTTTTCCTGTGGCCTCTAATCTTGTAAAATTCTTGCAAAATGCAGTATTTAAAAAAACAACAACAAATGTATGTAGTTGATCACAGATTGACATAATAGATCTGAGGTAACTTCCTGTAGTTACTTCTGCTTACTTTCTCTTGTATGTTGTGAGTGAACTTTACTTCAAGAAATGTTGATTTAGAGATACCTTCAGCAATGTAATTTTACACTGGATGATGAAAAGCTTACATCATTGAGTTTAACTCTGGCTATTCTCTTTGAGTTGTCTTATGTCCATTATAACTTGGCATTTAAAGTCATAAATTTGTACTATCACAAGCATTTTGTGGAAAGTGCAACGTGGTCATTTTTCCTATGTGCAGAATATGTGACACTTGCAAATACTGGTTTAATCAAAATTGGATGCTTTTCTTCCTGTAACAAATTGAGTTCTGATTTATTTTTCCTGTGTTTAGAATGGGCTTAATCCAGATTCCCACTGGTTTAGACTTTGAATCAGACTCCAAGCATGGGTATGGAAGGGTGAGGAGGGAGCAACAAAAACATCCGTTTGCTAGACAACATTGAGCTGAAAAGCTGCCATTGGGTTTGGGCTGTAGCTTCTGAGCTCTGGTTATTATGGTTTGCTTTTCTGTTGTTCGTGGGATTTGTGGAAGCAGGTAGGGAAGTCAGGCAGACAGGCTTCAAGATGGCAAAGAAGAAAGATTTATTTACAAGAATTTCTTTTTATACACACTAATAAACAAGTGTCTATTGGTCAAAAGACAATCCACCTCCGAAGACCTATTGGTCAAGGCTTGTACACATCTAACACAAAACACAGAGATTAAGAAAGTACAACAAGTAGAGTTTATCTATATTCTCCATGAGAGAGAAAGGAAAATTCTAAAACAGTGCAACTACTGGTTATTACTGTGTTTCTGTCATGGCATCAGTTAAACCCCCTAACTTGACAAAAACAATTTGCAAGAATTAAAAGGTTCAGATTTTTTCCTTTGTTTTGGGATAATTTCCATAAGAAAAATGCTGTTGGCTGGTAAACAGAGAAGGCTATTCTCTAAGTTTCAGAAATAAAATATAAATAGAGACAGGCATTTACAATTTAAATATAGAACAAACTCATTAGGAAAAGAGATTGGAAAATAAATAGCAGTTCCAGAGAGCTGCTCAATATAATAGAGGACAACAGTAAATGTCATGTACACTGTACAGAAGTTTTAACTGTCTGATATTATAAAGTCCTGTTGCACGGTACCTTGGTATGAAGCATATCATAGTCATACCTACTATTTTGAAGAAATGAAATGTGGGGTTTTTAGGCATGACAAAATCTAGTCTGCTGCACCTTCTGAGATGATACATATAGTTTTACAATTTTCTTCAACTCTTCCCTTAGTTTTTCATGTATTCCTTGGTGGAAAGGGAGGTAAGGGGAAAAATGAATTTTTCCCATATTGTGGGAAATATTATGCCTCTGGCACAGCTTCTGTTGGGTGTCAGGACATTGGTGGTACAGAAGCACTGCAGACCCGCTGGCTCACCCGTGTGGGTGTGTTGCTGTGTGTTGTGGGTAGCAGTGGCAGGGAAAGGGTCTTGAGATGCTGAAAGCTCTTGGGAGGATGTGGGAATTGGGTCTGGGAACATCATGGATTGGAAATGAAGATCCTTGGGGTTAGGCATATGGAATTTATGCTGTGTTTGTAGATCCTGCTTCTAAGTTTGTTCTCTCTTTATTTGTCGTTATCTGCTCTGCCTGGACTTCTCCTGCAGCTCATTTAGACAGGGATTCATCCAGTCCTTCTGAGATGGTCAAGCTGGAAGTATAGGTCCTTACTCTGATAAATCACTAGGAAACAAAGTATTTCCAAAGGACTGTTCACATGTAGATAGGCAAAACTTATCTCTAGAGGTATCTCTCCCTTTTTCTAGGGGCTGATCCATCCTAAAGTTGGGATAAACCAGGGTGAAATGTCTCTGCCTCCCTGTCTCTAACTGTAAAATAGACAGTACTACTACCATATATCAAGGGGCTGCAGGAAGACTGAAATTACCACATTCCTGCAGGAAGACTGAAATTACCACATTTCTGCAGAAAACACCATGAGAAGGAGTAAATGTTAGAGAGAGCTGTTCAGAGGTGTTCTAGTCATGAATTAAAAATGTTTTCCTTCCACTTCTTGTGCTGGTTAACTGTTGTACCTATCCTTAAATCCATGAAGACAGAAAAGAGTAGTGCTCATAACGTGAATAAAGAAGTTCTTAGAATATTTCTAAAACAATCTGTGATCACAGGGGAGAGACCAACCAAGAAAAACATCAGTCTTTAAGGGGGAGAATTTCATATTAAGAGTTTGTTACTGAAACTGCTTTGCAGCTCTAGCTACAGCTGATTAAATGCTGACATGCAAAAACAGTCTCCAAAGAATCTGTTGAATACCTAAGTTTTTACTGGAGTAAAATAAAGAAATATAGATCTCATTTATCAGGGCCTACAATCTTTTCCTTCTTGTATCTACTTGATCTGAGGGTCATTTAAAATGTATTAGAGGTTTAAGATTGGAATGCAAGGCTAATGTGAAACCTGGCTCTAAGATGACTGATTATATTATACTTCATACTGGTTAAACTGAAGCATAGTGTCTGTATGACAAGAGGGACCCAAAATGGTGTGGTATTGCCTGGTGAAATAGCTGCTCCTTTTTCACAGATAATGCTATATAATTCCACTTAGCTTTTGTATGTCCTCATGGCTCTTAAAGTAATGGACACCTAGGGCAGAGGCTGGGTGAGGAAATAAAAAAAGCTGGCAAAAACTCTGCACTCACAGATTGGAAATCTCCTGGTTTGGCTTCAGACTGAATGTGGAGAAGTTTCCAGCACTCCCTCAGTCGCATCCAATGTTTTCTTTGACGTATTTGGACCCTGACCAATTTTCCCAACTGCTCCCAAGCCCTTGCTAATAGTCTCGTAACCCACTTGGATGTTCCCTCAGCTCCTTTACACCCTTTCCTTTGGCACGGATATGAAGTTCTGCTGCTTCAGGAATAATGCTGAAGATAAATGTGCTTTCATCCTTCTTCTCAAAGGGGTTTATTCCCAGTGTTTTACAGTAGCTGAATTCTGTTAATGTCATTTGAGGTGTTCCAAATTTATTCTGAATGGGGCCATGGGGAGCAGGCAGGCTTGGCATTTGAGTGGGAACGGTTCCCTCTCACATTGTGCTAAGGGCAGTATTTCAGTACTTCTGAAATTAATTATTTTAGCAAGATAAGTAGAGTTTAAACAGCTAAAATGAAAGGCAGTCATAGAGAGACCAACTTCCACCCAGGAAGGTGGTGCTGGCCCTTGTCTCTCCCTTTGTGAAACCACAGAGAGAATGGTCCTTGTTTGGAGAGACACCCAGGCACCCCTCACTGGGAGGGTGATCGAGGACTTTTGTTACACAGCGCCTGGAGTGTCAGCCCCAGAGGTGTTTTGCGTTATTCCTGTTTTACTAGGCAACCCTGACCCTGACTTTTTTTTTTTTTTTTTTTTTTTTTAAGGTCTCCTTCACTCTATTTTTGTGTCATTGTCCAGGCCTGATTGTGACTTTGGAATAAGCAGAGTATCCCTGATCATGTAAATGCTGATTAGCGCAACACACACGCTCCATATCACAAAAGGTGTGAAACAAGTTTTGCATCTGCCTCTGTTTTGTCTCTGGTCTTCTGACTGCAATATTAATCAGCATCCCTCTGTCACTGTAATAGAACTGCCTTGGTCTTTAGCATGTGTGTCCTGGCAGAACTCCTTTCAGGTAGGAGTGTGCTCATGTGCCACTCTGTAGACCGTGTTCCCATGTTCATCTTCCTCATTCATACAGAACAAATTCAGGCATCTACAATATTCAGGTACTATAAATTTCCATCCTTATTCATGATAAAGATATTAAACAGTGTGGCTCTTTGACTGATCTTGATGCAGCATCAGAGTCCTTGCTTCCATGTACAGTCTTTATAAAGCCTCTTTACAACAGGCAATTAGGTCTCATTTGAACACCATTAGCCATTTCAGAGATAATTAAATGTTATTTTGAGGTTGATGCCACCTCTGGTAAGTATGATGTTATTTGGTACAATGATATTTAATCCTGTGGTTCTGGTGAAGACAGAGCAGCTGTGAGGGAGAGTAACCAATGTGAACATGTCTGCCAACAGCCCTGCGTCAAAGGAATGATCTGCCCAGCTTGTGGTATCCTCCTCTATAGCTATTTCCATATGTCTTATATAATAATTTCATTTTTGAAATAAAAAGCATAGTTATTTTTATATATAATTTTTTAAAGCTCTTGCCTTGAAAAAAGATTTAGTGATGTGGATTAGAAGCTCACTTTCAATTTTTATATTTTAATATTGGGCAGTAACACTGCATGAGAGACCAAGAATATTTCACAAACTGCACTTAAAATCGGATTCTTCTTTTTTGGTAGTGAATAGCTGTATAATAGTGATGACAAAGGTAAACAGCTTATTCATAATATTGGATTCCTGAAATATTTGGAAGAGACTAAAGATGTTTTACATATGCCATCTTTCGATGTTAGTTCTGCTTCCTCTTGAATTTTCATGGGAATGAAAAAGAATATTCACATAATAGGTTTGGTTCTGCAGGAAGGATTGTTAATTCAATTTAGAATACATTACTAGGGAATGTAAGTAAAGCTAGTCTGTATTTAAAAAAAAATTACAATTAGGAGACTAGAGAGACTAAGGAAAAAATATTCTTGCTTCATGCTTTAGAAATTTAGTCTTTTGGCATGTTTGCAAATGTGGTTTTAGGAACTTATCAAATGTTATGCTAAATATTTAAACCTAAAATTTGCTCTGGTTGTGTAGTAAAAGGTAATGACAGAAAACTGGTTTTGTGTCAGAGGTGACATTGTTTTAGGCTGTTTGAAAAAGGACAGGAAGCTTAATTGATCAAGTAGTTAAAATGTTAGACAGTTTCCAAAGCTGCAGATTTGAATCTATAATTCTGTGGCCTTCAAACTGAGTTCCTGTTTGCGTGAGCAAGCTCTGCGTCTGCAGCATGCCCAGAAATCTTGGACCTGCATCTAATGGTTCTAGAATGGAGCAGCAGCATGAGTATGTTCAAGTAGCAGCAATCCAGATTGGCTGATCGGTTCTATACAGGCTCTGATTTTTGGGGACTGCCGATTAACAGCTGCATAACAATAGTCTCTGTTTTGTGCAGATGAGGCAGGCAGTACTACATAGAAGCCGCTGCTTATCCAAGCAGCCAAATGCTAAAAACTGCAGTAACGGCCCAGCTGCCTGAGTTGCAAATTACTGAAGATAGGAGAATGTAACTGGGAAGCATCTTTATTTATATGCCCTCCCCATTCTTATAATTTTTGTACTTTTTTGTTTATTGCTGTTCTAGATGGACCTGTGCTATAAACTGATATGGCTACTTCAGCCATATGGCTATCTACTTCACTGTTAAATAGGATTGAAATCAGTCAGTGGATTTACAATTAAAAGGTAGGGGTGAGGAGCCAAAACCATATATATACAGTGTCATATATGTGGAGTATCATCACATAAACATAATTTTCTTAGGAGCTTGCATTGAAAATCTGACATGAGTTGTTGATGGTGTGAGGACTGCTGGTGCTCTGAGCTTGAATTGGTGGCTCCTGAAGGCAGTAGGTTGTCTTCTTGTTCTCTGTTTGTATGGAGCTATCAGAATATAATCCTGTTCTGTGCTAGATAGTGGATTAAATATATTTGATATCTTAAAGTCACTCTTCTGTGTGAAGGTTTTCAGGGTCGATGTGTGAAGTACTATGTTTAAAATGGTTTTGAATCTGGAAGCAATCACAACCACTGCTTTCAAGACTATGCACTTACTCAGCTCTTGTGGTTGGAAATACCTCTTAGAGAACAGGAATTGAGCGATTATTGTGTCTTACTTTGAATTATGAATTAATTCACTGTACGGAATTATTGCTAATGTTTAAGACAAGGGCACTGGTATAGTCTGTGACTTCATACACAGTAAGTCCTCTCGTCTCCCAGTACAATTTAGTTGGAAGAAATAGAAATCTAATCCTTTAAGAATCTAATGTTAAATCATGTATTGCTTTTATGAACTTTATTTCCAGAGAGGAGTAAAAGCTTATACAGTGAATTCTTAATAGCTTAAATAATGGTTTAAATGTTTGCTTTTTCACCTTTCATCATAACGCTGCAACAGAGTAAACCTAAATGCTTTTTTTCTGTTTAGTTTTCCCAGCATAACCAAATTACGATGTACTTTTTAATAGTAGTATGGTAGTTTGTCCATATAATAGCCCTTTAGTAATGTACCTTCATATTAATAAACTCATGAATGTTATTTTTCTCATAAGAGTCTTTGTTTTAAATAAGAAATGTGAAAATTAACATTGCCCCTAGCATGATGATTGAAGAGCCTGCTGCTACAAAAGTGGAAATGGCTTGAGGGATTGAAGCAGTAGGTGACTGCCTATAATTTGTTAGGGAACTTTTTGATTAGTAGTTGTCAAAAAAGTTTTGGAATTACGGGGGTGTTGGTGACAAATTAATATGCTGTGCCTAGAACTTCTTGATCTCTCCAAAATAGTTGTGGTGTACAGTGGAATGGTTAAATAGCTGAAAAGGTGAGTGAGGCGGTGTTCTTGAGCAAAGCAGCAGTTTATGTTCCAGTCATACAGAGTATTAAGTGCCTGTTCAAGTGACTCTCATAAACACTTCTTTGGATTTCAGTGGGTTCATTCACATGAATTAAATAAAGCAGATGCTAAAAGTTTGCAGAAACTTGAATCTGTCTGAAGAGTTTATTTTCCTGGTAGCTCTGGCTGCCCAGAAGTATTTACAGCATGCTCTCACTTTCTAAAATCTTGCAATCATACTTGTAATTGTGCGTTTGAAAGTATGAGACTTTTGCTATTAAACTTCTGAAGAGATGAAAAAAAAATTATTTAAAATCACAAATTGTAGGGGTCAAATAAAGCTTTATCTGTAAGGATCTGCATGTGGATAGAAAAAGAGAGATCTTTGTTAAGAATGGTCCATGGAAAAAAGCATCATGAAGGGAGCATGGGGAAAAAATAAAATAGTTTTCCAAGAGTCGATGTTTATCAAAAAGAGAAGGATCTCGGCCAATCCTCCACAGAAAGATAAAACGTAAACACCAGGAGAAGTGATTGATCTAGAATTCATTTCTTTTTCCTTTCTCAGCCCTCTTAGATGACATGGTGATGAAAAGAGAGGATTAAAATGGGTTTCTTAAGGCCAAAATTTTATTAGGAAATTATTAAAAGCACATTGTGTCTCTTAAGGTGAAGTTGTGCTCTTTTTGGTCCAGCCTTGCTGCAGAGCATTTTCAGAGGAGAGCAACAGACAAGAAGAGGGGATAAACATAGATCATTCTTTCATTATTCACAGCTAATAATACCTGTGGAATTTTCCATTTGTTCTCCTGGTCTGTCATTCACTGAAAACCCAGTGCATGGTGAAGACAGGTCTATATCCAGAAGGGATTTTGGGCCCTAACTGCTTCAACTCCTTTGTCTGGAGAACAGTTTTGAGCTGTGACTACTGCAACAGTGAGAATTCACACAGGCAGGAACTAAGTTATGGAAGCAGGGGAATGATATGGGAGAATCAAAATTCTGTCTGTGTGCCCCACTGTCCCCCTGCCTGCTTCCAAACAAAAGGAGGGGGATGATGAGGTAGAGAAATTTCTGAAGGCCCAGCACAGAGAAATTGACTGGAGTCTAGTTATTGCTTCCATGGAAAACTTACTTCTAATGCACATTGCATTTCATTTTTAGAATCCTAAGGGATTGATCTTCCATACCATGGCACATAGGGAGAAACACTGGCTTTATGGAGAGGCCTTTACCAAAGGCTTTGGTAAAGAAGCAGGTAATCACAATTTTGTGATAAAAGCTGAAAGTTTTCACTTTCTTTTTTCACTTTCAGTATTTTTGTCCAGAAACACCATCAGGTGTTCATGGGTCTCTAGCGCACAACAGTAAACACTGTTGTCACCTCTGTTGTCATAGCCTGGGAGGGAACTCAAAGAATTGTGGGTGAATTTAAGGTTGAATGGGTTAAAATGATTTCACAAGTCTCTGGGAGTCTGGATGGACTGGAGATTTCTAGATAATTCTATAAATCCACCTTTAAGTAAAAAAATCTGGTAAATCTAGTTCTCCTTCATTGCCTAAATTTATTTTAGCTGTCAGTGACTGATGGTAGTATGAGCTGGTTAAGAGTCATATCCCTGATCATTGCTCAGTTGCTGCTGTGCCTCTCTCCAGCCACAGGCCACCCAAGCACTTTCACTAGGAGAACCATGTGTATGAAACACTGGCTTCAATCCAGCCTGTAAAAAATGCTCGTAATTATGGAGTCTCATTAAAATTAAATCAGTGAAACAGGCTTCTGCTCTTAAAAATGACGGGTGGAATCCAGAGATCCTGAAGACCTTTATGCTTTCATTGTGAAATAATTCCTTCTCTTCCTTTGATCTATCAATTAATTTGAAAAAGTACCATTATGGTTAGCAGGATCACCTGAAAAGATGCCCACAATCTGGAGGACAAAGCTGTAAAATCTCTCAAATAGCTGACCTCCATTTTTCACATACTAAAATGAAATCTACTGGCATGGTTGAGATGATGGTCAGTCCCTCATCAGCTTCTTACTTCTTAAGTTGTGACAGGAATCTGCTAATGGTGGTCAAGAATTCAAAGATGGCTCATTATGGCTTTGTTTTTCCTACTGAGTCATTCTGTTTACTTCTGAAGTGCAAAATAAGGTATTTTAATTTTTACATGACTTTACCATTAAGATTGGAAAGTACTGACATCTATTTTTCAGAGTTCTGATTCAGTACGAAGCACCAACCCTGCAGCGTCAGGAAGACGTTTTACTGCTCGTGGCTGCTCCCCACTGCAGTTTGCAGTTACCCAAAAGCCGTTCAGCTGAGGTGTGAGGAATGGCAGTGGCTTTTGGGTTTGGTGTGTGCATTCCCAGATGAACTACAGCTTCCCAGCAGTACAGTGAGCCTGAAAGTCTTTAACACTTCTGACAGGTGCTGAGTTACGGAAATGGCTTATCTGGAAGGTTCTTTGTTGATGCATCTGTACAGGTTTTGCTCAAAGTAGGTGGACTGAGGGTGACCCAATAGGATTTTCTGTGTGTGATTTTAATCAGTTTAATTCAGGAATGGAACACAGGGCTTAGCCTGTGGAAGGATGTCTCCAAAACATGTTGCTGAAAATTAACTGAATTTGAAAAGTTTTAATTGTAGGATGTACAGGGATGAAGAAAGTTTGCTTAATAAGTTCAGGGTTCAGTCTCCATTTTTACATAAATTGAAGGAAATAAAGTGTAATATCTTGTATTTTTAGGCATTTTCTCTTTTATTTTCATGTACCCAATATGCATTCTTGTATCTCTTAAAAAAAAAAAAAATCCAGATCAGTTTTTGTGACTTAAGAAGAAATACACTTCTTTGGAAAAGCAGAGACTGAAACTTTTTCCTTTATAATTGGAGCCAATAGATGCTCCCAGTAGTGAAATTTCTTTCTTTTCCTCCTTAATTGCAAGCACCAGAAAAAGCTGTAGTTAAGACACTGGCAATGGAATAAATAGCTGACCTGGTGGAACGTGCTTGGGCTGTAGCCAGGAATCTGATCCATAGATACACTCTCCTTTGGGGAATGGTGCTTTCTCTTTGCTTTGTAAGTCTTGTAGTAACCTACTAAAAATATTTTTTTTTGCTTTATTTTAAGCCAAACATTTATTTTTATAAATAATCAAATTCCAAAAAAAGTAGTCTGGTAGATTGTGACTCTTTTGAGAATAGGAGGAAATAATATTACTTCTGAATTATGGATTGTTTCCACTTTTTCTTATATCAATATACATCCAAGAATATGTGTTGTGAATTTATTAGGTTTGGCTACCCCTGAGTGAGACTGGTATTATAGCTCAGTTCTGTAAAACACTGTGTTATTTCCAAAGTACCATGTAATAACATCCACGGTCTGGAATTCTGTTCTCTCGCAAGCTCCAGCATACAAGGAGTGCAGCATGGCGTTATCATCGGCATATTAATTACCTGAATAATCAAAGTGAATGCCTACAGTTGCTGTTTGCTGGAGATTTCATCTGGTGGTCAGGAGCAGAGCAGTGCCAGCTAAGTAACAGCTTGCTCCAAACTGTTGGAGATTGGTGTTGACCTCACATTAAAGAAAGCCTGAAGCTGTGCAGGGAACCAGCCTGTTCTACCTCTGTGGGGTTGCTATGGGCACGTGGGCCTGAGAACCACTAATATGGACTGGCAGCAAGTGAAAGAAATCTATAGAAGATCTAAATATAAATATAATGCTATAATAGCATTCAGCCTGATATATTGGTCATGGACTAGTGCTTTAACAGTGTTTGACCAGTGAATTTGTCACATGTTGAGCAGATGGAAAGTGTTTCTTGCTGGATCTTTTCATAGGGTGAAGATGCTTTGTGGATGAAATTTGCTTGTGTATTTTGTTGGCTGTTGGTAATGTAGATGAGTAATTTACTGAGAACAGAGCTGGTTCATGAAGGGGAAAAACCAATACTTCAGAAATGAAAAGCAATGGCTATGAAAGTTGCATTGCTGATCTTGTAAGGAAAAATAGAGTTCATTTTTTTTTCCTGAATTTGCTATCTGGATAATCAAAGTTAATCACCATTGTTAGACACTTTGGAGTAAAAAAAAATTATGTCTCTAGAGTTGCTTCCTAAATTTAAACTCACAACCAGACTTTTTTTTTTCCTAATCAGAAAGTCATAAAGAATGCTTGGGGGCTGTCATGTGGTGGTGGTATTTATGTGACAATTCCAACTCCACTGCTTATGTGAAATGGTCAATCTTTCATAAAGTCACCAGGTTTGCAGAAAACTTCAAGTGCTGAAATCACTCTTCCTGGAAAAAGAAATGAAAAAGCCAGGCTAAAAAGAAAAACTGCTGAGTTAAAATTGATGTTCAGATTTTCAGATGCCCCACTTCTTTATTTCCCAAAATAATGCTGCCCCTGATCTGTTTCTTACGTCAGTTTACATATTTAAATCTATTTATTCTGATTTTCTTTTAGGTGATCCTGATCCTTACCAAGTATTATCATACTGACATGGGGAAAGTTCTGGAGAGCTCTTTGTGGAGGTAAGTTCTCTGCTTTTTTCTATAACCTTCCCCCCTGCCGTTCTTGGAATAGATCCATTGCTTCCCTTTCCAGACTGCTGCTGAGTTGAGTTGGTAGTCGATTCATGCTATTGAAGTAAGATTATCCAGATTGTCATCAGCTCTTACTCCTTCTCTTCCTTGAATGCAGTTCCTGTAGCTGAATTAGAGTTTGTAATGAGTTTTTAACAGTAGAGCTAAGGAATGATAGAGAATAATTAGGTACCTTCTTGATGCCACTTTGCAAGGTGCCCTGCTTTTGCTTTTCCCAGAAGTTTTGCATCAAATTTACTTAAAAGTTTGAAATGCTTACTGTGTTGTGATGTGTCTTTTGGGAGTTCTTGCTGCTTGAGTAGCATACTGAGGTTAGTAAATAATCCTGCTTTGGAAGTAGTTATGATTGTCTGGATGAAATGTACCAGCTGTGTAGGTTATATTGTGTTTTATGACAACTGGAAATAAACAGTAATCCAAATAAATTTCTAAACTGATTCTCATTCATTCTCATTCCCATAATATTTTTTAATTAACCAATATGCTTGTTGGCTGCATGTGCACAGATTGCACACTTTGGTGTACACCAGCACAAAAGCAGGGCTAAGGTAAGTCTATGTTATTCTAGTCACACTGGTTATCTTCTCAGGTCTTACTTGTTTTGCTATGGGGACTTGTTATTCTCTAATATTTTTTTTTTGTGTGTGTGTATGTCTGTATAAACTTTCCCCAACAAATTTTTGCTAGAAGCATGATATACATTTGAAAAGCTGAAGTATTTCACTGTTATCAGTAAATATTATACTGTGCCCATATTTGCTCTGCTAGTTTTGCTGGTTATCTCTAGCAGTAGAAATAAACGACAGGAGACTTAGGCAGTCATATGTGAAATTCAAGTGTAGCTCATAAGCTTCACGTCTAGAAACAGATAAACTAAAACATTGTGGCTTAGGTGCTTGTAAACTTCATGCTGTCCCAAGAGCTTGTATGGTGACTTGACCTTCAGCTGTGTGTGTAACGACCTTTAGAGACAGTCCAAGAGAAGGACTGGGTAAGGGAATAGGGAGTGGGAAAAGCCTGTGTCCAGGACATGCGGCAAAACAGCCTTGTTACTTATTTTGGAAGAGGTGGCTTTGTTTTAACCTTGTGGGGTTTCTCAGTGACAGTGCTTCTGCAACACCTTGTTGTCACACCCGTGTCTGAGTAGTGCTCAGTCTGGCCAGGGGCAGTGGGCCATGCAGAACAAGGGTTTTTTCAAGTAAAAAAAAAAACTTCTAGTCATAAGAAGGGGATATTCAGGAAAGAGAGTTAGATCAAATGGAGACTGCTTAACATTGGCTCAGGACTGGCCTTTTTAGGGCTATGACAGTTAATTTGTAACTATCCTTTAAACTCACAAGATGCGAAATGAATTGCACATTTGTTTGTTTTAATTTTTGTCCAACATCTTGTGCAAATAAGACAACCAGATGACGGTTTGGATACTCCCAATTGCGTAAGCACACAACTGCTTTCCTATTACATGCCAGTGGCCCATACAACATGTGCAATATATTTCAAGTTTTGCAATCCATACTTCGGGGTATCTATCATAGTCATTTAAACATTTTCAGTTGGACTCTTCAAAATAAACTCTTTGCTCTTTTAAAATAAACATAAACCAGGTTTCAGATAATGTTGCTTTTTTTGAGAACATAAACACTTAAAACAAGGTCATTCAGACATTGCTGACAGCTGGTGTAAAGAACTGGTGTGAGAACTGCATTCAAATAAAATCGATACTAGCGTGCATCATCTGGAAATGGTGCCTTTTTACTTACAAGTAACAGATGTACCAGATGCTTTGATACTGGCTCAGGTCACGGTACCGCCCCAGGGGCTGGGCACAGATGTCCTCGGGGCTCTCAGTGGTGTCAGGCTTTGGGGATGTGCCAGGGGCCCATGGCTCCACTTTAGTGTGACAGGGATGGAGCCTTGGGGGACTCTCCTTGGGTATGTCTTGCAATTTCAGAGGGCACAGCCCAGCCAGGGTCTGGACTTCAGTGTGCCTTGGGCTGTCCACTTTGTAAAGAGAACCCCTGGGAGTTCACTCCTTGATGTGATGATGCCCAGAACCTTCTGAGCCAGAGGTGGGGATGAAGGCTGGGGCTTGTGGACCAGACAGGCTGGATGAGTTCTGAGTCTCCCGGTCTAGTGGAAAGTTCCCTGCCCAGGGCAGGGGGATTGGACCTACATGGTCTTTAAGGTCGCTTCCAACCCAAACCATTCTGTGATTGTATAGTTTCTAAAACCAGGAAGGAAAAGCTGAAAGGAAGTGAGTGCTTAAGATTAGCGCTTGGGCCAGGGGTTACTGCAGAGCTGATCCATGCCTGGGTATGTTCTGGGCTCACCTCCTTCCTCCACCTCTGCCTGCTGTGGCATAGAAGAAACACACACAGTTGTGGGACTGGAGGAGTGTCAAAGTGCCTGGGTCTGGAAAAACACAAATCAGACCAACTGCTGCAAAAATATCAAATAGTGCCTCTCTCTGTTGAGAGGTAGCTCACTGAACGAAGCTGCCTTTGCAGTCAAGGGACTTCTGTGATTTTCCCTGTGTAAAATGGTTGGAGCTTTGCCAGTTTTCACCCACATTTGTTGATAGAAATGGGGTGTTGTATTCACATTGCCAGCCTGCCCAGAATGTGTATTGTATATATTTTTCAACTTTTTTGTTTGATTCTCTTTTGCATTCCTCTCATTTGCATCAAACAAATATGCAGTGAAATAGGTGTGAAAAAACGGTACAGGGGTTTTTTGTCAGTGGAGAAATGCCATTAATCTGTTTCTGTGCCCCAGTGGGAATAGACCCTCTCTAGTTATTTCCTGAATTGGTTCAATGTTTTCGTTCCTATCTTGCCTGGCCAGATAATACCAGACATAATATTCTGTAAAGTCACTAAGTGACTTAGTTATTAAGTGAAAATAAACTAGTTTTATAAATGGATCAATTCCCACCAGGGTAATTTTTTAATGTTAATATCCCAGTTTCTCTTGATGGCCAGTAAATGTTAACTTAGCTTGGTGTTTATCAGTTATTTTGTTTCTTGAAACTGCATCATTTGTCTTGTAAAACATACTTCCACTTTATCTCCTTCCTTTTCTCCTATCACTCAAAAGAAAATTTTTCTCCTTTAGTGGAAAAAAGAATGCAAAAGGATAGTCTAGTGATACAAATTTGTTCTTAGTGTCCTTAGAGTTGCAGTCAGACTTTTAAGAGTAATGCAAATGGTGGCGAAAAACACCAGTCAGAGGTAGATGTCTGGGCAGGGGGGGCTTTATGCAAAGATGATTTGCAGGTGGATCTTGGTGACACATTTCTGTGCCTCTGCAGAGCACTGTCAGTTTGTGTAATTTATGCCTGCCCACGCAAGTCAGGTTACAGGCTTGGGAGGCCTAAAGTTGAATTACTTTGGAGTTTTTCCTTATTGAATAAATAGGGAAAATAGTGCTGTGTAATGAAACTCTTAACAAGTTTTTTACTAGTAACAGCCATGTCTGGTTACACTGAAGAGGTAAAGACAAAATCTTGATGGAAGTATGCAGTTAAAAAAATACCAGACTGTGCTTTAGTCAGCTATTTCTGATGCTTTCTTAATTTGCTTGTTAAGTAATTGTCAAGGTGTAAATTGTATAATTATTTGACTCAAAATAAGGTAGGGAAATATATAGAGATGACATTGGTTGTCACTTGAATATAAACTAAAATAACTTTGTGAGAAGAAGCAGAAGATTGTTTTTGGTCTACTTTTAGCATTTCTAAACTGTGGTACATATTGGGAATACAGGTTGGTTGTTGTGTTAGAGTTCATTAGCATAATGAAAAAACTGAGAATTCAAGTACTAAAATTATCTTCACAAGTTGTGCATACTTAGAAGATACTTTACGTGCTAGAGCTGTTCGTCACACACTTATCTATCCAGCATATTTATAGTATGAAGGAGCTGAATCCAGCTGACCATTTAGGTTCAGTGTGTGTTTTCGTATGCTTATGGACCTGTTTGTGCACAACTATATAGGTGCACATATTTTACAGCCTCAGGTACCTGCTTGCATCTGTTGTTACATGTAAGTATTTGAATTTTACAATCAAATAGTTTAACTTTGAATTGGTAACCACTAAGAAATTAATGCTAATATTTATCTGAGTTAATTATTCCTAATAATGTCTCTTGGAAATATAGATTATTATTATTCCATTTTATACATGTGACAACTGAGATGGTAATATTGCTGAAGGTTATGCAGTGCTGACTTGGCACTGTATGGCCATGGAATTGCCTTTCAACACTGTGCTTAGACTGGCTCAGAGTCTGGTAGGCATGTAGCCTTCCCTTTCTTAGCTTGAGCTAAGCAATGAATAATAGATGCTGCTGATGATTGCTAATAAAGTTTTGATTGCATATTATCAAGCTGTAATGATACAGTAGTGCTAAAGTGGCTTGCTGCGTAATTGCCATTGCTCCCAATGGCATCACCGTGTTGTTATTGCTTCACCACAGCAAAACAAATGGCATTACTTGATGCTAACTGCACTGTTGGATCCTCTTAGCATTGCCCGCTGAGTGCTAGGTAGGCCTGTTTTCTGAGGTGTTTGGTTGTTTTATTCTGTGTTATCAGCAAAGAAATAGTAAATGAAGAAAGAGGCTTCCCATCTTCTTAAATATTTTTGAATATCCCAGCTGAACTTTCTGGGACTCCTTACTCCAAAGGCAGCCTGTGGGGGAGCAAAGTTGAAGCACTGTGGGAGGAGGTTGTAAGTCCAGATCAGTGGCTGGGCAGGTGGAGGTGAGAGCAGTCGGGAGAGCCTCACAGACAGCATTGTGCCTGCCAAATCTCAAGGACTGAGGAAATCCTATCTTTGGTGGCACAGCTCTTTCCATCTGCACCCACAATTCCAGGACAAGACTCACTTTTACAAGCCCACTGGCCATCAGGAGTGATCGGGGCTCTGTGACTGCAGGGGGCTTTGGGCATTTACAGAATGCAGGACTACACCAAGGCTAAAATCCAAACTACAAAGAGCTGGAGAGTCTTTTAAGGTGGATGCAGTGAGCAACAGACTGCTCAGGAAAGTAAAATTTCCAGGTGGCTCACAGAATGTGTGAAAATGAATATAGACATTTATTTACAAAATCTTTGGACTTGTAGGTGAAACTCAATTCACTTGTTTCCTAAAATTAATTTAAAAAGGAAAACAAGAACCCCCAATATACAGTTCAGTGTCCCAGTGACGTTTTTGGTATGAAGTACTGCTTAATAAATGAGCAACTGTATTCTGCAACAACTTGCGCTTGCAGATGGCCTTATATTGTGGCTCAGCTTTGAAAAGTGACTTTGTAGAAATGGCCCCAAGGGATGGAGTTACTGAGTCTGTGATTTTCATATCAAATTTTCTCTTTCCAAGTAATAACAGAAAAAGAAATGGCTTTCTAATTATTAGCCCAGTGAACTCAGCTTGGGATCTAATGTCTAGCTGTGCTTTCTCTGGGTAATGCATCATCCTCAGCAATGCACCCTGAGTTTCTGCAATCAAAATAGACTGTCTTTAATTATACCTGTGCAGCTCCTTTGTGCCCCTATTATATCCTTATTTACACCTGTTCCACTGAGTGAAGGTTTTGGGCAGTAGCGTTGAACAGGCAGTCCTGCAATTAGAATTTTATTTCTCTTACTGAACAACAGATTTTTTTTTAATGCTGTCTTTGATCATATTTCCATATTAATGTAATAGTAATACAAAGACTTTCATTATCTTTGCTGCAATGTGCATTGTCTTGCTAAAACTCTACAGTGCACCATTATGAGTTGAATCGTGCTGGAAAGTCTTTATTTTGGACATTTAAAATGAGCTGTAAAACCACAGCTAGAAAGTGAATATGGTGGGTTTCAGCATGTCAGCAATGTTTTATGGGTGTCAAGTAGAAAAAATATATGGAAGATAAAGGAAATAAAATAAACATGTCTTGACAAACCTTGGATTGTGCAAGGTGTTGAAGAGGTGATTATTGGTGTTTTCAATGGGCAGTGGAATTGATTCAGGAGCACAGAGGGTGCCTGTGTTTCAGCATGTGCTCTAATGGACACACGACCTACCATCGACTTTCTGAGCCCAAGGCCCAGCACAATGGGGTGGCAGGAACCTTGCTGTTGCCTTGGTGTTGCACTCATCCTGTCGCAGGTTTTGGCTGTAGCTTTTGGCTGTTCAATAGCGGAATGAAATTTGGCCATGAATACTTGGAACTGTTCTTTGAGTTGTGACCTGTAAACTCCTCTGGAGGAGACATCTATCAAAAGGCTCTCCAGTGCATGGGATTTAGCTTAAGCAGGTACTTTTATGTCTGTGTTACCATAAGAGTATTTAAAAATTATTTTGATGTCTTACTATGTATGAAGGTCTGAATTGAAAAAGTATATCCTACAAACCAGTAAAAGCTACCAAACAAGTCTGTCCAAATTCTTTACTGAGTATCTGTTGGCCACAGATGAGAGTGCTGTGTCATAACTACTTTTCCATCTCTTTGACAACTTGGAATGGTGGTGATTTTGATTGTTTACATGTTTCTACACTACCTTGTGATCACATAAAGAATATATGACATGCAGATAAAGATCCAGTTAGAAAGCTGTGGTTTGTGTAGCTGGGAAAAGGCTCTTGCAGTACACTTACTTTTTTTGAAGCTGACTGCAGCATGGCTACTGAACATGTTAAACACATCTTGGAGCATGGGAATTTTGCTGCTTTACAGGTTGATTCCCACCCCCTCACCCCCCCCATCCCCCTTCTGGAAAATGAATTAAGTCATTGCAAGATATAACTCATTATGAATGAGTCAATATATTGAGAAAGAATAACCATTTATTTTAAATGGCTTAAGAATACTTTTCTATTGTTTGAGTAACTTGAGCCTAAGTTATAGAATTTCTGATTGCTTTAACTGGTACTGCAGACTAAGTGAGAATTGTACCACAGGTTCTTGTTTTAAGTAGATTCTCTTTGGCCAGGACTGATGGTAACAGAATTGATCTTTCCTTCCCAAGACCCATGCAGCTCGGTAGCAGTAGGATGTTTAGGAAAGTTACTTCACTGGTGTTTCCTCAGATTTGTCACAGTATCTTATTGAATAAGCCTCCCTGCAAGAAATGATCCTCCTTCTTGCCAGCCTCAGCAGACAGGTTTAAGGCAAGGAACAGGAAACACAGTCTTTCTGTACATTAGTCATCCATGGGGCTTGTGATTTTGCATCTGTGTTCCTTTTGCCCTCCCTCTCTGCACAAAAGAAGGAAGTTTTGCCTATGATCCACTTCTATGTTAACAAACTGAGAATTCCAGTCTTGGAGCTTTTATTGTGGCATGGTTCCTCTGTACTAAATTAATACAAAAACAGTTAACAGTTCAGCCATCAGTTTTTTTGCTAATCAGAGGTATTTTGTGCATTGTCATCCGTTAACTCCCACTGTCAGCAGGTTGGCACTGTGGGGAAGTGGAGGGCCCATAACCTGGGGCAGATGGAATGACACCATATATATATATATATAAAATTACTACCTTTGCCACTCTGCAAAATGAAATAAATAAGAAACCATGATCAAAACAGCTGGTTTCATTGCCTCTCAAATTTTTGTGATGATGAATGAAGTATAAAAACTGGGGTAGGATATATTTTTAAAATCTGAGAAGGGTGAAGTTGTGACTTCATGGAACTTGTGATAAGGTACATGTGATATTCCACTCAGCAACTAGTGATGCTGCTGATTCCACCTTCAGCCTGCTGTGTGACCTTTTTTGAAGAATCGGCCATCACTGTGCTTTCTTCCACTTGGTATTTTACCTATCTGTTTCTTTGGAATATAGATAATTTGGAGAACCAATTGTAAGATCCCCATCAGTGCTGGGGCTGTAACACTGCATTGATATGAATAATAGGAAGGAGCTGTAATGTTTATGGATGTTTAGTGTTTGTGTCCCTAAAGCTTTTGGCTTGAGTCTGAGAAGGCAGGAGTCCATCTGAGAGCACTGACACACCATGAGACTCACCTGAAAACACTCATCTTTTCCCTCCAAGGCTGCTGATGGTGCAGTGCCGTTTCGTAGCTGATGGTTTGAAAATGCTGCTTTGCAACCCCCTGTTGCATCTCTTAGAGTTGAGCACCTTGTGCACTGATGTGGTGTGGGGAATGTGAGCAGCTCCACTTGCCTCTGCAGTACGTGCAGTCTGCTCCAGAGCGTCCACTGTGAACTGATTGCAAATTAATTCGGTTGTTGGGACTGAATGAATGAACAGCTGCATGGTTAATTATGCAGAATGGTATAGAAAAATGTAGTGTTAATGTTTTATACCCTCATTATCCCTGCAGTATGGAATACATTTTTCAGTGTGAAAATAACAAAGGCAGTATTTCCCACGTAACTTATTTATTAAGATCATCATATTGTTAGGCAGCTTTCTCTGCTTTAATGTGGTGAGAATTGGGACAATTAAAAACTCCATACAGGCCAGTTTTTAAAATATAAATATAATCTTATGTGCTGAAGAATTTGGGGGTGTGGATAGTTTACAAAAAGTAAATGCATTTTACAGTAAGTTTTTTTTTTGGTTTTTTTTTTAAATTTTTTTTTTTATTTTTATTTTGAAATACAGAATGTTAGTTGAGAGCTTTTCCTCCCTCTTCCTGCATCCCCCCATTGAAAAGATGACTGGTAAATTGTCAATTAGTCAATTGAATCTCTGTTCCTGCTGATTTTTTAGAATTATTTTGGGGGGGGTTTTAAGTGTAAGTTGAGTTTGTCCCTTCTTTCTTCTGCTTCCCCTATTTCTCCTTTGGTGTATTTTCCTTCTATTGCATATAGAACAGGGATAGCAGGTTATTTTGTTTCAAAAAATACCTATTCTTGACCTAACCTTCGAAAAGGACATTTCACTTTCTCACTGATTTTCTCTCCTAGTGCCCTTCTTTTTTTTGCTAGCTGTTACCCTCCCTCTTTCATAGGACTGGTTTATCTCTTCTGGGCCTCACTGCTTCAGTCCAGACTGGAGAAGCTGCTTTTTAGATGAGGTGTTAGGTGTCTGAATTTTTGTATTTTGGCCAAACCGATCAGCTCCAAACCTGTCTTTTGAAGCTGTTCCAGAGCTGATATCCTCCTGATGGCAGGGCTTTCACCTCATAGTTGCTTTGACAGCCTGTAGATATTTCAATGACTTATGAATACATTTGATCCCAACTTTCTGTCACAGGATCTGAAATTGTCATTTTGGGCAGGAGTGGAGCAATACTTGTTATCACCTATTTGTTGAAAAGCATCTGTGTAAGTTAGTTTTTAAAAAAATTTTTTTAAATCTGGTATGTACTTTTTTACCAAACAGATTTAATTTTTCTTGAAGAGTGTGCATGCAGTTCACATTACACCCCTTGATAAAAAGACACCACAGTATCAGTGAAATACAACCACCTCTGGTCAAAAGCCAGGGAAACAAGTAAAGACACACGTGGTAAAATCTGCTTTCTTAATATGAAAAATACTTAAAAATTGAGCTCAAAAGCATCTGCGCCATTCACCCTTTTGATAGCCTGGCTTCCAAGCTTTCCTTTCTGGCAGGAAGGGGACGTACGGTTCTGCTTTCTGTATGATTTAGAAGAGTTTTCTGTAATGCTGATCCTTCCTTAGGATTGTTGGCTGTTCTGAAGACTTCAACATAAAATTATTTAAAGTTTTACTCTCCTCCATGAATTTGGAAACTTATCATTGTTTTATCTTAATTCTTACCATATGCTGTCAGTCCTTAATTTTGCGATGTCTCTTTGGGATAGAATTTAAAAGTCAGGTTGTGCTGTTCTGAAGTACAGTGACTACAGTTTGAGATTTCTCTTTCTTTACCCTATCCCTATGGAGTTTCTGTGCTGAATACTGGTCTCTCAGGTTTCAGTAATTTTTAATTCACTTTTTCTTCAGCCTGACATGTAAAATTAGAAAAATAAGAATATTTTACTTTTTATCCTCATTTAAAACTAATTGGAGGCAAAGTATACATGTGATGGAGTTTTGTATTTATGATGATTTCAGGTGCATAATACTTAAGTTCTTGATAGTTCAGACTGCTCAGTGCTAATGGGGAAGAGGATGCACCAGAAAAAGATTATACCTCTGCACTGGGAAAGTGCAGCACATTCTGCTAAAGTGTGGAAGCCTGGAGTGGAAATTCGCATGCCTCAGCTTTCCATGTGGCCTCAGGTGAATATATGAATCTGTTGGTGCTCCAGAGTGGAAAGCATCCAAGAAGCATCTTTAAATAAAATTAAAGATGGAAAGAAAGTTAATTATTTAAAGATCAGAGAAGTATGTTACAAATATGCTTCATAATGCTATGATAGGTCATGGTGTTTTACCTTAACAGGTCACAGTTAGAGGAGATCTCTTAATGTGCCCTGTTATGTGAAAAGCAGGATTGGAGTTCTGAAATCTTCAAAGTGATAATAAGACTGAGCTTCTCAAAAGGCCTGTTAACATTTGCAAAGTACATCAATAAGTAAATACGAGTGAATACTTAAGTATCAAATTATATTTGATTTCCATACTAACTGGAAGTCTTGATACATCCAAATGCTTGAGTTCTTACAATTTTTTTTCTTTTTTAAATTTCATGATGGGAATAAATACACAATGCTATTATTATAATAAACTTCATTATTTATCTTTTCTTTAGTATTTTTGTTAGTGCTGGGAATAGGACATAAGTTTTCTGATACCCAGTTGGTCACTTTTATCATTGCTTTACTGGCAAGTTTCTACTCTATTGTATCCATGCAGAGAAGGATTTTGGTGGCAGGGAAGCACAATGGTCATCAAGTACAACCCATGCCCAAAGCAGGAGTTGCTGCAGGAGTTAATTAGGTCACTCATGGCCTCATCCTGCCTAGTTCTGAAAACCTTCCAGGCTGGAGATCTCACAGCTTTTCTGGGCAATGCTTTGCTGCCCTCATTGCGAGGGGTTGTGTTAGCTGGCATTTCCCTCCTTACAGCTTGTGCTTGCCATCTATTGCCTTTTCAATGTCTGCCCTGATCGTGCCTTATTTAAAACTTCTTTAGATGCTGAAAGAGTGAAGTGAGATTCTCCATTAGCCCAATTTCCTAGACTGACCTAATCCAGCTCCCTCAGCCATTCCTTGTACATGGTGTGCTCCAGTTCCCAGCATCTTAGTGACCCTCTACTGGACTGGCTTCACATTGCTGATCTTTCTGCTCTGTGAAGTGACACAGATTTTGTTTTTTTTTCAAATTCCATTTGCAGAACTGGGATTGTCTGTTTTCTGGAGGTTCCTCTCTACAACTCTCTCAATATAAAATGGACTGTTCTATGGTGAATTGTTTAGAATAGTTACCTTATTTATCGGAATGAAAAAATAAGTGTGAAAATTCCTAAATCCTGAAATCATTAACAGGGGAAATTCAGTTCTTTAGAAATTGCTTAGACATGGAAGTCACTTCATTACCTGTACAGAAAGATAACATTGGTCTCGTTTGCACTGAACTGCTCAGTGTAAGAACAGTGGGGATGCCAGCATTAACTTTTTGTCCTCACTTTTGTTATGCAGTATGAATTCCTGATAGGTTTTGATTTAGTTGCTGGTACATTATTTATGACATCTCTTGGCTGCAGCTGCTGTAATCCACAAACCAAAGCCAAGCCTATTATTTCTAGTAATAGAATTGTGTTTTGTTGTAGAGCAACTCCCAGGTAATTAGGCAGGATGTGCTGTAATTGGTTGTAACATAGGCTCTTCTAAATAAAGCATTAGTCAGACTGAATGGCAGATTATTTTTTTTTTCTTTTGAAGATTGTCTACCACAGGTAAACATTAATGTGACCACAAACATTAGGAAGATTAATTTTGCCAGGAAAGGAAGGAGATTTTTTGTTTCAATGAACCTTCACTTAGAAGAGTGTTCTTTTAAGTGAGGATGTTGAAATATGCAAAGCAAAGTTTTTTGAGGGAAAGAATTCTCATACTAATCCTGCAATGTGGGTAAAGCTAAAGTCTTATCCCAAGAGTGAAATTCATACAGCAGTTTTTATTGCTATTGGATTTGGGTTTTGAACAATGTTGAATCATCTTTTGCTTGACCTATACTTTTGTATATGTATATTGTTAATTGACAGGGTTTCAAGGGTCCATGCAAACACCTGAAATCTCTGGAGTAAAATCTGCTGATTGCTTTAAAAAGTGATTATAAACTGAGAAGGAATTGTAAGAGATGCAGTTTGGTGGATTTCTTGTCTCTTGGCATCTTCCCATCAAAGCTGGATTCTTTTGTGGAGTATGTGATGAATACAAGTTAACTGTAAATAATTCAAGGGAAATGAAATGAAGTTCAGCATTAACTTTGAAAGTCCAATTATACGGTAGCCTCCCCAGAACCTTTGAGAAGCTGATGGATTTGCTTCAATTCATTCAGCAAAGTAGTGAAACAGTCTTTGCCATGAGAACATTCAGGACAGGGGATAGGAAACAAAAGGGAGCCAGGTTGCATTTGTCCTCCTGAAACTTGTTCCCTTGAACATATTTTTTTGCCATAGTGTTAGGAGAAAAATAAAACAACAAAGGGTCAAATCTTTGTGTTATGATTCTCTTTTTTTTAATCTCTGTGTTCCGTTTGGCTGGCTAATGGGGAATGCTGTTTTTGAAAAGGCTCTAGTCTGTTCTCTTGCAGGTAGTGAAGCAAAGTGAATTACTGTGTTACACATTACAAAGAAAATGTTGGGATGACACAGAGGCAGAGCCTAGACCACACAGGGTTTGTTCCAGTTTTTGTTTCATAACTCCACAGAGCGCTACATATTCACTGTTTAATTTTCCTTTGCACCATGCCTGTAAAATTCCCGTGAGAAGTAGCAGCTGTTGGTGCTGCTGTGCTCACAGTGAGCAGGATTTCCCCTTCAGCATGTCACAGGTTGATTACCAGAAAACAGCCACTCCAGAAGGAGTGGACTGTGTGGTCTTACCCTTGGGGCCAAGCTAGCCCATGTGGCCCTCTATCTTCTCTCCTGGAAAACAAATGTATTTTAGGGCACAAATGTATGGGGGCCATGAGCATAAAGTGGCTGAATTGACATAAAGCACTCCAGCACCTTTGGAAGCACGGGGGCTCTAATGATTTATATGGGTCACAAGTCAGGTCCTATAATTAACCATAGACTTCAACTGAAGTTTGTTCCAATTGTGGATTCTTTAGATGGAACAATTGTGCAGTGCACTTCTTATGTTATTTCTTATGGAAGTGGTAATCAACTGTTACCATTCCTTTTTCTTCTCCTTGGTGGCCTCTGAGGAGGCATTGGTTGGATTGCTGGATTATGTGTTCCACAGTTGAAGTCCTGAAGCAGAAAAGGGGTTAAACTCGAGCTCAACAGCAGGAATTTTCCCATCTTGACAGTTTGCTCAGCAATTTTGGTTTTTTTGCATCATAAAGAATTTTCAACTAGGCAGAAATTGGGTGATTTTCCTTGGGGTGGGAGGAACGCACTCTTGAATGTGTATAGGTTAGATTAATCTGAGTAAAAACTGTAGACTTGGAAGTCCTTGGACTTCGTCTATGATCTGACAATGATTGCATTGGTTTGGACATTAAAATGGAGAGAAATGATGTGTTAGAATGATGTCTGCTGATCCTCTTATTCTCATCTTCCTGGTCTATACTTTGCTCTGTCACAGGCAAGGATCTTTGTTGAGCCTCATCCATTATTGCTCATTTTGTCACTTAGTGTAATGGGCAGAAGATTTCAAGGAGGCACACTGGAGGCCAAGTGGCTTGAGCAGATTCTTGGCTCCTGGTTTCCTTCTGCGTTTGATAGCAAATGGCAGAAGTCCCAGTGTTGAACTGAGCCCCTCTCCCCCGTTAAGGTAACCAGGTTTAACTCCTGCGTGGACACCTGAATGGCAGCGAGACAGCCAGCCACAGAAAGGCAGTAGTTTCTTCCACAGTTTCCTCACAATGCCTGGCTTAGTTCCATGTTGAAAGAAGCAAATGGATCAGTCCCACCTCTGCTTAAAGATGAGAATATTAAAATGTAAGCATAAGAAAATTGATTGCCTCCAGCTGTGTGGGGCCACTGCTCAGTATTTGGTCAGTGGTAGGCTGCACATGAGGTGTGGCTTCTGGTGCTCTGTTTTTTGTTTTTTGTTTGTTTTTTTTTTTTTTCAAATCAGCATGTGACTTGCCCAGAGTATTGCAAGACTTGCAAAGCTGTTGGCACGTGCATTAAGTTGGTGGTCACTTCCTTTGTTCGGGTGCTAAATAAATTAGCCAAATATTTCTGTAAGTGATAAGTACATCAGGGCTTCTTGTCCATACATTCAGATGCATATAGAAAAGGGGGATAGAGTCATGGGAACATTTGCAAGCTGGAGGAAATGGCCTGCTGTGAGGGCTGCACAGCCTTCAGATGTTCAGCTTATCAAAGAGGAGTAAAGGGCTATTTAAATCTAAGGTTCAGTTTACAAGAGGGCTTGATGTTTGCCCTGCTCAACCCTGGGTGACCCTTGCTGTAGCCACTAGGCTTCAGGGAAGCGAGGGATGTGTCTATTCATTTTTTTTCCTCTTTCTGATATTCCCTATTTTACCTGGTTTGACCAAAAATACCTTTCTGACTTCTTGCTTCCTAGTCAGATTTCTCTGTAAGTTTTTTTTTTTTTTTTTCTTTTGGTGACTTTCTTTAAAAAAGAAAGGGAGGTAGTAATTGCCCATTTAGATGGGCATGTTCATTCTCCAGTTGTTTTTCTACTGGTCGGATGGAGGGAAGGTTGGTCATAGAGTAGTAAGCCAAGTAATAAAACGAGTACATGGGAGAAGTTTATCACAGTCCTTTACAAAAAGTCATTTATAACATTCTGACTTGTCAATAAGGCTTTTTAAACAACATTAACTTAGTTTATAAATTTCATCCCACTTATAAATTAGCAGTACATAGCACCAACTGTGCACTGGAAGCAGCGGTAATCTCCATCTGATTGCTCACAGCCAAGGTGTTAAAATGGTCAGAAGTCCCAACAGAGTCCATGACAGTTTATGTTCCTGTAGGCAGCTGCAGCAGAAGGACCAGGAAACTTATACAAATGCAGCTGTGAAATATGCTTTTCTCTTGGGATGATTCAGACTGGAGCCTTGGCCATTAGCACAATGTTTGATTTTTATGTTTGTGTTTAGTTGCAAAAATATTAAGTTTTGAAATGGTGAAATATTGTTAGTAAATTCTTTTAAAGACTGTGTGAAGTCAGAAGGCATCCTGACCTTTGTGCAATAGGGTGGTGGGAAGGCATCCAGACTCGTGCCTGGGTGTTCACCGAGAGCCTGATTAACTCAGGCATCTCAGCAAAGTGTAGTGTGTGCAGACCAGGGCCGTGTGCCTTCAGGTGCCTATGCACGCTCAGGCTTTGGCCTTTGCTTCAGAGAGCAGAGGTAAGGCTATTATTCCTGTTTTGTTTGCTTCTCATCCATGTGTTCTGCCACTTGAATGGGAATGTTTTCCCCAGTGAGCATTAATTAAAAGGAAACAAGGTAGTTCAGATTGAAAGGTTATCAGCAAATGCTGCATGAATGAAAATGCTAAATGAGTGAATCTTTGCATGTCTTCTGTGTCAGTTCTGCTTATAGGAACAATTCTGAAAAAGAGACAAAATACCCAATGCATTAGACTGGTAGCATTTAACAGTTTGAAATACTCAAATTACCCATGTACTCATTAGGAAAAGGGGTCAGTACTCAGAGGGAGAATGGATGACTTACTAATTTATGGTGTTACTGAATCATGTAAATGAGGGTCTTGTTTAGCTTTAAATGGAGATGTTATGCAATGATGTTAGCTTGGATGTGGGGCACTTCTCTCAGTGAAGATTGTATGTTTTTGGTAGATTTTAATGGTCAATTTGCATACCATCCATGCTGGGTAAGCAGTCTTGTACAATTTGAAAAATTATACAAGTTTTGTTCTGAATTGCTCTGTTAAACTTAGATGGATTGAATATTATTATAATTTAAAATAAATTGGTAGGAAGGGGAAAAATAAATCAAGATGAAATCTCAGTTGGAGAATATGGTTTTGAAAACCCCTACTATAAATACATTGTACATGCAGAGGAAGCTATTTAGGAGATTATTGTTTTAGGAACTTCTTCCTTTACATATTCCCTTCCTTGCCATTAATTTTTTTCCTCCTCTGTTATTTCCTATCAGATGAGCAATGAGGGAAAGTGACAATAAACTCATTGAGTATGGTGAGAGTCAGAATGATGTAGTGCAAAGCAATATTAAAGTCATTCTCAGCTACACATTCATCATTTACTGCCTTGTATTCTTTGGTTTGGGATAAGAAGCTATTGGGTTCTTGCAAGTCAGTTCCAAGCACCTTCTCCTTTAGAAGGAAGATTAGGAGTAAAAATAGATTTTTCAAATAACATAACCTCCATTTATATCCTGTGGAAGTTATATTAAAAGGAGAATCTCTCCCTGGAAAGCTTTTGCAACGAGAGAATTGAATTTAACAGGCTAAGCTTTCTCTGATAATAATTGCACAGCTAAGGATGATGCAAATTTAATGGCTCTCATCACATGAGGTGAAAGAAAGCAAATATTAGGTTTATGCTTTAATTTGTGATTTGCTCTACTGTTGATTCTTCCCTGCAAGAAGAAAGCTGAGTTGTATGTTGTGCTGTTTGTAAGTTTTTTTTGGTTTTTTGTTTTTTGTTTTTTTTTTTTTTTTTTTTTTAAAAAAACCAAAAACCTATAAGGCTTTGGAAAGTATTAGTCACATTGAGTACTTATCATGAACATAAATTGATTCCATCTTAAAATAATACATTTTACATATTTTAAATAAAAATAGTTTACTGAAAATTATCATCCAGAAAATGGGGATGACCATAGGTCACAACAGAGTACTGAGCTGGGCATTCCTTTTTCTCTGCCAGTTGCTAATAGCAAATTGAAATGACAGAAAAGGACAGGAGTCTGTAGTGGAGTTTCACAGAATCACATAATGACTGAGCGTGGAAGAAACCTCTAAGGATCATCTACTGCAAGGCTCTTGCTTGAAACACTGTCAGTCAGGCCCATGCTCAGCTGGGTTTCAAATTGTTTCAAGGATTGAGACTCTAAACCTCTCTGGGCAACCTGGTCCAGTATTTGACCCTCTTCACAGTCAAAGGTCTCACATTCAAAGGTATTTTTTAGATATTTACATGGAATTTCCTGTGTTTCAGCACCCTTTGCTTGCTGTTTCATCATTGGACACCACAGAAAAAAGTCTGTCTCAGTTTCCTAAACCACCCTCCCCCCCCAATCACACATTTATGCACATGAATAAGGGGCTCCCTCACTATTTTCTTCATCAGAATTAGCACTCCCAGCTCTCTGTTTCTCATTCTGGGGTGAAGGTGACGTAGATGTTCTTGTAGCTCCCCAGGTCCTGCTTTTTGCCCATTTGAAGGTAAGAGGGATGTTCATTCTTGCATGTCTCCCTACCTCCGTGGGCATTTTTTAAAATGTTTGGGCACATTTTTAGCTCTTTCCCCCACAACTATGGCTTATGAGGAAACACTAATTTCCACTTTAATCCTCCCCTTTATATCGTATGCTTTAGGTTTTGTGGGCACTAGAGTTTCTAATCCTTGAAGAGGTGTCATTGCTTGCCCTTGTTTGTCTTAGGTGTATTTCTTATGTGTCCTTGTTTGAAGTAAGTACCTCAGTGATGAATATGTTCAAGGTAAGGGCACAGTGAAGGAGCTAATACAGTGCTATAGCAACATTTTGAATTTTTTTCTCTGTTGCCTTCCTACAAACTTCTGAGTTTGTGTTTTTTGAATCACTGCTGAAGGGCAGGTTGAGGTTTTCATGGTCCCCTGTATCATATCACTCGAGTGCCTTTACGGTTTGTTCAAAAGCCTTCATTTTGTGTGTAATGTCAGAATATCCCTTTTGATTTAAGTACTGTGCATATCTATTGCCATTTTAATGACCAGTCACTCAGCATCATGAGATTAATCTACAAACTTTTATACTTACTATCTTACTTGACGTTTACTTGCCTTTTATTTTTCTCCTTTGAATGGCATAGTGTTATCAACATACTTTTGTCACGACCTGCCCTGTTTCTATGATTATGATACGTTAAATAGGACTGATGAAGAACCTTTTGAGACTTCTTTGAGGACTTTTCTCAATCAAACCCAATGTTTCCTGATTTTAGAATAATTATTACTCCAAATGAAGACCTGTCCTCCTCTTCTGTAGCAATATAGCTTCTTGAACACATTTTGTGGGGGATAGGTCTGAAAGACTTTTAGAGAAGAAAATTTTGTTGAATTTTACCTTTTATATATGTATTAATTCTGTCAAAAAATGAGGACATTGAGTCATGCATTCCCTTTCCAAAGTCATGTGGACTCTCAGTACCTTTTATTTCTTTCTGTGTCAAATTACAGAGTTGGAATAATCTTTACTATTTTGCCTACTGCTGACATCAAACTTCAGTGCCCTGAAATGCCTCTCTGAATTGTTCTTGGAGACCTTAAAAAAATTGGAACCTATATTTGCAACATTTATTTCTCTAATGCAAACATTATTTTAAATGAGGAGACATTCTCTGCAATTAATGGCTTAGTGATTTCATCCTTGAGTTCCTTTAGAACATTTGGATGACTACCAGCTGGTCTGGGCAGATGAGTAGTGTTGATTGTGTAAAATTTCTTTCACTGACACTTTAATATGAGACATTTCTTAGTACAATGACAGCGAAGAAGAGCTCTGATGTGGGAACCTTTCAAATCAGCGTCGGGGTGAACAGAGATGCAGAGCAGAGTTTGCTTTCTCTCTTATGGAGAGAAACATAACATCATCTGGATGCTCTTTTCTCACCTTGCTCATGTATTGGTTCCACAGATTGCTCTGGTAGACTTCACATCTTTTGGGAGGTTGACAGAATATTTATTATTACAGTGTAAACTTTTTCAAGTTGTGTTTCAAAGCTTTTTATTTTGGCCTATTGCATTATAGTGTTATCCTTCTGAGGATGTTTTCCCACGTTATCTTCAGCAGGTCAAAATTCAGCTTGTTAAAGTTGTGTGACTTTCTTTGAGTCATGTTTTCAATCCTGCCTTTTTTTCCTTTGGTCCACTTTAGGTAGTATGCACTTGCTCTGAAATTCAATCTTATGCCTTTAAAAGGCCGTTTCCAATATTTTACCTATTGCATTCCTTGTTTTTTTGTTTTTAAACTAAGATTTGTGCAAGGATCCTGTTGAGCCCATTCCCCTTGCGGATATTTTGGCTTCCTTACTAAAGCACAGATGTTGAATCTATGTCCGAGCTGCTCACGGTTGCAGAGTGACTCATTGACAGCCCTGCTGAGACCCAGTGACGAGTTGCTTCCCTTCAGAGTTTCCTGCATAGCTGCTCATGAAGCAGGCTCTGAAAATTTGCTTTTGGCACTGTGCCCTGATATAACATTTAAGCAATCTATATGGGGTCGTTGAAATCTCCCATTACCTCTGTGTTTCCTGATGCTGCGTTCGTTGAGTTTGTGGAGCAAATCTCACTGCTCCCATCCAGGCCAGCGCAGTGATGATTTGCTAAATGCTGCATGCTGGGCTCCCAGCCCTCTGTGGGATGGACTTCCAGTCCTCTGGGATTTCATGTACTTCCTACACTTAACTTATTTATTAGATTTGATTTTCAGATTTTTCTGATGGATAGTACCCTTGCTAGCTATTCTGGGGTTTTTTCTGTATTCCCCTTTATTTCTTTAATATCTAATCCTTACATATAGAAGGACATTGACTTTATTTATCAGTTGGTATGCTTTTCTGTTTTTTTTCATGCTTGTTAAAATGGGACTTCCTTTTATCTGACTGCTGACAATGATCTGCAGTTTCAGGTTTACCAATCTCTCTCCTGTTCTTTACTTAACAGTACAGTGTTTGCCTCCCTTCTACAAAAGTTGCATTGTCCGAAAATGTGAGTCCTTCTGTGCCTTTGAGTGTTCTTTTCCTATGTGTCTTTTCTTAATTTGCTTTCTCATCATGTGGCTATCAATGTTACTGACTTCAAATGCAAGTAAGAATGTAAGTAGAAAGATGAGAGAAGAAAAATCAGCATTATTATTTCTATTAAAAAGAAAGCAATGATACTACATACTATCATGTATATACAGGGTTTCTACTATCAATATATTTTTCGGGAGTTTTTATTTTGTTCTTTTCCTAGGACTGTGAGTTTACACACTGGAGATTCCAGAAATCAGGCAGCACTACATTTCATGTGGGGAAGAGGGCCATTAACTCAAAAGAATTCCTGCCTTTCTCCCTCACTCCAGCAGCTTCCCTGGGAAAATTCTCAGTAAAGAGTGAGGAAGCCTTTGTAAAATCCTTAGCCATGTGTTTTGTGTACATTACTTCACCACCCCCCCCTTTTTTTTTTTTAGTTATACATATTTGTTATAAAACCAAGTTGAAACTAACCAGCATGCAGAGGCTTTGACTTTTCTGGTGAATCAAAACAGGGATAGTACACATGAATAAAACAGATTTTGCATGTTTGCAGCAGCTTCCCACACTACTTCCGTCCAGCAGCCAACACTTTCTGCTGGCTTTACAATTAAAGCTCTATGCATTGGTCATAATTTGTGTCCTTTAAAATAAAACTGCTGTTTAATGCTTCATAGACATTACCTCCAGAACATCATTATTTGTTAATTTTAGTGGCTAGAAACAGTTTAGTCATCTGGATTGTAGTTTCTCTCACTACTGCTTGTGCCTGTAGTAGATCGTGCCTGTCAGTGATTTGAGCAGTGATGTTTGGGAGTCCCTTCTTTGCTGTCTGTGCCTCTTGCTTCTGCCTTCCCCTTTACAGGGAGACATCTTTTACATTCTTTCACCTGAAAAGAGACTTTTCTTGATCCTCTTCCCCCCATTTTTTCAGGCTGTTTTAAAATATAAGCAGAAATGTTAGTAACAGGAGATCAGCATTTCTAAGAAAAATGATCAAGAATTGAATTTATTAAGAAGGTAATTGTGGATCACATTTCCTAGGAATTTCATAAGGTTTCCATGCCCTGCCAAATATGATTTCATATATTTTTAAGATAAGGGCTTTTGTTTGTTTTTGCAGTAGTAAAACTCTGACTATGACCTTCCTGTACAACACAGGGTCCTTTTCTTGCTATAGAGCCTGTTACAAGGACAAGTCTTTGTATCAGAGCTGTAAAGAAAAGAAAAGGAGGAAGCCTTGTCCTCTTGTCCCAATGAAAGAAATGCAGGGAAGAGGAAATAGTAGGAGGGGAAAACTAGTAAAAACGAAAAAGAGAGGTGGGAGAAACTCCTAGGAGACTATTCCATACTTTTTCTCTTTCTCTGCCAATAATATTAATGTGCAAAGAAATGCTGCATGCCATCTAAAACTTGTATTAATGCTTCTGTCATCATTAGTTTGTCAGCCTGTATATGCCAGCTTGACTGTGCGTATTTAGGGGTATATCATTGCAGTGGAGCCTTAATCCTGGCAAGCTCAAACCTGGAGCTGTGCGCCAAGTGTAGCAGGGAAAGGAAGTGGGCATAAAGTAACTCATACTGCTCAAATGATGAAAATTTATGTCACTGCTGTTTCTTTGATAAGGTGCTAAATAAAATAATTATATTTTGTTATTAGCAAACCAGTCTTTATAAAAAGAAGACTTAACCCTGTTATTATAGTTGACACATTTCAGCTGCTCCATGCACATTTGTAGAGGTGTTGATCTTGGGTAATGGGGATGGGATACTCTATATTTGTGTGTTTCTGTATGCAGACATGTAGCCTGTTTAGGAGGAATCCACTGTCCTCTCAAGCAGAGGAAACAGCAAGTACTGGAGAGCTCTAAACTCTAATGAGAAAAAGACATGAATAAAAGCAATGGCTGGGAATTGAAGCAAGACAAATTCAAATTAGAAATCAGGCACACATTTTTAATTAGAAGCATAACTGTATACTGAACAAACCAGTCAGAGTATGTGATAAATTCTTCTAGTCAAGACTGGGTGGCTTTTGGAAAGATGTGCATTGGTCAGATTAGTTGCTGTCCTCTCATCTAACTGTACTTGAGCAAAATGTTCTGGCCAGTTTTATGCAGTAGGTCAGGTTAGAGGCTCTAATGCTTCTTTCCAGATTTAAAACAAGTGAATCTAAATACTTCTTTTGCCTCAGAGCAATATGTATTTAAAACTGGAAAACAGCAAACTTAGTAAAATATAGGCAAGAAAGTGTTTAAGGAAGGCACATGTTAAATTCCTAATTTAAATTTCTAATTTGTAGCTCTGTATTATGATTTTTTCCCCCCTTCTCATGGGCATGTTTTTTTACATGTATTGGTAAAAAACTGAATGTAGAAAAGCTTTACAAGAAAAGCTTTACTGCATTTAACGCACTTTTGTCATTGGTTGGATTGGGGGATACTATGATGCTTTCATTTTCCAACAAAGAGGAAAGAGCAGCAATTTAAAATACAATTTCATTTCCTTCCTGTTTTTGGCACATTTGACGCTTTTAACATATAGACATAGGAATAATTTTCTCAGTGCTTTTTCTGTTGTATTGTGGGGACTGTGTTCTTCCATTATTATTAATTTGTGGCTTCTATGTCAATTAGAAGTGTGGAGGGAAAAACTGGGCATTGTAGATGAGAAAGTTCCAGTTGTCTTGCACTGGAGGAGGCAGCTCACCCCTTTATCACGTGGGGTGCTCCTTCAGCCTGAATGTCAGAAGGAAGGTGGAGGTGCTAGAAAAGCTGTGTCAGGGAATGCTGGAAGTCCTGAACTATGCCAGCCTTTGAGGAACTTGATTGTCCTTATTCTATCAAACTCTGACTCTGTATGTTTGGGGGGTATGAATGGAAGTAGGGTTTGAACAGGCATTTTTAACTGTTTTTCTCTTCCTTCTTGTACCACTCACTGTTCTGCCTGACAGAATATTGGCAGCCAGGGACTGCTGGCAGCCCCTGCAGAGGGAGGAGAAATCCTGCCTGGATGTTATGTGGATCTGATCGACTTTCAGAAGTTGCAGGATCTCAGCCACCCAAAGCTGCCATTGTCATCCACCTTCTTAGTTTCAAAAGTTTGCTTTGTGTGCATTTCCTTAAAGCTATAGAAAGACATTGTATAGCTCTTACAATAGCATGGAAGATTTTATATATGTGGTACTCCAGGAGACTAAGAAATATATAGGATCTCTTGGGGAGCAACTGTCTGTTTCTCTCTCCCTCTCTCTCTCTCTCTCTCNTTTTTTTTTTTTTTACCCTCTGTGGTGTGCAAATTAAACAGGAAGTAAAAATACCCATCCGTCTTTTTTTCCCAAATTTTAGATAGGTTTGGATCTTCCTCTGAAGTCATCAGTCACCTAGTTACTACACATAAATGAGTTCCTAAGTCACAGGTTTCAGATTTCTGGCTGAATTCCTCTTTGCCTGTGTCAGAAAAGCCCCACAAACTACAGACAGCTGAAGCTAAACAGAAATAATCATTCCCTGGAAGTGCCTTTACTGTGTTTGGCAAGTGGACCACAGTTACTTAAATTCTTTTTAGGTTTGTCTATGTATTTTTGTCAAGACTGTACACAATATTAAGGAGGTTATAAATTTTAAATTGCCCTTTTTGCTACTTTTCTTACAGTTATGAGTAATTTGGAGTTGAGGAACTTATTAGTTGAGGGCTTGAATCCATTTGTTCTGCCAAGCAGAAACTATCTAAAATATTTAGCAGTGCTACTAGAAACAAAGAGGAAAAAAAAGGAAAATACAGATAGTTAAGTTTTAGTGAGCAGAATTGTAGCTAACTCCATTTACCTCTTTTCCTTGTAGGTTTTATTTTTTAAAGGAAGAGCTCTTCTAAACTCATCAGGTGACTGCGAGCCCCAGATATTCCTATTAACTTAAATGCCCAAATTAAGTAGGTAGTTGCCTGAGGACATACGTGTAGCTAGTGGAGATAAGTAGAGGCCTCCAGAGGATGATTGGGAAAATAGGGGTGGTGACCTGACCATGGCAGCTGCCTTTCTCTGTCCACTGATTTCTGTAAGGTGAATGTTGAGTGGGATGGATCTGGATCATGAGAGTCTCATCAGGAAAGGAGGAGGAGCCAGTAGGTACCAGCTCTTGCCAATTCTCCTGTTTTGGATCTAAAACACATTTAAGGGAAAAGAGGGAACAAAGATACAACACAATCAGTTCTGGGTAAGTGGGACTGAAGTTCAGCTTGGTGACTGCCTTGTCGAGCAAGAGACAGTAATGATGGTGGGAGGAGGAATACAGGAGGAGAATGACTGAGTCACAGAGTGAGGAAAACAGGAGCAGTTGAAACTTATCTTTTCCAAACATTGTTCAGATGGTGCTTGTGGCTGGTTCACTCCCATTGCTTGGTCCATTCAGGACACTTCTGGAGTAGGGAAAGATTTGCTGATTGTATATTGTATAGTCAGAGCTCTTCCTAGGTAGGTGAGTTGCTGGAGTTTTCCTTCTGAGAAGGATCCAAAAGAAATGGACACTACAACCCTCTTCAACACATTTCTGGCTGGCCTGGTAGGGAGGTGGGCAGGGAGACTTTCTTTTCTTGTGTAAAGAAACAGCTTAGTGTGGCACCTTCATCTGCTGGTGGAGCAGATTGGCAGCAGGGGTATCTGAAGTGATCTCCAAAGAAAGAATGAACACATTGGAAAATGTAAGTAGGAAGGTAGAAAGTGTAACTTACACTTTAACCCTTACTGAAAAAATGGAATTTAATCAGCAAGAGATGAAAAATTACAGCCTTCCCTTGGATGATTTAAATAATCTTTTATATTTTCATGACAGAGATATAATTACATTGATTGATTGCATAAGATATTACTGTGGACTATAACTTGGCTGATACAGGCATATTGGTATATTTATACTACTGAAAATATGATTAAATACACATCTTTACTTGGAGAAGGCATCATGATTTGTTCTAAAATTCAGCCTTGTGTAAATCAATTAATTATTTAAACTGTATATTTTACAAACTTTGTGTTAGTTTGTGACAATGTGTTTGATAATTCCCTTATCATTAGGGTGTAAAATGACTTAATTGCTAATTAAAATGTTAAGCACACCTGAAAAAATCTATTACCTAAGTAGTTGTAGTAAATCTGCTCTGTACAGAGCAGAGGGAAGTTTTCATTTTTAAACTGTTGGTCATTTAAGTGTTCTCTTACTGTTTCTACACTTCATCATTTGGATTGTGCCTGGAGGAGGAACTTAGGAAACATATTTTCCTTTTCAGACTTTAATACATAAAATAATCTGAGTGGCATGCTGATAACTTCAGGGCAAAGGGATTTCTTCTGTCCCAATAATGGACATGCACATTTAAGGCTTTCCTCAAGCAAACTAGAAACCTTAAGAAAGGTAGAGGTGAGCTCTACCAGCTGGCAAGTTTTCTTGGCAGGGTGACTAAAATAGTGTTTTAATGAAGTCATGATCTGTAACTTTGAAATTTAATCATTAAAAGGTGCATATTTACGTATTTTTAATTTGTGTGTGTGTATATTGCAAGTATATTTCTGAAGTTTAACATTTGGACCTTCAGCGTAATGTTATGCTTTTCTTGTTTCCCTGCTGTTGTTTTCACCTATGGGGAAAGCAAAAAAACCCAAAACAACTCAAAACCAAAAAAACCAATCAACCAACCAAAAAACTCCTTCTGTACTTCCTTATTTCCTGGGAATATAATTACTTTTATATACCTTGATATTGATCTATCCCTTTATTTAAATGTGTTTTTTTGGATGTATCTGTGTGCAAGTGATTCCATAGCGAGGCCGAGAGAGGCATGCATTTGAGCTGTACACTTCAATGAAAAAAACAAAGTGATACAAGAGCAATTAGTCAATATCTTCTCATGTCTCTGTTTAGAGTCATAGTTTTGCATCTGGATTTCATAGTGACTTTTTGAAGGAAAAAAACAGTGAAACAGTGCAACTTAATATTTTCTGAATCCATTGATTTGAAAGTACTGAGAATCCTGTGGGTTTCAAATGCAGGCAACATATATTAACCACACAGTTGAGGACAGAATGTAATTAATTTTTTTTTTTTTTTAACTGGGGAGCTAAATTAAAAATAAGTCAAAACAAAACAGTGTGAGTGTTTTAGCATTCTGGAAAACATTTGAAGTAGAGGCCAAGCTTGCTAACTAAGTAACAAGCAAATAAAAAAGTTATTCTGGTAGGTATAAATTCAAAATAAACCTTATGCTTTGCTTTATGTTCCTCTTCTTCTACAGTGGCAGACTATATACTTACCATTATGTAATTGCAGCATGAAGCATTAATAGTTCACTATTACTAGAAAACATTTCCTTATTACAGGAATCTTTTGTAAAGTGTTTGGATTTGAAATAACTGATGCTTAGTTTTCAATGTATTGCCTATAAGTAGATCTTCCAAAAGCAGGAGGATGTGGGGAGGAATTGGTGTAAACTATTCAGAATCAGCTATTCATTTCTTCATAGGTCTTTATCATTAGAGTTCCTTTATCCAGGCTTTACTGGTTTGTAAATTGTGACTGGCAAGAATGTAAACCTAGTATCAGAAGGAATTGCACTTTTCATTAGGTCTCCTACAGATGGTTGTCTGACATGCATCCTGTTACCCCACTTGAGTTTCTTTCCTGTGAGAGGAGACAGTTTTGCCTTCATGACAACTATTTTCTCTCAGCAAACGCACCTTCAGTTAAGAGAATATTTCTGTCTTAAAATAAAAAATCAGCTCAAGTAGAGTTTGAATAACTATCAGCAGCTGTGCAACATTTCCATTTTGTCCTATTGGAATATGCAGTACGTAGTCTGGCACTACAGGCAGGAGAGTATAATACATAAACACGCTTTGAAGAGTAATAGCAGTCAACCTTTTCAAAGAGAAGTTGATTGTATATTCTCTGATAATGTACCATGACTAAGAACATCAAAACCTGTTATTTGTTGCTGCCTGGATTGGTGGAAAGTATTTTAGGAATGGTAAAATCTGTGAATGTTAGGTCAATGGGCCTATTAGTGGGGTTTTGTGCTAGCTCCCACCTTCAGAGACACTCACTGATATTCCTTCTTTGGCCTTGCCTACAGGAAACTTAATTAAAAAAATGAGAGCATGTTGCATGCCTTCAAGATTGCAAATCCAAAGAGCAGAAAATATACTCAAAGGGATCTGAAAGGATATGCTGGTATGTCTGCCACAGACATGTCTGGGTTTGATGTCTTCCCTGGAAAGTAAAATCCATTCTTGCAATACCCCTCAGGCTTTTGAACTCTTAAGCCATTCTTCAAGACAAGATTATTTGAACAAATGACCCATATCTCTCTAGGTCCTTCCTACAAAGGCCATAACACTGGAGATTTTTTTCCTTTGTCTTGGATTTATTTCAAGTTAAGATATAGAGCTCTGGTTATCTAAAAGACGTTAACTGTATTTCGTGTATGATATACCAAGTACTTTTTGTAAACTCTTCTGAAGGAGAAGATCCCAAATCAGGATTGCAGCTGAAGCTGCCCACTTGCGTGGAATCCGACGTCACCTTGTCTGAGAAGGCCAGAGGTAGGATTCCCACCTTTGGAAATGGTGATTAGAACGAAGCCTGAGCTCCAAGAATGAGAAGTCACCTGAGGGTAACTGTGTTACTTAACTAAATTGTGGAGATGACGTAAATAGAGGAGTGAAATTTCTGAATTTCTTTCTCTATTCAGTGCCAGAAATGTGTATACAATTTTCAAGTTTCTCTTCTTATTTCTGCATTTCCTTGTGTCCTTGAAGAATGTTTGAAACTGTTGGTGTTACATTTTTAGCCAGGGCATCTTGGGGACCTGGATCTCCTCCCAAACAAGAGAGAGACTTCTCTGTCCACATGCCAAGGAGCTCAGTGGAGGCAGCCAGAGTCAGGATGAAGCTGAGCTAAAGGCATCTCCCTGGCCCAGAGTAGGTGGTTTAAGGGGAGATGGCAGGGCACAGAAGTTTGACATCAGATGAGGGTGAATTCTCTCTGTAGGGAATAGAAACAGATTTTGTTTGTGGTCTAGTCTCTGAGGCTTAATTAGCCACATTTTAAAGCTCACAGGAAAGGGTAAGTGAGCTGTAGAAGCAGAATCATAGAATCACAGGTGTGTTGGCTGGAAGTGACTGTTGGAGATTGTGGTGCAGCCTCCTGTGATCTTTGCATTGGGCAATTTCACCATCAGCAGGTGTGCAAACTGAGGTGAGGGATTATTGCTGACACCTCTGTGGGGCTGGGTATTTACCTTATATATACGCATATGTTTTAACAATTATTTTAGTACTGTTTCTTTGCCTTGTAATAAAGGTAACCCTTATAAAGTGTTTATGAGAGAGATCAAGTCCCTGATGTGTACTCAGATAAGTAAGAACCATTGGATGTTTGCATCCTTCCACTTTAATTGTTTACAATAGTGCCCTAAACAAGAATTTCAGAACTTGGCTCCAAACATTTGACTTTGAATGAAAATGGATTTTGGGAGAGGTTTTCTTTGGATGATAGCAGAATTTCATCAACAGGTTATGTGAAGACAGGCTGGTTTTAGTTTGGACATATAAGTACGTATATGAAGTGATAAGGGAAATAATATGGAAGTGCAAATCGGACTTTCATACTCGTGGGGCACTCCAAGATTTATTAATTTCATACACATTCATCCCTTACTGTTATTTTGAAGATAGATTATAGCTGGGAACTCCCTCTTGCCCTGTTTCAGAAACAGCTTATGGTATCTAAAGGATAAATATTTAAGAAAAACCTCATGCTTTTGAAATATGAATCGCAGAGTTGGGAAGTAAAGGCCACCTTTTATCTTTAGAAGAGGCTCAGTGAAGGTGATGGTAAGAGCTATTTCTCAGCTCGATGCTGTGGGAAGGTCCGTCTCTAGCACAGGGAGGGTGCAGTGGCTGTGGCTGTTGAACCACTACCATTGAGTGTGTGATTGACTGCAAGGCTGCCAATTAGTGCTAATTGTGTCCATAGCTTTTGAGTCTAACTAACTTTTTCAAGCCATTCACATTACTTTCCTGGATCTTGCTGGATTATTTAATGTCACCCACAGTCTGTGAGAAGACTTAGGTTGCACTGGTGTCAAATGAGATGGTTTAATAGCTCTGCCTTGTTGAAAACTAACATGTGTGACTTAGGAATACCCAGGTGAAATTAAACACTGACAGCATCTAGGAATAATAATTTGGTTTTCTCATTTTTAGTTGTGGGGTTTTGCACACAGACGAGACACACAGGTATTAATGAGCCCATCTGCTCTTCCAGCATTTGCCCACCAACTCAAATAACCCAATGCTATAAGACTATTGAGGCAATGTCTTTGAAGGCATGTTTGCCTCCATCACCTCTGAGTTTTACTTTAATTTCTCTTATCTATGGGTTCATCTGGGTGTGGTGTAAGGGGGTGTCTGTGTTTTTGTACTTATTGCACTTGGGGACTAGGGCTGAGAAGTTAAAGGACATAAAACTCAGATCCCATGGTGGAGGGCACAAGCTGTTAGTCTTCTGCTTCTTAATATAGTTCAGGATTTTTCTGATTATTGGAGGGATTCCCACATTGACAGGAGCACTCAGCTGAGTGCCCTGGCATGTTGCCATTAACTAACTTTCATGTGAGTCTAATCTGCAAAGTAATACTGATTTCTCAAGTAAATGTTTTAAAGCTGTTCTCACACTGAAAGAAACCCCAGGGAATCATCCGTTTCCTCTTTCCTGCTACAACAGAGATTATTTCTGCCTCTTTCTTTCTACAGTATTTTTTCCAACAGTACCTCTTGTCCCAAGCCATGCAGTAACCTAGGTATCTGGCACTGCCACTTAGAAGTGACCCAGGAACTCAGTGTTGAAGTTGTAAGCAGAACGAAATATTTCCTACCCTGTATTTGGTTATACAGTACTGGATGGAAAGAAAAATGTTTTGCTTTAGGAAGTTGAACTTTTATCCTCCATAGACTAAGTTGCTATGTATTCGGATCTGGACATATTCTGTCTTTATGTCCTTTATAGAATGAAGTGTAAAATTCTTGTTCCATTAGAAGTTGTTACAGTAAGAAGTGAATAGTCTGTTTAGCTGATCATTGAGAAAGGTGACATACAGAAATATAAATATCCATTGGTGTTTTAAGTATGTACAATTTAAAAATTAATTAAGGAACGATAAAGCCTATGAAGTTTTTTTGTTTGCACATTTTCAATAGAAGTTCCTGCAGTGCTTGTTCTTTCTGAGTAGTAATCTATCCAAGATGAAAAATTAACCTGGGATCCAAATGCAATTTGTGAGCATCCTTTTGTACTCCTAAAAGCCAGTGACCTGTTACCATGTCCTTAAAGACAGGGTGTTTAAGAACTGAGGCATGCTCAGAACATGAGCTTGAACCCAGAGAAGTACTCCTCTATTGTCAGATTTGACAACCTCTAAGAATTCTGGGGTTTGCCTTGGTTAAGTCTTCTGTTTCTTAGACTTGAATACCTATTTTGTGTCAGGGCAAAAGAGTTAAAAGAAATTTATTGCTGAAATAAGGGAAGAAAATGAAATTCTGCTGGCTGCCAACAAAGAGTTATGGACAAAGAACATACAGACAATAATTACTTTTAAAGTCTCCCTGGAAAATATAAAATCTCTTGCTATTAGCCAAACTGCCTTTAAAACTAAAGAAGACGTGTTCAGGGCCTGCACAATTTCTTTGTGTGTGTCCATGCGTGATTCTTTGAAGATTTTTCATTTCAAGTCTGCATTTGCAATATTTTCCACTTCTTTCCTTTTATTCTGTTCAAGAACTTCTAATGCCTGTTTTGACACAGAGTATCCAGAATTCCACCATATCATTTGTGTATTTTTTTTATTGGACTATTGTGTTTTATTACAAAACTGCATGAGTATCTTGGTTAGCTAAATAAATGTATTTGATAAATTTACAGTGGGAGCATGTGTCTCAATACAGGCAGTTCTTCCTTTGCAGAGACTTTTCTGGTTGCTTGCAGTCTATTTGTACTTTCCTTGGAAATATTTCCCAGAGATGGGATTTGAGGAAGGAAATTGAGCAACTCTAGATTCAGACTTTGCTTTTGGATCTCCTCTCTCTAGAGGATCAGAACAAATCAGTGAATTTAATCATGCACTGAGATGTGATGAAAATTTGGATATTAATCATCAGTAGGAACCGGTGTTCCATGCTCATTAAATAGCAAATTTTGGTGAGTGCTTCCCATTCCCTAATGAGTTACCAGAACTGCGGGTATACACCAAGGAATGTCAGGTCATAATGCAAATTTTATTGGAAGCAGAGTGCTGCATATTGTATTAGTTATCAATGAAACCTCAGATTCCATTTTTACTCATATAACTTTAACGTCATAAATATGTAAAATTGCTTTATCATATGCAATACAGGATTCTCATAACTTTTGTTAATGGAAGACAGGACTATTTAGAAAGACCAGTTGTTAGAGTCAACATGAGAATTAGATTGAGAATCACATTTCAAGAGTGGAGAATAATAATTCAAGTGGCATTAGAAATAAGTGAAATCTGACTTACTAATGAAGTATATATCTTTTTAATTAATTATATTTGCATACAAGCATAGGACATGACCTGAATATCTGGGGTCATAGAGGACTTTAGGCAACGTCAATTCAGTTCATTGAGAATTCAGAAACGGGCTTGAGTTAATCAATTTTGAATTCTTTTTGTTTGTCTTCTGGCATTTTTTGCCTTTAGGGCTGGTATTTTTAAGGTTTTTTTCCTACTTTCACAATGAACAGAAAAATTCTTTTGCAATGCTTTAAATAAAGGGGAAAAAAACTGGCAGTATTTGTGACTGAAAAGAGAGGTCATTTAAAGGAAAAAAAAACCAAACTAAAGTCTCAGGATGATACTTAGATTTGTAATACGATTTCACCATATAAAAAAAAGGATAATTCCTGTGGCTAGACCTGTATCTTCCCTGTTCCTCGAGCAGGGTTCCCTTCTCTCTGTAACACCCCACAGCTGGGGCAGCCAAGGGAGGCTGAGTTATGGTGTAGGTGTTTCCTGTTCTGGTGGGCTCTTGTGCAGCAGGGCAGTGGGATGACTCCTGCAATCCAGCTCATGCTCCAGGCTGCTTTACCTGCTGCCATCCTGCTCCCCCACCCCAAACTGACCTTGGGCCAGGTGCTGGCCCGGGGCTGTCACACAGACAGGAGACAGGCAGGACCTGCAAGTTTGAAACCAGGAGGGCTCCTGTGGGTCGTGTCCCTGAGCGGTTCTGGGGGAATCCAGGGTCCGTGTGATGGCTCCTCCACCACACACACTGTCAGAGCTTTTCATACTCTCTGTGGGCATGTGGAGTTCCCCTTGCGTTATTGTTTGGTTCATGCTGTAGGAAGCAAATGACTGATTGAAAAATGATTCAAGATCCCTGTGTAGCATCAGAAGGAAATAAACCAAACAACAAACCTAAAACCTGAGGGGTTTGGGGGCAATCATTACAGAGCACTTAGGAGCAAAGCAAATCCTAGAGTGAGTTTAAATTGTCTTTTCTCAAAGCACTTTAAATGTGGAAAAGCAGCATCTATACTAACCCATAAGAATGCAGCTGAAGCTGTGTAACATCTGAAATTATTGAGTGCCAGAGGTGAAACTGCATTTTTAGAATACAAGTATAAATTCACAAATACATATGTTTTAAAACATACGCAAAAAATCCCTAGATAAGGAAGAAGCAGTTTAATTCATGCTGCTGGATTCCCTGAAAAGTTTAAGTATCACATAGGTAGGGTTTTGCTCAAGCAGGTCTGGGGCAGAATCTTATTTTCCTTCATTCACCTGGTAAGTCTGATGTTCTAGGTTCTGAACAGTGCACTTCCCTGTGACAGCTGGTGAGTTGCATGCAAATAACACTTGCAGTCCCAAATCCAGAACTCAGAAAAATTATAAAAAACTGTATTTTTAGATGCATTCTCATTTACAGTATAAGCCCATGTTTGTAAAGATAAATTGTTCCAAATGTTAAAAAAAATCAACTTAGAATAGCATATGCCAGTTTTAATACATGTACTTCACCAGCTTCAAAACAGATTTTATATGTATATATTACATGTAATTATTTTTCTGTTCATAGAACAAAAATTAAATTTAAAATGAATTACTTATTTAAAGACAAACTACCATGTTTGTACTTAATTGTGTATTAGAACATAATGTATTAATACAATGTATGTTAATAATTAAAAATGATGCCTCAGAAGAGATTTTAACTTCTTTTATTGTTGCTGATCTTATGCAGTGGTGCTTGAATATTCTTACTTCCCAGTGCTGAATAGGAAGAGGTGGAATGGAATAGCATTAATTCACTAGCAGCACTTTATAATTGTTTGCATCTTTTGCCTCTTTTGATCCAAAAAAGCAATGTTTGTTGTGGAAATATTAGCTATATTTTTATGTTTGTCGTGGGTGATGAGCAACTCTCCTTCCAAGACTGGTCCAAGCTTGCAAAACTGTCTATGAATTCTTCTTCTAATAGATTTAATATTAGATTTTATACAGTCTGCTTAACAAAGTCCAAATGAGAGTAGGCCATTCAAGATGCCCTTCTAAATCCTGCTCTCTTGTGCAGTTTCCTACTGATCTATGTAATTAGTAAATGCAATTACTTACTCGGTTTGCATTCTTTCCTAAATGCCATCTTTCCGTTTGCTCGGTTTGTAGGCAGGGAAAGGCTTGGGGAGACTGTGGCCTTATTTATTCTAACCTTGTAATAACACATTTTAGTTTACTTGTGTACATCAGCAAATGTATGTTCCACCCATAAAAGGAAAACATGAAACCTCTTTTTCTAGTGAAAAAGCATGAGTTGTTTTAGTTGTCTAGATTTAAAAACTGAGATCATCTGCCCTGTAAGCCCATTTGTCTGTAATTTACTTGCTACAAAAGGCTGTTATTTTCTTGTCCTTCCTGTCCTGACTGGCTTGAATTTCAAGAGTAAATGAATTTGTGAGCAATGGTTTGTTCCATTCTGGCTTTAAGGCTTAATGAGACTGTAATACTTCCAGGCTGAGGTTTCTGTTTGATCTCATAATAGTAGGAAATGGACAAGGAGATTGCAGTAATCATTAGTGATTGCTGAGGCATTTGTTTCTCCCTCTCCTGACAGAATGGCTATCAAAGGCATGAGTTGGAGTTGGGCACAGGATAAAATCAGAAGGGTTGTATTGTCCATCTGATGTAATGTCCCTGGCAAAAAATACACAGCTGCTTATGGGGAAGTCTGGGCATCTCACATCTGCTTTTGTAGGAGCTGACAATGGAATGGTCAGTGCTGTTTAAAAGAGCAGGATGATTTCATTGGGAACTTCCTTCTCTTGTGAGCTGCTCTGCAGGTGTGACAGCTGATCCTAATGCCAGTGGAGGAAGTTGGACACTTGCAGTCATGCCCAATGGGAATTAATAGTCCAGAGCATTGTGGTGGAACTGGTGACACAATTGTCTTGTAAGAGTTCACTTTTAGTGTAGTGGCTCTGGGGCTCTCTGAATTCATTCCTGAGACTCAGTCCTTTTGTTCCCTCAAAGGTGTTGGAGTGAATTATCTGTCCTGCAAGAAAAGTCTGAAATGAATATACTTCCTTTAGGAAAATTCCAAAATGAAATTAAACTTTAAAGAAACCACAGAATGCCTTTTGAATATTTAACTTAAACCTTGACTTTTTTTTCTTCCTGTCACTTGGCCTGCCTTGGGACAGAATCAGAAATGAAGACTGGAAACCCAGGGTGGGAGAGCAGCCCTGAAGTAGAAGTTGGGTTTTTGGATGGTGGCCCATGTTTGGAGAAAGTCAAACTGGAAAAATTACGAAGGTGCTAAAGGCTCTGAGCCCTCTAAGCTCAAAAAAACTGCTGACCTGTAATGGTAATACGAAATGTGCTGTAAAACTTCTGGATGATGAAATAACATGTGCAGCGAAATGGGAAACAATGTTGGACTTCTCAGAAACATCTGGATATTCTGAGGGCTTTTTGTTTTTTTGTTTTCTTTTTTCCCTTAATGTTCAATAGGACTTAAAGAATCTGCAATGTATGGGAGCTGTATAATTCTCAACATGTGTTGCTCTAAGTATAAGGATATATGGTATGTGCAACAAATTTTACTTATTTATTTATTTGTTTCAGTGTTTGTGTGAATTGGCTGCTTGCTTTGCTTTCCCTTCTGCCTCAGTGAGTGAAGGCTGTCAGCTTGTGGCAGGAGGGAGATTAAGCCATTGCAGATGATGGCATGATGATCTGGAGATGGACACACAGGTCCTGCCTGAAGCAGACCCCTGGAGCCTCAACTTTCCAGCCTAACTTGCCTGCCCAGCTCGCTTTCCACAGAGCCTGTCAGCAACACTTAACTGCGGTGCTGATAAGTACTGTAAAATGCCAGGGATGTTGTCTAGACCTAAATCCAGATGGTGTTGCATTGGAATTGATCTTGGGAATATACATTCTTCTAGAAACAGTTCTGATATTAAAAATAATCTTTCTTGCACCAACAATCGGCTGGCAGCTCTATAGACACTTTCCAGTAACAACACAGATGACTTTATTTGCTTTTGGAAGGTTTTGCTGCCTGAGTCCATGCTCCTTCCCTGCCTTTTCCCTCCTGATTTTTTCCTAAAACAGGACTAGGTTAAGGCACAGTGAGTTTTGCAAGAAACCTCATGTTTTTTGGTGACAAAACAGACTAAGAAATCAAGTGTCTCTTCCTGTGATACAAACATTTATTGACTGGAAGAAACAGTGTATGAGGCCTATTCAAACACTTGGAGAGAGAAGAATGGCTGTGGCAGCTGTTCTGTGTTTTCTAACTGGGATAAAGATGAAAACATTCTGGTGCTTTTTTGAACCTATGAAAATTATTTACTTGAGGAAACAAAAGACATATTCCGGTGTAAATGAAAGAAGCCGCATGCATGCTACACTTAAATTCTAGTGCAATGATTTCAGCAAGTTGAGGAGCTGGGAGTGTTTTCCTTGCTACACCATGGACATGTGGAGCAGGGCCTCGCCGCCCAGGGAGGCTGTAATGTGTACTTGGGGATCCTTATGCCTTGTGATGCCTGTTTTTTTAAAGGGTGCTCAAGCTTAGGTGATCTGCTTTCCAGCAGTAAGTACTTAGCTATAGGCTACCTCCTTTCTTTGAAACTTTCTGGTGTAGAAACCATGGGGTTACTTTGTAGTTCAGACTGTGTGATGCACATCTTGGTGGCATGGTGAAAATATTAGAAGATGCCAGATGGGTGATATGACACCATGGACAGATGAGGGACTGTAACTAAGATTTGTGGACATTTAGTCATAATGGGGACCATCAATAACAGATGTGTTATAATTTTTCAGTGCAAATGCAGTGAAGGAGTATCTTCCTGTAATTCAGAGCATTAGCATTCTGTTAAGTAAGCTGATGGTTCTGGAAGTCACTAAATAAAGGTATTAGCTATCTGTGATATATGTGACTCTTGCTCATAATGATGGTTTATTAATCTTAGAAGCAAGGCACAAATTTTCTTTGTTTCTTTTGGAAGATTTCTTTGTGTGTGATGACTAATATTTTCTTTGCCTGGAGTTTTTATTGAGGTTTTGTTTGGGCTTTTCTTTGTTTTGTTTTTTTTTTGGGGGGTTTCTTTTTTTTTTTTTGGTGGTATGTGTGTTGTTCTTTTGTTTGTTTTGTGGGGGTTTGCTTGTTTGTTTTTTGGGCAGGTGTGATTTTTTCTTTCTTTTTTTCTTTTTTTTTTTCTTCTTTTTCCTTTGTTATTTTTATTTTGTTGTTTTCCTTTTTTTAACTGCTTTTAAAGACACTAAAAGTTGCTAAATGGCTTGCAAAAATAGTCTGCTAAGAGGTGATCACAGGATTGTGCCTAGTTGAGGCATAAATCCTGGGTTTAGCTCTGCATATGTGCTGCTCTCAGAGATTCTTCTAGGAGCTTTTTCTGAGTATCTACAGAGAATCTTGGTGACAGGTTTTGTGCATTTAGGAAACATGAGGCTTCAGGGTCAATTGTGGCTCTGGGAATGTGATTCCCTGGGCTGGGTACTCAGCTTGTTTCACTGACAGACACAGATACTGCATTTCTCAAATCCCATACAAAGTGCTCACTGCAATCCTGTCTTTCTGGATGTTTATTCTCTGTTTATAATTGTCATAATCTCACTGCAATTATGATCTCCACCAGGGCTACTCATTACCTGTCTTTCATGTTATATCTTGGCATGCTTACAATCACTATGAAAACTGTGGAGGATACAAGCTGTACTTTACAGGGTTTCAGGTCCAAAAGAACCACAGATAATTTAGCTCTTCTTTTCCTTGGAGAAAATAATTGAGTATGTATATATTTTTTCTAATACCCCCTTATTCAGATTAAAGCACTTTTGTCTTCTGAAGACTATGCCAGGGAGCAGGAGAGATGACAAAACCTCCCAATACATAATACACTTGGAATGATAGGGAATTTATTAGGTATTATTATATGAGTTCATCAGAAAAAGTTCATAGTCCAATTTTTCTAGTTTTAAGTTTTGATTGAATTTAATCTCTTACAATGTAGAATAAGTGAAATAGAGTTCTTTCTTTGCCTTTGGAGTAAGTATGGTTAGCTGCGTGAAAGGGAGAAGGTCGTGTTTTTGACCTCGGTGTGTGATTTTGGGAGCCCTAGAATATGGCATTTCAGTAAAATTATCTTCTTAATGGAGAAGTAAATCTGACTCTTTGGGGAGAAAGGAAACTGTGAATGAAGGCAAGAACCTGTGAATGAAAGAAAATGAGCAGGCAGATGGTTTGGAGTCTTGCTTTTATAGTCTTTCTGCCCCTGAAAGTCAAAGCATGATCTACCCTGCTCAGTCCAAAGCATGCTAACTGCAGAGAATTTTTGCAGGGGGGAAAAAAAAGAAGAAGAAAAATACAGTCTAGAAGGATGGCATAATTTTCTTTTAAAGACTTCAAGCAATGCAGAATCCCCTGGTAAAATATTTCAATTTGATTTTCCCAGCTGTGAAAGTAATCAAAAGCTTCTTTCAAGGTTTAACTTGCTAATGAGATCCAGTGACTGGAAGTTAGTTATGCCATTGTCTGCATGATTAACTATTTCCATCCTGTTATCAGATAGCTTTTATGTGTGAAAATACCTATGCCTGGTGATGAAGTCAGCTTATGACCTTCTCTTTGATGATCCGAGTATGTTGCACTTCTTAAGTCTCAGATCATAAATCATATTTTCTAGACTGGAGTAATTTTTCTGCTCCTCGTTTTAATGTTTTTCAGTATTTCCACATGTTTCTTAAATTCTGGATGTTATGCTGGTATTCTGTTGGGGGCTCACAAATAATATAAAATGGAGAAGATTGCTGTTTGTTTAAGCTTTATATAGTTATTTTTTTCCCCTCTAGAATGTATTAGATGCTTTTCACTAAGAAAGTATTTCAAGAGTTTTTCCTGACGTTCTCATTCTTTTTTTCCTTGGGCTTCACTTTTTTAAGCTCACTTCCACTGAAGCTGCTCTCCAATTCCCAAAGTGGGTGGCTCTCATGGTGGTGACCAACAGGTAACCTTCAGCCATGGAACTCTGGAAGTGTCTATTTCTTTTCTGTAATACTGTAGGAAACATAGGCTCTTGTTTTAAAAACTTTGACAAACTTCTAAACTAAATTCCTTAAGTAGGCAAGTCGAGTACAATTCTGGACTTCCCATTCAGCACATAAAAACTCCATTCTGAATTCCCTTTGTGTTGTCTTGCATTTGGTTTTCCAACCTAACAATTTTATAAGGTTCTCCTTGTAGGCAGGAACTCAGTTTATTTCTTAGGCACCTCATTTTCTTCCCTAACCCTGAGAAGCTGTCTCACCTACTGCTGTGACCACAGGAGATTTTCTGTTTTTTATAAAAATAACTTCAGATGAAGAATGAATTCCTTATCCTTCCACTAAACAAGGAGTTGTCGGTATCTAGAATATTTTGAGACCTGTGAGTATACTTCAATTGAATCCAACTGAAGTACACTCCGTTAATTTCACATCATCATTTTTTAATTGAGATGTCATGTTGTACTAAGTCAAATGCCATGGAGAAATCAAGTACCCTATAGCATACAATTGCCTTTGTCAAGCAGACCTGTTATCTCTTCATGAAAAGACAATAGTTTGTTTTACAAGACCAGCCTTCCATTGAACTAACTGATTGACATTAATTAGATTTTTAGCCTCTAATTCTTTGTTGATGAAATTTCAAATTAATCACTCCTTTAACTGAATGCTAAATAACTATTCTAGAAGTCTGTGGCCCATCTCTTTTATCCTTGTTTAAATATTAGATCTCCTTTGGCAGTCCTTTATTTCTTTGGAATTTCCCCATTTTTCAAAGGTTTGTTTAAAAGTAGTATTAGCAATTCAGGGAAGCTCCTCAGCATGCTCTTTTAGCACTCAGGGGTATATGTTATCCAGGCTTCTGATTTGAACATTGTTTAATTTTAGCAGATACTGCTTAACATTCTTCTTTATCGCATATGGCAAACTTCCTATTCCATCCACAACTTTGCATGAGGTGAATGCATCCTTCTGCTTCATTCTGAATACAGAACAGGAAAAAAGACAGAGCATTTCTGTGTACTTCATGTACTTTACATCATCCTTTGCAGATTTGCCACTCACCTCTTGCAGATCTGCTGTATCTTTCTTGCTCCTATTACCTTTTCTGCTCTGTCATTCACTTACCTTTCTTTAGCCTTGTCCATCCATATGCTTGCAGTTTTTCTCACATGCATTTTATATGTTCTAGTTTCTTTTATGTTTTCATTTCTAATTCCATGTTTCATTTTAAGCATGATACTTTCATGGCCTGTTTTTTGTCCATCTGAGTAATGATGACTTCTTGTGAATTTGGAAATTTTTACTTGTAAAGACACCCTCATATTTTGTTAAAACTTACAACTTAGTATTTTTGTTTGTTTGTTTTAGTTTTAATGCCAACTGTTGTTTTAAATTTTGGAGAACTAATACTTTAGTTTTCAAATTTCCTGTAAAATATGTGATTGAGTTACTAAATAGAATTTTGTTTACCTTATGAAGGTGTTTTGCTCAAGGTGAGCACAGTCAAGTTGTCATCATGAATATTGCAGTCTGATATTGAGCATATTTCTTTAAACAGTGTTTCTCATTCAGATATGTTAAACAGATTGTGGGTGATGCACCTGAAGGTTTTGAGGTTCTGATGTGTTGATTTTGTGAATGTATGAAATCAAATATTTCTCTTTGATAGAATTTCCTATACTTTTGTCAGCAGAACTGAACAAATCAGCTGGTGCAGAGCCCATGGAAAGCTGTGCTGCTGTGCCAGTGTGGAGACTCAGTGCCATCAGCAAATTCCAGCAGCCAATATCTGCAAATATGACATACTTTTAACAATTCTCAGTGGTATTTGCACAGTAGTACGGTGAAAACTGTTCATTCAGACCCTCTGGTGTGTGAGCTGTTATTCCACATGCTACATCTCCTGCTTGCTGTCTCTTCTATGTTACAATTCTGCAGTGGTGTTATTGTAACTTCCTACCCTCCCAGTGTTTGAGGAGGTATGGGTTTGGGTCTGATTAAACTGTGTTGGCTACCTGTGGCATCTTCCATGTCCTGTTCTGGCACCACTCCTGTCCTCAACAGTGTTTAGTGTTTTGGCAGCAAAGAGCTCTGTAGCCCCACAGGTTTACATTTACATTTAGGAAATTCTGCAGAGGGAAAGCAAATACCCAGAAGTGGTTGATGCCTGGTGTGAACCCAAGACAGACAGCGTGGCCATCCTGGAACAGGATCTGTTCATGATGGGACTCTGATGGCTCTTCTTTCCATGTCCTCTATTGTTCAGTGAGCTCAGGTAGGCTCAGGATGCTGCCCTGGTGACAAAGGGTTGTGGGCGTGAGGTTTTGTGGGGCTGATGAGAAACTCTCCTCAGACAAAGGACATCTGTTGAGATTTTTTTAAGAAGCAGAGAGGAGCATAACAACAGGGGCTGATAGTGGAAGGCAGAGGCCACAGGATAGTTTACATGCACATGACAGCTCATCTTGCAAATACTCCTGGAACTCCGACAGGATTGTTTCCAGTATCCGAGTACATATTTTCAATATCTATTTCAATTAGAAGTGTCTCGCATAGCTGTATGTTGCTCTTAGCCCCAAGAGAGGGATTGGGGATAAAATCTGGAATTTGAAATGCAGAGACTTAAGACACTGGAGATTTGATGTCCTGAGCATAATTGCCTCCTTCAAAATCTGACATATTTACCAAACTATTTTCTATACATCTCATGCACCTCTTCAGGTTTTGACTCTGAGTCCTGTGCTTTATTTCCTTGTGCATTAGTGCTCTGCAGATCTCAGAGCATCCTCAACTGCTCTGACTGCTGTGGTAAAGATGACTTTATTATGAATATGATTAAAAATGCTCTTTATGGTTTATTTGACCCTTTTTAATCACTTTAATCACTTTGCTGGCTGCATTGTTTTGTAGCTGCCACTGAATGTGTGAAGACTAAATAACCTTGTACTTCAATCACATCTTTTATGTTTGTGTCTCTAATAGAAAAGTGATTGATCAACTCATTGATAAAATCTAGCTAGGAATTCCCCAAAGAGCTTGTTGGCACCAAAGAGGGGAGGAAAAAAAATGGAAAACCTATTTATTCTAATTTACTGAGTAAAAAATAATTTTAGGAGACAATGCCTGCCTCAGTGGCGTGGAAACCTCCAAATACAGGCAAAACAGCTCTATACAGTGTTTCTCATTTTATTAAGAGTGAGTTGGATTTGCCAGAGAGGGTCACTTTGTAGCATTTTTGGTATACAACTAAGGGAGAAGAAAAAAATTAAAACTAGATTCCTGGAAGCTTGAATATAAAGTGTACTCACCGGTGGTCTTTTTTCTTGCAGCCCCAAGCACAGAATATCTCCTGTGCTGTTTCATTTCTTGCCTTAACCCATATATTTTAAGTAAGCTCGAAACTCAAAGTCAGTGGTAAAATTCAGCACCTGAGAGATGGGAGTAAAATGGAAAGGAGCTGCAAGAGATCAGCTGCATGATTCTAAATCTCATTGATTTTTTTATCTCCATCTTTGTATGGTGCAGTTCAGGAGAAGCTTTTTCCCCTGCCTCCCATGTTCTCTGTGAAAATGACAAAAGGGTTGTTTTGGCCTGTAAGTGCTTTGGTGTTGGAGTGCATGTGCATGGATGGATAATTGAGTCACTTTCTACAACTCTTTGTGCAACTCTTAATATGTTGCATTTTATTCCTTGGGTTAAATCCAGTCCTGTGGCTAAGCTTTTATAAAGAAAAGCCCGAAACAAAGCAACACCTTTATCACCAGGGAACACAAAACCCCCTAAATCTAACAACAGCAACAAAGAAACCCGAAACAAATCAAGCTACTCTTTCTTCAGTAATTTCTTTTAGTTGTTAGAAGTGCAAACCAACAATTCTTTGCTTGTCTGGTTTTTAAAGCCTGACTGCAAGAATAGTCATTAAGGGGTGTAAATATTTATTTCACTGAGATGCCAAAATTTGAAGAAAAAAAAATCAAATGATAACGGTGTGGATACCAGCTCTTTGAAGTTTAGTTAATTGTTTCATTGCCTAGATTAGGCAGTGGAATCATTAACTAAATAATATGCCTGCTTTTCAAACTCAGACAGCTTCCTCATGTACCTAAACCTTCCGTTATTTCCTCTTTATCTGTCACATTTTCTGCTTTCCCTATAGCCTTTTCTGACAGGATTTATAATGTCCTTCTCCATTTTCAGTGCAAAACTTTATCCATGTTGCTATTTAAATCTTCAAAGCCATCCAAGTTAATCAAACACATTATAAAATAAAATATGGAAGTAAATGCAGACCAAATCATTTTAGTTCACTGTAAAATTTTATTTTTCGTTATGCTACAGGACATTCCCATAAATTGCAGTAAATGCCAGACTCTTACCTTTGAATTGAGGCCTTTTTCCCACAGCAGGTGGTGCTTGCATGCAGGAAGGTTATTCCCCATTGCAGGGCTGGGGTGGGCAGCAATGGACACTCGCAAACTTGAGCTGCCATTCACTCCTACCCAAAACAGGATTACTGTTATCTCACTTTGACGTCTTTAGCAGATGGACTTTATAGATCAGAAATAAAAGATTTAACTTTGAGGGGAACGTGGGACATTTTTTTCCTAAAAATCTCCTATTCCTCCTCTCCTTTATGAATGGTAGAGTGCTACTGCTGTTACTGCCAGTGCTGCATTGAGCGGCAAAGAAGCTCATGCAATACAGCTGCTGCCCATCTGAAAATGCTTTCATGGCTCCCTGGGCTACTTTGGAAGTTCCTGACAAACCGGGAGTGATGTGCTGCTCTGACTAATCTTTATTTAAGAAAAGAGGAAAATCTTTTTGAAATTAAAAGAAGGAATATATTTTTACCAAACTGCTTTGAATTTCCTACAAGAAGCATTACTATATTTTATAGCTATATTACAAGTATGAAACAGGATTAGGTTTAGTACAGAGAGACTGTGGTCTCTTCAAAGAGTTTACCTCATTATGCTCCTGAGCACCATGAGTTATATATTGGCAAATGAGTATATTGTGTCGTGGAAGTTACAAGTTCAGTTCAGGTTGCCTTAGCTCAAGTTGCTGCAAACAGAATACTTCTGGTTCAAGGGTCTAATAAGTCTGAATGTTCTAGCTCAAAATATTTATATGCCCTGCCTGTAGTAGTTTTTAGGGTAGTTTGTTTGTGCTGCAAAAAGAACAGGTTGAGAGTGCTTTTCTCCTTTTCTATTTACTTCATAATGTGCTCCATAATGGTTTTGGGTTTTGTGGGTTTTTATGTGGGTGTATTGTTGCTGTTGTTACAGTTCTTTTTTCGTTGGTTTTTAAAATTATAATGATTTTTTTTTCTTACTTTGTGCACTCACAATATGCAATAATTAAATAAGCAAGTCACACTCATGACTTCAGTTCAGTAGGGGTGGAAAAAAACATACACAAACTTCAAGAAGCTCAAACTAATTGAATATCCAACTCTTAATTTTACCCAAGTTGTATCTGCAGTAAGATAATGTGTCACTTTGTAGCATTGATTGCTTAGCATATAATTAAATCCATAGTAATTCTAAATTAATTCTAAATCAATAGCTGTAAAAAGTTATGATTGTCAAATACATCACACATTTGTCCTAGGCTTTGAGAGCAATATAAAAACGAATCAGTTTGTGAAATGTTTATATTCTTTAACATTACATACTGCAGTCTTAGGGCCTTTAAAACAGTGTTTGTTTCTTACAACTGAAAACCTAACTGATATGAATATTTGAAGTAGGAAATTGTATTTGATGTTTGGAATACATTAGTAATTACTGATTATTTTAAGAAGAAAATTTCAAGTGATGTGCAGGTTACCCTTGGAGAGGTGGTGTGATGTGTGCAGAGTCAGGTAAAGGCAGTGCTCTGGGGGATGTGAGAGAGGAGCTCCTGCCCCGAGTTCAGAGTGTTTGCAGCTCAGAGACCACCTTTAACTCCTGGTGCAGAAACCATTGTCCAAATACAGCACCCCAAAAAAATTTCTTTTTTTATGAAAGCCTTTTGTTAGGCAGCAGTAATGGTGAAAGAGGGAAATGGTTTTCTGCATGGACACTTCTGCCTCAAGGAAATCCTTGTCAAAAGTATGTCTTATAGCTCAGCTTTGTCTGCCGTATTTGGGCATTTTGTATAGCTTTATTTACATGTATTTATTCAGTAAACTTAACTACATGAAGCTGACACATTTTCTTTCTTATTAGCTTTCTGATGCTGCTTTCCCTTTTTCCTCCCTATTCCCTTAATAAAAAGAAATTAATGTTCTTGGGACTCTTCATCCTAAAGGATGAAGTCAGTGTCATATCCTTGCACGTTATCATTATGTATGTCCATATATAGATATAGATTTTTATTATGACTCAATCTTTCTGATGTTCCAGAATTGTCACTGAGAGCTTTTGCTTAAAAAGGAAATAAAAGTAAAGGTGAAAATAGAAAGACAGAAGTTGTGCTTTGTCCTTTGATGTCTTACAAATTGGAAGAATGTATCTGGAAAATGACTGCCTTCTGAGGCCTCCCTCTGATACAACTAATCTTTTAAAATTGATGCTGATACTCACTTTTGTTCAAATCTGAGAATAAAACCTGTTCTAACAATGACCTGTGATCTGCTTCTGTTTTTCTCTGCTCTTATCTCTGCCTCCTCTCCCCTTCACATAAAGCCTGCTTCTAGCGGGAAAAAAGGACAACATGCTGTACACAGCTAGTTTTGAAAAAAACATAGCTATGTAAAAATGAGTTCACCTGGAGCAAACCTGCTCCAAGTTGCTCTATTTCTCCATTAATGCCATGCCAGCAACTTAGATGCAAGTCCCTATCTTGGTGAGGGTTGTACAATTAAAAAAAAAAGACTTATGTTTATGGGTTGGAAACATATGAATAATCTAGTGAATGCACACATATTATATATAATAAAATATGAATTGAACACAGATTAAGTGGAAATTTGTGTATCTGACTTCTAGGCAGAATTGTGAAATGCACACAATTGTGTGCAAAAATGAGCTCCAGTGGTGGTTGCTGTTAATTTTGGTTTCTTTGTCCGGCCACATGATTTCAGAATACTTCAGGTGACAAAATTAGTTGGTGTTTAATGTAGTCAATGAAGGGATCAGCATTATTCCTTCAGTATGCGTCCTCATCACGGCAAACAGATTATACAAGACTAAAAATATCCTCCAGGATATTCCACAACCTGGATGTAAGTGCTGGTGAATAATTCTCTTTTACTGGATTGCATCTAAATCTTCTATAATTAAGCCAAGCATTAAATGGAAAACTTTGCATTTTAATGTACAGACAAGCCAAAAATGATGTTTTGTATTGAACAGAATTTGACACTGCCTATTCTCCTAACATTCTACTCATATAACTCTTGCATGGTGTTCCTGTTTCTGTTGGAGGAGGGAGTCCTGAAGGAGGCCCATGAATAGTGTGAGCATGGTGGCCTCACAAAGCAGGTGCGTTGAAGCTTGAGGAGCTGTTTCCCTTTCCACACTTAGATATGGATACAGTGGCTACTTGAGCAACTCAAACTGACTGTGCCATTCCTTAATGGATCTAGGAGACAGTACTGAGCTAACTCATGGTCTGTGAAATCGCTTGCTATGAAGCCAGAGCACAACTAGTTGTTGAAGTAGTTGGGTGTCAGTGGCTGGATGCATCCCTGGGGGTGGAAAATGAAATGCTGTTGTGCAAATATGAACATTGAGGTAGGCTGCCACTCAGCCTTCCACAAAAAATAATAATGAAACAAAAAATATAAGGGAGATGGGAAGGTGGTGGTGATGAATTCCAGCAGGATGTTACTTATGAGTGGAGCTGGGCGTGTGAGAGCACAGGATCATCTAGGTTGTGAATTGATGCTTTTACATTTCATAGCTTTGCATAAATGATTTTGTTTCAGGGGTGCCCATGCATGCTGTCAGCTCTGCAGGAAGGCAGAGTTCAGTTAAAAAATTCCGCCAGATGTTAAGCTGAACAGAATCAGATGATGACCTTGAACACTTGTTTTTAGATGGATGTTTTGGCTTGTTATTTAGTGTCTTTGTACAAGCACATAGCACTTAGCATCATAACATTTTCGTTTCCCAACGGTTAGGACTTTTTATATGCTACAGTCCTGATGCAGATAATGATAACCATGGAACAAATACTTTCTATGCTCCAGAAATTGCTGTTATGTGTCTCAAGGTAACCTTTTCCCAGGAAAAAGAAATTTCAAAACCAGGAGATGTGTCTTTCTCAGAGTCATTAGCTATACAGCTAGTGCTACTCTTGTAGAAGGTAATGTTGAATAACTGCAGATATGATCACAGCCCTGTCAATTTTGACCTGAAAAGGTGTCTGAAGTTATTCTAAGCATTTTTTTCTGGATTATATTCTTGTTCTTTATATAACAGAATTTTTGTGCTTATGATGCTGTCCCTAACTGGTCATAGTACTTTAATCAGATTATACAGCAGAAATTGAGGTGGGTGCAGTTTTGTGCCAGCAGTGTGCAAGAAAATTACAGTCTTTGTTTGAATCATGCCCATTTTCATAGGAAGTTTATTTTTACCAAGGTAAGGCAGAACAACTGTAAGTGATTGAAGAAACCTAAATCCTTGTCAAAACTGGAAAATGTTCAGCACATGGGTTTTTGATGCCTGGTGTCATCTCACTAGCAAGGACTGAGAACAGATGCTTAGGACAGAGTATGAAAACAAACACAGATTAGAGACTCAGAGGCACCTCCTGCCTCTGCCAGCAATCAAAGTTTCAGAGTCATGGAACTACAGGTTGCGTCAGGATTACTGCAGCCATTCATGATTACCTTTTTTTATAACCTACTTTGTTATCATCCTCTTCTCTGAATGTGAATTTTGCTATACTATCTCAATGAAACCTCATCTTCCAAATCACGTTTTTTAAGAGGATTTATCTTTTTGTTAGACGAAGGCTTGGCTCATACAGTTGTGTCCCAAGTACTTCATTTTCAGCTCTGCCAATTATTTGCTTTGATTTAAGACAAGACTCTTTATCCATTTTGTGGAAGCAGTGGTAATATTTTTCTCTAGAGAGGAGTTTAAAGTTTTTTAATATTTAAAGAGACTGTGCTACTAGGTCCACACTATATCATAATATTTTATTAATGAACTGGACAAGTGAATGAAGCTTATAGTACAGTGAGATCATGAGATACTGCTTGGGAGACAGCTTACATTTACCTAGTGGTGTAAATTTGGAACGCAGTTGAATATCTCTGTCTGACATTTCAGAAATATACATCTGAAATGCACTGAGCTTCTTTCTTAACACTTCATCTAGATTTTTTTTTAGTAGCAGTAAGGGCAAATTTTTTACATCCAATCTGTACATACAAAGAACTTGACTCTTGTGGAATGGTGGTTAAATATTGTCTTATTTTTCCTATAAGGTGTCAACACCCTTTTTTCAGGCTTTGCTCACATTCTTAAAATGTAAAAACCCCTTTGGTTTCACCAGCCTTCACTGTCCATATTTGGCTGCTTACCCAGCCTGGCATACCGAAGTCAGTTTGCTGATTGCAGCTCTTCTAGAAACTGGTGAGAGAGCCAAGCGATATTTTTGCCTTAGAACATGTCAGGGAAACAGTGATTTATTGCTTTTATTTCCAAGTTGAAGTACAGGGCAACAGGCTTGTTTTCATCATGTTTTCTGCTGGTCTAAAGGACACACCTAAGTGGGTGTGTGCTTGCGACGCAGAGAGAAAATTATTCCCATTAAGTGGTGTGAGTGGCTACTTGCACATGAGTGATGCTGAGCAAATGCTTCTAAAATTAACTGCTGAAATGTAACAAGGAAAACTGCTATCGTGCTGTCAGGTTCCTGTAGGAATCCATTCTGCCTGATCTGAAATGTGGAAAAGTGTTATCACTCCATAGCTGCTGCTGCTTCTACCTCATGGAGCATTTCTCTTCTTTGATGAAAGCATTTTTTTTTTTTTAAAGATTGTGAAAATACAGAATCAGAAAGGAAGGTCACTTGCCCATCTGGATATTTTTAAAGGGATATTTATCCTCTGTTGTGGTGTAAATTAACTGAAAAACAACTATGCTATAAATAAGTGGTCTGCTGTGGTAAATTAGTCAAGAAATATGTTGTTCTCTGTGATGCATTATTCTAAATTATGCATTCTATCCAATCATATCCTGTCACATTCTATCCTGGTTTTTTTTTTTTTTTTCTAATGATACTACATTCCTTAAATGATAAAAGTGAGTTTAAATGCAGCAAACAATGTGGTCAGGAATAGTGCAAAGCTGCTGCTGGGGTAGTTTCTCTGTGCCAGCTCAGGGCTGAACTAATCTGAACTGAACAGCCTGGTTTCAAGTTCTCCATGAACAAAACTGAGAAATGTTTTAATTGTTGACCCTCAGAGTGAAAAAGCTGGTCCATTAACTTATAATGTCTCCTACTATACGGTGTTTATTGACTCATGGGACCTGAAGTGCAGATAATAACAAACTGATGTGCTTTAACAGCAAATTACTATAATAATGATTGTTTGATGGCAACCCTTCCCCTTTATTCTTTTCTGCAGCACTGTCTCATCTTCAGTACTACTGCTGCATTGTTGATCATCTGTCCTCCTTTTTAGTGTCTAATGCCAAGTTTTAATTCCTCATTAGACAATCAAAGAATTTTGTGCGCACAAAGACAAACCAGGTTTTCGTAGTGGTGTATTTGTAGTTCTTTGGGTCAAGTTCAATAGAAAAACAAAATACCTCCTGGATACCTCATTTTAGAAGTTGTTATGTATCTTCAAAGTAGTGCAAATACCATTTGTCTAAGAAATGAAGAGCCTGTGTAGACTGACTTACATGTGTGTTAAACTGCCTCTCTTTTATTTGCATCTTTGCTCCTGATTTTGGTCTTGGCAGGTTCAGAGCTCTGCAGGGAAAACTTCATAAATGCTCTACAAATCTTTAGTAAATGAGGCTGTAAGGAACATCAAAGTAGCGTTCGATCTCATTATCTAGAAAAGGCACAGCTTGCTGCAGAATTTAATGGTGATTGTTGAATTAGATAATGGGGTTTATGCTGGCTACTATAATCTCTGGTGATGTAATGGATAAGCTGTTATTCAACATACAGCTTTTAGAGATATAGAGTTGATAGCTCAAACTTGCATGGGGAAGTGCTGAAGATATTTGAGGGGGAGAGGGGAAAGAAGCTATTGATCAGTGAATACTTATGTTTGATGCATTTAATCTTTTTCATAATGCACATGGTATTAAATGGATCTGGAAGGTTTTATTTTGTAGGTAAAGTATTTAAAAAGGAGAATGCCTAATTCATTTAAGTATGAGTGGTCTAAACTCCTACTAACAGGATGTACAAATGCATGTGAACTAAAACCTTGAGAACAGACACGTTGCAACAGGGAGTGACTGCAGCTGCTGTAGGTGACTCAGCCACAGTAGAAAATTGCTATAATTGTTTGTGTTCATAATTTCTATTAGTTTTTGACTCTTTACAACTGCTGGTCAAACTAAGTTTTAAGGATAGTTTTTTCCTGGTGTGGACAAGTGCTTCTTTGTCTGGATTTGAAGCAAAGGCATTGAAGTGTCCTCCTTGTCAATAATAAGAAAAAAACACAAATTATTCTCTTCATGCCCTGCCCTCTACAAGAGAAGATAAGGCAAAAAGCTTCTACAAATATGACAGGTTAGAGTAAACCTGTAAAGCAACTGAAAAGGCAATTTACTCACAAAGAAAACAGGACTTTCTCTATGTGTGGCTTTTAGGCAAAATTTGATGTACCATTTTGAAAACTGAACATCAGTGTCATGATAGGCTAACGAAGAATTTAATTCAGACAGTAAGGAATGAACTTGACTGAATTATCAAATTTCCGTGTGATTATTCCAGCATTATACACTAGTTTTCTCTGAAGCTCTTCAGTGAAGAGAATGAAATGTCATGTTCTGGTACAGCCATTCATTACTTCTGGTGCATGTGGCTGAAGTCAGGCTCTGGAACCTGTAGATGGCCATTGTGTGCCCATGGAGATGGATAATAAAGCCATCCAGAAATGAAATATGTTCCATCACCTGCTGGGCTTGTGTCAAATCTCACCAGTACCATATGGATTATATTTCTAGTGCTGTGTGTAGCATTATTATGATTTGATTTATCATGCACCTGTGTCACTTCTTGGTTTTGGTATATCACTTCAGATACAAAGATGGTCTGATATGGCTTTTGGATCAATTTCTTTGCACTTATTTTATTGGCTTTTGAGAGTACACAGAGTATTGGAGATGATCTTCCTTTTCCATGCATTACTGGAAAAGAAGATAATGTTTCAGGACAACTGAACTACCTGTTAAATTCCTTGATTGAAGATGTGAAGTAGTTATGCAGACAGCAGAGAAGAAAGTTCTGCTAACGGCTGGAGAGTATTTACGTTCTGATTCCTCCTTTTAAAGACTTATTGACTAAGGCTGTACTTGTCTGTGCTTACTCTGCCCGAAACAGTGAGGGTTTTGTTGGTGTGAGGGGGATTTTTGCCTACTTTTGTTCATATACTCAAGCCAAAATGGTTTCATCATTATACAGAAACATGAGAAAACTTAATTATTAAATGATCCCTGCTGTCATTATGCAGAACTAGAAAAAATTGAAAAGGCAAAATAAAAAATGAGTGAAAGCTAGAATTTGGGGTTGAAAAATCCTTCCCTTAGAAGGATAGGGGTATATTTTATTATGCTCAGCATTGGGAAAATGTTCATTTTTATGTTGACTCATACAGCTGGTTTTAACCTCAGATGTCAATGTGCTTCAGGAAATCTGGCATGTACACATACTTGAATATCATTCTTGGTGAGTTGTTGTGGATGTTTTGTGATGTTCTTACTCCTGGTCATATTTTTTTATGCATACGGAGAGTGTTTTTCTTAGACCAGGGAGGAGCAAAGTTAAAATTAAAACCTTTGCTTGGCTGTTTGCCTGAGTACAGGGAAATCACCTCCTGTGTGTCTAGTTTTCCGTGTCTTCTGTTTGGGATCGTGCTCAGGTATTCTTAGAAATGTTCTTCTGCATGGTCCTGTGGCAGCAGGGTGGTCCTTGAAGATCAGGGTAGAAGGTGGGCTCTGAAACTCCTCTACTCCTGCAGAGTCTAAAGAAGGGACTGTCCAGGGAGATTTGAATAACCTCTTTAGGACTGGATGGCGTTAAGTCCAAAGGCTGTCTCTAGTATGACAGGCTTCTGGAGCTTTTCTAAATTTCCAAAATGAAGCAGGTTTTTATGGTTAGTTCACCGAGGGCAACCACCTTCTGATTATGTCAGTAATTTGCCTAATGGAAAAAATTGATACTGAAAATTATCAAAAAGAAGATCAAAACCAAAATATGCTTTGCATTAGCCTGGTATGTGTTTTCCTAAGTCAAAGCTTTGATTTTGGTGGAGGTCTGGGATGTTGTTAGCTTCAGTTCTGCAATTCGAGTTCAGTTTGAGAATAGCCAATTATTGACTGAATGTTTGAGAGAATTTAGATTTGAAGCAACTTAGGAAGCCAAGTGATCATAAATGATAGTTGCCTAGTTTCTTCAAGCTATCCACAAAACTCTTTTAAAGATGTGATTGAAATCTTAATGATATTTTCCTTGTTCTCAAAATAATAATAATTTCCGTTTATAGTACTAGCATGCAATTGTTACACTGCAACACTATACTCCAGATAGTATTTATTAAATGTTTTTAATTGGAGGACTTAGAGCTTTTCACAAAGCATTAATAATCCCTGTAATTGCCCTCCTAAAGGAAGTATTCATAACCCCAGTTTTCATAAAAAGAAGACAGAGACATTGAGTGATTTGCCCCAGGTTACAGACAAGGCAGTGACAGAGTGAAAGTGTAACCTGTGGGTCGTGGTCTCTGAGAACTGGAATCAGTCTAGCACAGGCAAATGTTTTTCACTGCATGGGAATTCCTTTATATGAGCAAAGGGGAATAGGATAGACAGGTGGTTTTTATGAGTGAGTGCTTATGGAATTATGTACTAATTTTCTTTGACTCTTTCTCTTATATTTTTTTGTGTTTCTTTTTGGAAGAGTAGAATCCATATTTGCAACAGTGCTATAAAACAATGCTCGTCTTCAGTATTGTATTTTCACTATGGTATTACAAAAAATAAAAGTAGGTGCCATGCTTTTGTGAGCATTTCAACTGTAGATTATTTTTTAACTGTTCAGTTGCAATGGTATCAAGCACTACCAACCAGGGCTGGCACAAGTGATATGGAAATATAGAACAATGCAATTTTTGCATCTCTGAGGAGATTCTAATCATTAGACTGTGTAGAATAAAGCATATTTGAACAGGTATCAGCCACATGAGAACAGACACTTTTAATTGAGTCAAGCTTATTCTTTGAATATAAAAATTCTTTATTTACATAACCAAAATGATGCTACTATAGCATTTTTCTGTGAGAAATTATCTGTATTTAGAGCTGTAAAAATATGAAAGTTCAAATTACTGTTATGATTTTAGTAATTAATATTTTGTTGTAAATCAAGTGTATAACTTAGTTTGATGTCTTTATATCAGTTTCTTAAGAAATAACAGCTTATAAATTAAGCTGCATATCAGAAGAGAAGAAATCCTATATTAAAAAGGAAATAGCTATAATGAAGATATTATATGTCTGAAGTTTCCTTTTTCATTTAGCACAGGCTATCTTATTCTCAGTTTTTACTCAGCTAAAGAGATGAGTACAATCCTTTCCATGGTCTGTGTTATATTAAAATAATATTGATGGCTTTTGCATTTTGGAAGATAACCCCACTGATGGTAGGATCTTCTGCCTTTGCTATTGAAGAAAGGGATTCTGGTGCTGTATTGGTTTCTAACATAAATTGTGTGCAGGTTCATTGCATTACATTTTATAGTGATATACCAGGAAACAAAGACTATTTTATACCCCCTGTGGAGAAAATAGCCTACTCTGCTCTTCAGGTCCTCAGACCTGTGCTAGCACTAATCTTTTTTCTGCCGTTAGTGATTTTGGAAAAATTCTATTACTTTGCACTACTGTGATGCTTTGTAAAAGAAAAAATACTGAATTTTAAAAGTAAATGTAATAATAAAAATATACTCAGTGACAACTTTGGTCTTTTTATGTGGGGTTGAGCTCCTTACTGAAAAGAATCTATTAAACATACTATAAGTGGTCCTGAGCTGACTTGAGCTGATGAGAAATGAGTTGTTGGTATTAGTATTTTCAAAATCAGTATTCAATCTGCAGTGCTGCATGAAATATGATAGATTGATTGTATTCTGAGTAAATTTTTCAGATGTACTTCAGGAGAAGTAATTAATGCTAGTTGCAAGGCATGCTGTTGTCATGACGAAATCCAAACATTCAGTCGAACATACCTGTCCTTCTGACCCCTGATCTTTGTATCTCGTTTGGAGGCGGTTGGATATTTGCAGCCCATGTCTGAATGGCAGCTTTCTGTACTGGCCAAAAGAACAAAACATTACAAATAAATTAAAAAAAAAAAAATTTTAGAGGTATACCTGCAAAGAAAAGCTAAATATTTTAGGAGCAACAGTTAAGGATAGTGAATGGATAAGCAGAAAAAGAGAATGAAAAAGGGCAAATTTTTCAACAATGCAGTTATACTGCCAGGTAACCAAATTACTTTGTCTTGCTGATATAAGAGAATCTGTAGGTTAATCTTCAAGCAGCACATAGTTAGCAGGGGACCAATGATGCAGTTAGTCCAGTGTATAACAACAGTGTATAACAACAAAAAATTCTTAAAGAAAAGTGCGGAACAGGTTGAGAGGTTTCTTTAGTATCTGACCTGGCTGAGACACTGAAGAATTGGACTCAATACGGTTTTCAAAATGTGATGGAAAACTTGCCAGCAACTCTAGAAATTCCTATTTCTCTAAGTATCATTCTATGAGCTAAATATCATTCTTCTCTACTTGATTTTTTTTCTACAATGTGGCAGGGAAATCCATGCACCAGTTGCTCCAGAAAGATTGTTTTGCTTGTTCAGGTTTGATTTGATGCAATCTTTGTTTCATTCAGAATACCTTTATCATGGTACTGCATTAAATCAAAAAGTATTACATCAGCCCTCCATAGCCTGCACTTTTGTTATACAGCATGCTTATCAGGTTTCTCAAATTTTATCTTTGTAAAATAATCTTTCAGCCTCTTAAGTCACACTTTTTGAGGGAATACTGGTATCACTCCATACTTCCCTCCCCAAACCCATTTCAGCTCTTTAGTAAATTGATTTAGCACTTTGGATTAAGCATAAAACAGACTAATTCTTCATCTAGAAATTGATTTAAACTTGTACTTTTATGTTTTGCTGAACCTTGGCCTAAAAGAATACATTGGTTAATTCAGAAGTATTTCTTAATTAGGATGCAGACAGTGGTGAATGAATATTAATTTCTTATTAGCTATTTTTGGATTAGGTTAATAAAATTACTGAGCATTTAATGAAGGACTGTTTTTAATATTTTTACTCTTGTGTACTGGTATATAAGTGTGTGAAGGTTTTTTGAGATCCTAAGTTTTCCTTTGCTCCATAATGGATCTACACTGCATTTCAGAAACACACTTGTATTTACTGTAGGACTCAAATAATTCAGTGGTAAATTCTGGCATATAAAGGGTTCACCAGAATAAATCCTCCACTTAACAAAGGCTAGAAAATAAACCTTGACTGACCTTTAACTTTAGTGTCATAATCATGACTATATAGCATAGAACACTATATAGGATTTCAGGTGAAATCACTGAATTTATTTTAAAACAGTTATAGGACATTGGAACAAATCTGTTGCCTTTGATTCCAACAAGCCACATGCTCTAGCTGCTTTGTTAATCTTCCAGTATTTGTAAGGCACACCACAGTTTAAATCTTTGTGAGGGATAGGTGCACATACACAAACAATAAAATGATTGTATGAATTAGGTGAAAAAATTTTATAATGTGGATTTGTTAGGATTAACTTCTTTCAAGGCCTGAGCTGTGGGAGTGCAATGGGAAATGTAATACGGTTTGGCTGATGAGTCTCGTTCTCTCCCCCGCCCCCTGCCCTTTCTCTTCAGTTTCCAGCCCGAAACCCGAAGCTTTCCCAAATCCACGTCCAATCCACAGGGATAAGTTGCTGGAAGTCGTTTAACCTTCCAGTGAAATATGGCTGGTCTGGGGCACTGACATCTGTGGCCATGACCTTCCTGTGAACTCTCCAGCAAGTCTGTTGCCGTTTTTCTGCATTTCATTCAATGTACAGGGCAAAGATTCAGTAATTGCATTTGCTGGCCTATGCTACCTTTAAAACATTGCTTTTACAGTGTCCTTTCCCCTCGCTCACTGTTTTTGTCCACTTTTCTGCAGTATCTGGAGACTATCAACCTGATAGTTGCAAACCGAATATGAGCTTCTCAAGTCCAGATATTTGGAATATTGCTCATCTTTAATATTTCTTAGTAATATACTTGTCTTCACCCTTAAAGACAACTGGAGTCCTAAGGATGGCAGGCCTGAAAAAATGATTATTCTATCAGTAGAACATTTAATTTCCAAAAATTAAATTATGCATAATTTCCAGATTTGTAATAAAATAATTAGTGCCTGCACTTTCTTATTATTGACTGATTTGCTCCAATTTCTTTGTATGAAAGGGGCTTTGTCATTGAGTGAGGAATCATAATATAGTCAAGTTTTACACATTTTATTGTCTTGACTTCAGCTCCAAGAACTACATGTGTACTTGGGAAATGAATTCACAGTACCACAGAGGCTGGCAAGCTTCCAGACTTTAATTGCTTACCAGTGAGGCTCAGGGCAGGCTGTTCTTCCTAGGGTGGGAAAATGAAAAAGACACAAACCTCAGTTGTGCTAAAGAAAATGAAAATTACTTTGAGAAGAGTACTCACTGATATGTGAAAAAAATAACTGCATTGTAATTATCATGGCATATTGGGCTCTGTGACTGAACTAACAAAATTGTGAAACTAAGGAAAGTTGGAGCTGTCATGGTATTTAGGGAAGTCCTATGTTTTTTTGTAACTAACATCTTTTAGGCAGACTGAGGTAGCTAATAGGGATAAAAGGGACTTTAGATCAAAATGCGCGGAAAATGTTGAAAGGAAGGATGGGCTGAAAAGCTCTGTTGTAGCAAACCAAAGAGTCCATCAGCTGCTAAGTAAAGGTACTGCACGAGGAGGTCAGGTGATGAGAGCCTGTTACTGAAAACCAACAAATCTGGATTTCGATCTCTGGGTCCACAAGAGGCTCTGCTCAGGACCTTGTTTCTGGTGTGCTCTGTCTGCAAAGAGGGAAGTGTTTTTCACCTTTTGCCTAAAGATCTCTTCCTCTCTCTTTGAAAAAGAAGCATTTTCCATTGTATAACTTCATGCCATTGCTTTCATATCTCCATCTAGTAAGTGCGCCACCATCATGATGCCAAAAAACTAGTGAGAATAACAAAGTGAAGGACTAATGAAGGATAAATATCTGACATGAAATAGTAACCATAAGTGTAATAAGATCTTTGCAATTTATTGCCATCAAGCTGTCTAGACATTACCTATAGATGTTATCTATTTAATACAGCTTCAAAAGGTGCTTTGAGGAGAATGATGTTGTGTTTCACTTGCTGACACTAGTGCAGCAGCTGTGTAAGAATGCAAAGGAAGAAAAAGGAAAGAGGACAGTGTTGGATAGGCTCAAGCCTGGGCTCTTACAGGCAGACTGATTCGACAAAGTGAAGTGAGTTGTCTGTTTTCTACAAAAGTGGGAAGAGAACTAGTGGAACTCTACTAGGAAGAATCGTTATTACACTGTGCATGAATAGATGAAAAATAACATGCTTGGATATGAGCAGCTTGGGATCCTGTGGAGGAGGTGAGATGTGTTAATCAACAGCTGTGGGCAGGTTTGGTGATTGGATGGGTGTGACTGTGTGGGTTTGTGTCTTTGTGCCAGTATTGTTTCCTTGGGGCGTGGACAGCCTGACATCTGGCTGTCTTCTGGTGGGACTTTGAGTCTCAACTTCATTGCTTCTCCTGAGCTTTCCTTTCATAACTATTAATTGGCTTATATGAAAATTTGAGCAACCACTGTATTTTTCATTGTTCATTCCATTGCCAGTCTGGTAAATGACAGGAATGAGAACAGTTCTGTTTAGCTGCAGGAAAAACATTTCCATGCTGTACAACATGGACTCTAAAATATATTCACCAAGCAAGAGGAAGCTGCTTACATGACTTAAGATCTCTTTATCTGTCAACAATTACATGCTCCAATAGATCTTGTTTAATCTCAATATATTAATAATACGCATGCTAGGAAGAGTTCTAGTTATGTTTGTCAGATCTGAAACTTCATAAGCCTTGCTATTCATTCACTAATGTTCACACTCACCAATGTTCATGCTCGTTCAATGTAACACTCATTAAAAATATATAATCCATATTCATCATTTTAGTTATCCATCACTAAATCAGGTTAATAGATCACCATGAAATTTTACATTCTTTTTAGAACTTAATGGAAATGATCCATTATTCAAATATTGAGCATTGCCCATCTACACTCCACTGTTCTTTTTGTATTTTTTTTTCTCCAGTTGAGTCACTAATTAATGAGTGATAAAGATCAAAATGTTGACAAATGAGTTTGGATATCTTCAAGTTATTGTTGCCAAGACCCCTTGTAGGGTTTGATCAGCTTTCTGAGTCATTGCTCTCTGCTTCTGGCTTCTTGTGCATCCTCAGGTGGGGCACTCCTGTTTTGGCAATGCCTCTGAAGGATGGCATCTCTGATTGGATTAATGGATTCCCTTATTATGTTTGATGACTTTTCATATTTCTCATTTTAATCCATTTTTTGAAAAATGGACTCGTGTCTCGGTAGCGTCTTTCCCACAAGAGGAGGTCTGTTTTAATCAAAACACATGTATAAAAGGTTTTTTTTGTAAATATTGCATTTGTTTTGCCAATACTGCTATCTAAATACATGTAGCATTGTTATGCATTTAAAAATTCTGTGTATCTAGGATAGGCAGGACATTGTGTGTCTTTCTATTCCAGTTTCTAGGTACGCTAAGGAGGCAAAAGATAATGACATCATACTTCAATATTAATCACGACAACAACTAACTACAGGCACATCCCTCACTGATTTGTTTCATCTGGATTTAGCTCAAGCAAAGCCTTCACTTTAAGAGACTTCTCCCTCAGGATTTCCCTACCTGTCTCTGTTATTAATTCTAATTGGTTTTGTCTGGAGCAACACCTCCAGAGGAGGTGGTTGCTGAAAACCAGGGTGTAGCAGTTGGCTCTGAGACAACAGCCTCCACATTTCAGACCTGTCACCATGAGGCTTGTGAATAGGGTCTGAAAGCTTCTAAAAGTGGTAGCAGCTTCTCAGCCACTGTCAGTGCTAAATGATGCAATTGTAGGAGAAACTCTTGGCAATATGTTCTCCTATTCAAAGCCAGCAGTGACCTAGCAGATTTACCGTGTGCCTTGGTTCCTGGACAGTTCATGTCACTCAGTACACAGAGATGAGTGATGCTAACCAGGTGTAAGGGTTTCACAAGAGTTGCTAAGGGACAGGGGTGAAAAAGGGGTGGAGAGGGAAAGCTGGTTACAGTCATTGTAGAAAAAATTACTTTCCATCACCTTGTGAAAGGTTGTACAGCTCATGATGAGTTTTCTCTCTGTAGTGTTTTTTAAGTATGTATGCAATTCCTTTGGACAGGGACTGACAGGTAGAACACATGATATATTCTTTTAAAAAATAGTGTTTAGTAAATCCGCTGCATTCCCTTTTGTCTTTCTTTATCCTTAGTTTTGCCTCTGCAATTCATTCTGTTTGAATTTACCAAAGAGCTGCTTGTTCAGGCTGCGGTTGGTAGGAATGCTGGGCAGATGATGTGCTGGGGGTCGTGGTGGGAACACCTTTCCAGCCTTCCCTGACTCAGCCAGTGCCCAGGAGTGCACCCAGAAGCAGTGTTATGCCCTCTTGAGCCTGTTTCCCACTGGGCTGATGGCCTTGAAAGGCTATGCACTCAGCCATATCTTTTCTGAACCTGCTCTTTTCCTCCCAGTTTTCCTTTTTCTTTCTTACCTTGTTTCCCATGTCTGCTCACTGCCTTTCCTCCCAAGCTGCCTCCTGAGGTCTGCAGTTGAGGGGAGGGGGTGCACACTGGGCTTGCTCTCTGTGAAGTGTTTTCAGAGAAGAACCTTTTAAAGGGCTCAAAGGTGAGAGCTGTTTTGTTTTTCCTCCGTAAACACTTGATAAAAACCAGCTTTGGCAATGAAATAAACCTTTTAGAAGCGATACTAGAAGTAAAAGTGAAATTTTTTCACAGCGTAGAAAACATATTGTGTGATGTGTGTTTTAATTACAAGAAAACAATTGAAGAAATCTGTGAAGTCTGCAGTTCTTGTGATTTGATAATAGCAGCTTTGTGAATTGCTGAGAGAGAAGTGTTGCCATGCTGTGAAATCATCAGATTCCCCCATGCTTGCCCTATATCTGTAAGGCAAAATAAACTCCACTTTATGTGTTTATCTAAAGCTTGCTGCTGCTGTGAGCTTCTTCACAAACCAAGGCTGGAGCTGACTTACTGATCACTCAAGAGAGGTACTTTAATAAAAAAAATAAAGAAAACAATGGTATATCAGTATTTTAAATGTTAAGGGAATGTGTTCCATACATATCCTTTCCTAATTAAGCATTTTGCAGTTTGTTCACATGTTGCACAACATTTGATTGTACCTGCATGTTTTCTATGTTTTCATGTTCAGGAAAAGTGACCTGATGACCTGTACAGATAGGACACTAGCTTTGTCCTCCAGCTAAATCATGATGAACCAATTTGTACTGACCTTTCAAAGTATTTGGATAGGCTCTTAGATCATGAACGTTTTCATCTAACGTTCCGTGGTTTGCTAAGATTACTATTTGCATTTCCTGTTCTCATCTCTCTGCCTGCTCTGCCTTCATAGTTCCTTCCCAAGTATAACTTTTCTGTGTGTCCTGGTGTCTTTGTCCGACTTTTTTCCCTGTCCTTTCTAATTTGAATTCCTTTGGTATCTTTCAGCACCAAATAGTTTCACCTGCATCCTTACCATGACTCTATAAAGCATTCCAGGGGCAGTCTTCCTCTGACATCCCCTAATGTCAAAAATGAAACAAAACAACAGGAAAAAGAGCCAAACTTAATGCATCTTTCTGCATTTCAGTATTTAGCTGGTGTATTTTGTTGGGGCTGTGTGCTTTGTTCATACAGTGGAGAAACTTCCTTGGAGAACTTAAAGTCTGAAAAAGCACCACTGGAGAAAGCGGTTGGTTAAAGGGGTTGCTTTGCAAGCACAGTATGTCAGACAAAAGAAAGCCTATGAGAAAAGAAAGTTATGTTGGTTTTGTTTTTTTTTTTTTAATGTAGTGTAAATGGCAGTAGGGAGTCTTCAGGAGGGATGTGAGCAACGACAAGTCTGTAGATGAATCATTTGCTCCACAGAGCTTTTCATCTGTAAGGGGCATTAGAAGGAGGGGGGGAAGTCACGCTGTCAGTGGAGGAAAGAGGCAGGGGAGCAGCTTCATGAGAGATCAGGACAGTTTCCTGGACTTTGTGCTTCAAGTTCAATGGAGCTTCAAACTGGAACGAAGAATTTTGGATGACAGTCTGGCCCTTTCAAAAGATGAAGGGGTTGCATCATCCTTAAATATTTAAAGATCACAGGGAGCACTTTGGAAAGACTAAAGCATCAAACTAGGCAATTAAAAGAGAGAAGATTCTGCTGAGACCTTGTTTTGAACATGCACTGAAGAGGTGAAAAAGCAGTCCAAATGCTTAGTACAAAGAAGACAGCAGACAGTAATTGCTTAAGCAAATATGTGCTGTAAAAAAAAGCATGCAATGCAAAAAGCCCATTGTTCCCAATTTGCTGTTGAGAACCTGAGCACGATTGTGTGTGTTTGCAGTAGAAATCCATGCACTTGCATGGAAGTGTGTAATATCCCTCTATAGTGCTGAAATTAGGAGCCTTTCAGCATCACCCATCCCCAGAAGATTTCAAGCCCCATTTTGGATGGGGCTTTGAGCAACCTGAGGAACTGGATGTTCTTTAAGGACCCTTTCAACCAGTACCATTCTATGGCCCATCTACTTGGATAAAGCTCCTTCATTCAGCCTCTGCCCATCCTGTCATTGAGAACTGATGGGATATCCCAAGATATAGATAATTTTGCAGGTATTTGAAAAAATCATGGCTTTTTCATGGCTGAAAATATCTCCAAAGGAGTTAATTGTAAGATTTATCGATTAGCAAGAACCCCATCACCCTCAATCCCTGCTTCCACGAGGAATTTAATCCTGAATTAGGGGAATCTTTGATATTGCTAGTAGTACCTGTAATGTGCTTTAGAGAAGCATAAATGGGAAAGGCATAGGTCATTCCATAGAGGATATTCACAACTGAAAGAATCCTAGGAAAATAATTGGCTTCAGAAGACTTTTGATTTGTGATTAATTATTCACAGCACAATTTCTCTAGCCTGTCTTGATCTTACACTTTAATCTCTTCAATTTTTCTCACTTTCATTGGTTTTATTTGTAAGTTCATTAAAATTAATCTCTCTGAAAAAGAAGTCTGACTTTGAATATAATGTTGCTTGTGCAATGAATGTGGACGTTTTGTTTTGTTACATGCATATGTATTTTGTGGAGCTACATATGAAAGGGTGGTCATGCGGGCTAGATGAATGTGCAATCAGTTGTCTCTGAGCGTAATCTGTTACACAGCTTCCATTCTAGAGGACAGTAGAGCCATGGACATGTGTCACACACAGCACTGCCTTCACACTGCTGTATGTTTTTGGAAAATGATAAAAACCACCACTATGAATGGCTTCAAATTACTTGTGAGTGGACAGCAAGTGCAAAGCTTGGAGCATTTTGGTTGTGTGCTGGATTGGGTTTCTTAGTCCTCATTATGTTCAACATGTATCTTAACTCTGGAGTTGCACAGGCAGTAATGATCAGAAACTCCTCTGGCATAGAAAGGGGCAGCTCCTTTCCCTCTCATCCTGAAGCCACAAGCTGCCCGTCCCCGTGTCATCCCCTGCACAGGGGCTGGTGTTGGTGTGGCTGCAGGGAGAGCAGGGCCGACAGCTTTGGGGACAAGAGCAGATGACAGCCAGGGGTTTTTGCAGCACTTTCTCACTCTGACTCACTGCTCTTGGCCAGGGTTTTGGTACAAATGTGGGAGCCATGGCCTGCAGCAGGGGAGCAGGGCTCGGGACAGCCTGTGCATCTACTGCAGGCGTCAGCAAACTGCACTGTAGAGGAGTAGGACAGCACTGCAGTTTGTCCAAGGCAGCTGAAAGGGTGGAGAACAGCAGTGTGTTTGGGGCAGCATTAGTGCCAACCAAGTTAGGTACTCGTTCAGATTGGCGTGTGATTTGCAAGAGTGGTATTTTAGTATATTGACAGGAAAAAAAGGTGAAATACTGCTTTGGCAAATTTGATAATCTCATTCCTACATCTTCTCTGGTATATTTGACTGTAAAGTGGCATAGAATCTCCTCTGATTTGGGTCTCTGTTTTACAGCTATTTGTTTGAATTTCATGTGCTTTCTTTTGATCTCCTTAGAAGTATTTCTGTACCCCTCAGCAGATACCTTCTTGATCAGGTAGTAGTGTTTCATCTGAGCTGTTTTTCAAAATTATAATGATGCTCTGCTAGTTCCTCTTCCAGAAGGAGCAAGTATCACTTTGCTTTAGTTGTTATGAAATTATTACTCGGATTTTGTCCTCTGTATAGATTTAAACATGCTTTATGGCTCAGCTGAATATAGTTGAATTTGCTTAGCCCTCTTTTGTGAAAAAATAATAAGCCTGAATTAATATTTCTTAATTAGCAGTGCCTACTCTTTGCTGATAAAAGTCACTTTGAAAATTAATCCAACCAAGGCTGCTATAGTGCTGGAGATACTCATTAGGTATTTCTGCCCATAAGACTGTTCCAGATGTTCCCCTGGGTTTTACTGCTGCTATTCAGATGATTGGTAGCAGATGGGAGGAGTTTGGGGAGTAAGTCCCCAAAATAGCAGATCTCCAATTTTGCAGTTGACCAGTTTGGACTAGAAGCCAGCAAAAATAGAGTTTAAGTGCCATTTAAATCTGAGCTGAGATTTGAGATCTTTTCCCAGAAGGGCTGTTCATTAATTTTTGCTGATAAATATCACTTGGAGCATTATATGTAGAATGTAGCACATACTTTCCTCTTCTTCCTGAAGTTAGTGTCAAAGTTTGTAGCACTGAGAGCCAGGGAGGAAACCCAAACCTTAAACTCTCTAGAATTAGCCCGGTATCTAACTCAATATTAATTCTTGGCAATTGCAAATACCACCACAATTATATAGAACAGATTAATTCTAGTATCTTTTTAATTTTAGATTTAGATTTGATTTGATTGCTTAAATACTGACTGTATCCAGAACACCAGTTTGTTATTGCTACAATTTTGCTCCGGCAAGAGTAGAATTTAACTTACTAACTTTTTCAGAGGTTTGGCTTAACTTTTTAGCTTCCGAGAGCTTAGCTGATCTTAAGGTTCAGAAAAGAGACATGATACTATCAGGTAATGAAATGGTTTGTTACAAAACATAGTTATCGGTTCAGTGATGTCCATATTACAAATGTAGTATCAAGTAAGTATTTAACTTCAGTCATACTTGCTTTTCCAACTGCCTTCATGGACAAAATTTTAAGCTGGTATATTCAGAATTTCACAAACTTAAGGGGTTTTAATTTTTGTGGAGTTTGAGTGCATATATGTCAGCCTGGAGATTGTTTTAGAAGACTGCAGTAGCCTGTGTCTAGACAGCTAAACCTGCTTTGTGTGTGAATGTGTTTACAGCAGTTTCTTACAATGGCATGTTTGAAAAAAGATAGATACTGGAAATTCTCAACTATCCATACATTAATTTTGCTGACACTTTGGCCTTCAGGTAGTGGGTGGTAGAAGAACGGTGGCTTTTACTTTTCTGGTTGATGGCTTTGTCTCCACAAACATTACATCTGAATCGCTTCTCACCATGTGTCCCAGCCTATCCAGGCAATATCATCTCCTTCCAAATGGGCTGAAATTGGGCAGTCAAATGGAAACTCCTATTCACAGTTTGTGATGAAAAAACTAATGAAATGCTCCATTAATCATTTACTTTGCCCTTCATTCCCACTGCAATGAAGACTGAGAGGCAACATTAGCCCACCTGAAAGGCTTAAGCATTTAAGATTGATCTTGAATGGGATAAGACCATCAGTGATATGATACAGGATTACTAAAGGCTTAAATAAATAACTCATGTCTTATAGTTGTGTTAACATAACAATCAGTCATACATAGTACTTCCAGGTATTGTATTTAAATTTCATTGTTCATATACCTCACTGCTGGGAGCTTTGTGTGCTTGCTGAGAAACTTGGTAAGGCTGCTTATTTTGGCTATTCTGGATTTTATTGCACTACTTATAATGCTGTGAATGTTAATAGTGCTAAGTGAGGCAAGAATTATTTTTTAATACCTGTAAAATAAAAATACTGCTGCTTTGTGCAGAGTTTCCTCAGTCAGTGTTAGTAGCAGTCTTGTCTTTATGTCAGAGGATCCCAGATTGAAATCCCACTTGGACGCATGGAGATTGATTGTCTCAACTTCTTTATATGGGGTCTGGTGTTTTGTGTGAGATGTTGAGCCATATCCATGCTTGTGCAAATTCTGAAATTATAGGTACAATATATGGAAACTGTAGAGGAATTTAGAGTACAGTGTAATTTTATTTTTTTTTTTCTTTTGTAATACTTCTTTTACAACCCTTAAAATTAGGACTGAGCACCTATGGAAACAAGCATTGGTATTCAAAGGACTTTCCATTATAAGTGTCTCCATTAAGTAAATAAATGTAGGAGTCATAGCAAAGCAATTTGTTGTTTAGCTGTATAAAACACCAGTGGTTTGTGCTTATTGAATTTTAAAACAGTGCAAAAAAGTTAGAGCGAAATTTAGGAAATAGCTGTGCAGTTCTTGTTCACTGTTACAAAAACTTGAGTGATGCATACAAATAGCACTAATTAATTTTTCAGTAGGGAACCAACACTTTGTGCATACTGATTTTTCCAGCACTGGCATGAAATTGGTTACACTATTGCTATACTGGGAACAAGTGGCACTGCTGCAGGGAATTACAATGTGTGTAGAAAGGTGTTATGCAATCAGCGCTGCTTGGACCCATGGTCTCATGGACTGAAAGCATTACAGGCAGGAAAAGGTATTATTCTGGTATGAATGAAAATGTATGAAATTGAAATGCAATTTTCTGATTTTTTACTTAAGGTAAATTAGGCTATGATCAGTCTGTAGCAAAAGGAAGGATTACCATGGTGCTTGATTCAGGGTTGATGGCAAGCTCTAGGCAATGCTAGTTCTTAAATGAGCTGAACTTGTTCCTTGTCAGGCAATATTTGTCAGTGGAGCAGGTTTAATGTGAGACTTTTAATAACAATAAGACTTTGTGGATTTACAGAATGTTGTTTAAAGATCTGTGGAGTCTCTTTTGTTTTATTAATGAACAATGCCAAATTTGTTTTTTTTTTCTTTTATTAGGTTGCAGTATTTGAGATAATAAGCTTTTAAAAAATCTGAAAGGCTGCAGCTGTTAATGCTACTTCTTTGCGTTCAACTTTTTCACAGGCTTTGAAAAGAAACATTTTTGAAATTTCTGTACAGTAGGAAGCTGAATGGGAAGAGTAGCAATAGGGAGAGTAAATTTTCTGGAATGTTTTTACAACAGAAAAATGTGTTAGAATAATAAATGAGTCATGATAGCTAAAACTTCAGGTCATTGAGGTGATGCCTCTGTGTATCCATGTGGTCTTAGCCCATTTTCAGCTTTGGGTGAAGAAGCACAAGAAGGTGGAAAAGCACTGTTAGTGTTGGAGCATAGAGTATAAAATGTTGGTGCAAGGCTTCTCCTGGTCACAGTCACTTTGCACTTCCCTTTGATATGGCTCTATGTACTTTTCCTAGGATGAAAGCACAGTCTGCAGAATTAGCTGTTGATGAGGTTCCTGCCTCGCACCAAACAAAATCTTTCAATAGCCCTTGTGTTGAAAAAAAGGAAGCTAATTTAGAGTGGGCATGTTTTTGGCTTTGAGTTGACCATATCATGTTTAAGTCTTTGCAAAATGTCTTAATTATAGTCCATGGCTTGGCTGCAGTCTCCAGGATGGCTTGTCCAGACCTCAAACAACTAGAAAGCTGTTGTTTTCCCCCCTGCCCATGTCAGAGTGCTTTACTCTTCGAAGTGTAATCTCATGTTTCATAGAATGGGGTGACTTTCTGTGTTGGTTTCTACCACAGCAGACATTTGGCTCAAAGACTTGAGGATATTGAACAGTTCAACCACAGAATGCAACAACAGTGCTGTAAAATTTTGGGTATGAGATGATTTTTATAAATTTCAGTGAACACAAGCAATGTTAGAAATTTAGAGCAAGATACAAATGTCAATATTGTATCATAACATTTTTCAGTCTCTAGAAAAATAGTGATTTCTGTCTCCCAGCCTTTCTCTGTGTCTTCTTTAGAAAGTTCCCCTAACCAGCTGGTACAGAATGGTTTAGAATATTTTGAAAATTTATTTTGTAATTGTCTCTGGCCATAGCAATTCATCCTGCCAGGCAAAGGGCTTGAACATTGTCACCAAGCAGATATATTTGGAACATTTGTAAGTACAATGCTTCTGTGAAGCCCTGGAAGCCTCAGGGTATTTCATTTCACAGCTCCAATGCTCTAATGCATATGTGGGGCCATTTTAATATGGGAAGACCTTTCTCCAACTGGAAAATTTGAGCCAATCTGAGGATTATCGAAGTGTTTCTAATGATTTTTCAACCCTACTTACTTTGTAACAAAACACCCAACTAACAGGCTTACTGTATAATATTATATTTCTTGTTCTGCTCTAGCAAATTTTGGGTGCATTACATGATTAAATAACTCATTCACTCTTTACACTACTCAGAGTGCAAAGTGCTCTGTGCTGGTGGGGCAGTTTATCCTGATGTAAATAAAGGTTGGGGGAAGAGCAAGATTCAAGTCCCACCTTGAAGAGAAAACAAAACATTATTGTTGCTTTTTTCATTGGACTGTTTTAATATTAGAATGGTACAAACTTAGTGTAGGACAATTTTTCTCTGAAAGAGGAAAGGGAAATCACTCTAGACAGCCCAAACAAAAATTCCTTGTCAGGTGGTAAGGACGGAGTAAGGTAACACTGTTGAAAGTGCTATTTTATTGTTAATTCTTGAGCCTTAGTAGAGGTATTGAACTTAAAGTAGTATCAAGAATTCGTATCTGTTTTATAAATACAATTTTATTTTCTCCCAAAGGTTTTGATGAAAATAATAATTATCTTCAGATAAAGGGGGGTACTGTTTGTGAGAGAGAGGAAGGTTTTGTCATTTCTCACTACACCATCCATGACAGCGTGCAGAACAAAAGACTTATTACAAAAGAAGTGACTCTGTGGCCTGGTGGTTGCTCCCCTCCTGCCCCTCCCTGATTGAGCTGTATTGGTATTTTATGCCCTAGTACATTTTCCAATACTGTTTTACACCTCCCCCACCTGTGAAATCCCACTGCTACCTGACGGTGTGTTCTATATGCTGCACAGACAAGTCTTTGTGTAGAATGAATCCCTCTAATGCCTTTTGTGGCCAGCTTTTCCCCTCCTTTCACAACATGTCTCCTTTTATTGAGGATGGCACTGATTCAGACTGTCTGATCTGTTCCTTTCAGACTTTTGTCACTTAGATTCTTCTCCCCAGTGTCTTGTGGCAGATGATTACTAAGGTTATTCTTCTTTTTTTTTTTTTTTTTTTTTTTTTTATTTAAAACTACTTTTTTTGTTTTTTTTTTAATGGTAACCTAGACTTTGTAGCTTGAATTTCTCTGTGGAGTGTAGTAGATTCTTTGAAATACCTGTCTTGCCATGTCTCTGTATTTGTAAGTCATTAACAATTTTATTACTGCTTCTGTTTCTCTTAGGATTTATGTTATCAGTAATTTTTAAAAAACTTTTTAGCTTCCTTCTGAGGCTTTGATTAGCTTTGATATTGACCATTTTTATATTCAAGCTATTACTTCTTTTAGGTCCCACTTCACCATTGTAAATAATCCCTTGCCAGAAAAAAATATTCTTGAAAAGTGTACTCTTACCTTTCCTGCCATGTATAAACTAAGTGTTCTCACTCCCTCTCCTCTGGGCTTTATCTTTACAACCCTTTCATTGTTTTCTTGCCTACTTTAGATTTTCTCTAATTTATTAATGTCCTCTTTGTAATAAGTGCCCAAACTGGCATGCAGTACTTTAAAGCACAGGTGCTAAATAATTTATTTTCTATGAATAATTCAGTCCATATTCTGTTAATGAACTGCTCCTGCCTCCACAGAAGCATCCATTGTTCATAAGCATGTGCCAAATTGTTTGTGCAAACAAATGTCAGGTGGTGTGATCTTGGATAGTTCAGCTGTTTGGTTTTGGTGGTATAAGACTATTAACAGAAGGTCCTGTCTTACCACAGTCTTCCTTAATTAGATGAGGGCAAAGGGCTTATGTCTCTTAAGGGGACTTTAACCTGCTCTGAATGTTCGTAGTGTTCCAGGTTCAGCTCATCTGCTCATTTTCATCAATGGAATCTGTGCTCTTAGTCCATCACAAATGTGAGATGAGATTTTTGTCTCCCTTTGAGATAAGTTTATTCCAAGGCCCTGACAACAGCTGTTACTGCTCACAAGCTTTCAGTGCATATATTTCTATTCTTGCTTGCCTTTCTAATCTTATTTACCTTCAGTGTTTTCCTACGCAGCTTCAGCTAAATTGAAATAAATACATGGCACAAGGTGAAATGAGAGTAGATACAAACACCTTGCAGAAGTGCAATGCAATTCTGCAATCCAGTCTTGTCCGTGTGTCTGGATTCCAAAAGTGAAATCTGTCAGTGTAAGAAAATATGATTATAGCATGCCAATCAGTGAAAAGAAACCAAGTTAGGCCTGCCAAAACAGGCAAATACAGGTTAATACCAGAATCCCTCATCTTTTCCTATACTCATATTTGAAATCCTGTTCAAAGAATTAAAGCAGAAGCAACATGTAACAACATAAGCGCAGTCTTTCACAGATTAAGTGTCAGGAGTAAAATTTGGAGTGGTTTCATTCATGATAATATCATTTTTTTAATACAAGATTAAAAAAAATTACATATCTGGGACCTTGTAATTTGTCAGTGAAGGGTAACAATGAAGGATAACAATGCATTATGCTTTCAGTTGTTAATCTGCTTGCCACAGTCTGTAGGACTGGAGACTTGGAATTTTGACAGGGACATTGAATCTTGTTAGAAGAATATTCTAGGAAAGTATCACTTAAAATTATTTAATGAGTAATTTGTTATTTTGACTTCATATTCAATAGCATAATTGCCTACACTGTAAGGTGTTGTGTCAAGACCATCTTCCTCTTCTCTGCCCTGCTGTCTGCCTCAGGTTGAAGGATACAGATAATTTAGTGATACAGATGCACAGTTGTATTGATATTCTGTATAAGTTTAGCTCTATGTTAGTTTGCATTTTTTTAATTCAGCCACTCTTTATAGATTTAAATATTAAACTATACATTTAAAACAGTCTCACAGCATGTAATATATACTTTAGAGATATAAGAGATACTTTAGAGATAAAGTATCTCTAATAGTATATTCTGAGAGGAAATGGCAGCAGACCTTCATCCTGAATGTTAGATTTCAACCAGGCAAACCACCTGTAATTCTTGTATCGGCAAACTGAAACATCATTCTGGTCTTGGTTACTACCTCCGCTTTTTAGGGTTTCTCAACTAAGGAGCATATCTCATAATGGATTTCAAAAGTAGTAGAAAAATTCTACCCCATCCCTCATGAACTGTTATAGGAAATGGTATTTCTTTGACTGATGGGCTGATTTTGACTTCTAATAAAAAAATGGATTGCAGCCATAACTATGAACTCTCGATTTCCAATTCCCATAAGTGCTCTTCATTGTATATTAAGGACATGAGAGCTGAAAGAAGATTTAGTAAGCAGGGCTATAATTCAGAATTAATAGAGCATCTGGAGTTATATCAAGGTATTTGACTGGCTAGTGTACAACATTACTTCTTTAGAGTTCATTTAAAACACATTGCTTCAAAATGTCCATATGTCCATCACATTTAATTTTTTTATGACAGCAATAAAATGAGTACAAATAATTTTTTTGGAATTGATTGTCAGCAAAGGTTAAAAATCTCAAGATGTACCTTGTGTCTCAATTATTGTGCCTGAAAGAGGCATGGATAGCTTAAAACTTAAAAAAAGTGTTTACAAGTACACGAAAGTCTGCTCTCAGCCATAAAGATAAAAAACCATATCAACAAGAAGTGGGATGGAGGATAAAGTGCTATTCACATTTGGAATAAGAGGAATTAAATAACTGAGAGCTGTTCTACAAATAGTTCCTGGGAAGCTTTAGGTCAGTGTATTGAAAACCAAGCACATCAACACTGAATTTTAACACAAAAGTGTATCTTTATCGTGATTTGGCAACTAGAGAAAAGCACAGAAAGTTGCGTGAGAAAAAGGTGAAGCTTTAAAGGATTCAGAGATGTCAGGAGTAAAACAGAGAGCAACATAAAAAAACCCAAAAGAACAATTCAAAGATTTGCTTTAGCATATATGTGGTGGCATGCAGCTCCCAGCGCACTAGAATGCAGCTTTTTTTTTTTTAAATTGTGTTTGGTTATAATAAAAATACTTACTGTTAATGCATAGATTTGTGAGGAGGATTATTTGGCAAACTAGTATCAGTAGGTGACAGCAAACCGGCTAAGGTACTTGTTGCAGTTATTTTCTACTTTTTGCTATTGGGCCCAATTCTGTAGTCCCTGTGGAGTGTAACTGATTCAGTGCCATTTGGAGAATCTTTGAAGGGCAGCTGAACATGGACTTTTAAATGTGAAAAAGCATTAATGCAAGATTTTTCCTCTGATTAGAGAGAGTACCTAATACCCCATGATTATCTTTTAAAGGCCTATGCATGAGGGTTATTTTCAGAACAAAGTCTTTGAAATTTTGTACTGATTATGTTAAGTAATAGTGAATTAACAATAACAAATAGTAGCATATTCTGTAGGAAAACACATGTATCCTTTTTTTGTCCTGAAAAAGAATATATTCTAAAAGCTAAGCAAATTGAATCATCCAGATTAGATGGATGTTAGGAACCCAGCTCAGGAAAGCATTCAGAAGATCTTAGGCATGATCTCCTTAGTTTTCAGTGTTTTCAGAGTCAAAACCAAACCAACAACAATGCCCATTCAATCCTCTTGAACGAAGTGCCCTGAAGGCACCGATGCACTTTGGTGGCCCTGACCGAGCTCTTTGGGGATCATCGTGGCCTGAGGCACACCATGAGTGTGGCTGTCTCCAGCTCTGCCACCGCACCAGCAGCGCCTGTCTGGCCACGTGCCTGATGGCCTGGACTCTGACGGGAGCCTGACTTGCTGGCTGGAGCTCTCTCCCAGCTCATCACCAGGACATTGCCGTGTCCTCCGTGCTCTCGGCTGGACCAGGCCACCGTCTCCAGCCTGCCCAGCTCACTTCCCTTGATGTGCTGCAATGGAATGCTGGACAGTGAGGTTCTTGCCCTGCTGACCTTGGGGTAGCAGCATAATTTTGTCTTCTCTTGGCTGTCTCTTTGATTGTCGATGTGTGCTGCCACAGCCCTAGTAATAACAATCACTGTTATTTTTCTAATGGAATTGTTTTATGTTTTGATAATTTTCCCTTTTTGGTCACGAGATGGGCACACAAACACCTCCTCAGGCACAGTTCTGCCTGCCAATAAGGGGCTGGGACTGAGGAAGGTTAGTTTAGCTGCTATAGTCAGTACTGCTGGTGAGTATGAAATGGCAGCCTAGCTTCCACTGACTTTCAGCCCCTGTCACTTGTGCTTATAGAAATCTGAATCATTGTGCATGGCCTAGCAGTAATTTGTATCATAGACTTCCAGAGTATTTGATCTGACCACTTGGCATTTTCAAACTGAAATTTCTGACCACCTTTTGATTTATCTGTTTTTAAGTGACCCCCTGAGCTGACAATGACTTAACTGGTTCACACAATCATTTTGGAGGATCTGAGCTGTTGTAAACAATTGCATTAGATGAGCACTTTCCTTGCACGTGGAACCATGTGCAGTCACTTATCAGAGCCTGCTCTCATTTCTCCGCCTTGGAAGAATTGAGTTCTTGCAGATTACTGCTGCCTAACAATTCTCAATCTTCTTTTAGCTCCTCGGTCCCTGCTCCAGAGGGGCCATGATCCATAGTGTAAGATTACATTCGCATTCATGAACTGAATGTATGAAGTGTGTAACTCAAAGTGAAATTGAAAAGAGGAATATGAATTTTGGAAAAGGGGGAAAAAGCCTTTCACAGTCATTTAATGTCTTTTTGAACTTCATCATTATAAGAGAATACCTAGAAGAATATGTTTCTTTTATTAACTTGAAAACCATATTACTTGAACCTTATATTAAAAGTCAATCCCTTGCTTTCATTGAGGCTCTTTAAGAGAGTAACGAGTCAGTATAATATTGTTCAAATATTTCTGTATGTAATGCTTTAAACTGTATTTCCAAGGTGTTTTATTTTATTTTTCATCTGACTTGGGCTGCCTTATGGGGTTTTTTTTTGTTTGTTTGTTAGTTTGTTTTTAGGGGTTTATTGGGTGTTTTTTTTTGGTTGTTAGAAATAAGCATTTAATGTGGTTTTCAGAAGCAGCTGTGGAAGCTTGTCATGCGTCCGTGACTGACCCATATGCAGGCTTGAGACCACAGTCTGAAAGCCTGTGGGAGTATGTAAATAACTTCCTATGTTTTGTTCAGAAACTCAGGCTGGGATTGCTTGTGGTAAATATACCAGTACTGCTGTTCTGTGGTTTCTTTAGGATCTGAGAAAGTTAAGAAGCAATATGTCAGATATCTGCACCAAAGGAAAAATGCATTTATAGTCTTAAATTAGTTCAGAGTTTGTTAATATAGAGTTTCTCTGTCACTTGCTCTCTGCCCAGTGTGGGCAGAGGCTCTATCAGTCAGTAACAATTAGCTCTTGACTTTGCTAATTCAGTGTATTTGTATTTCAAGCTGGATAATGCTTTGGTTTTCTTTTCTGCAATTTCTTTTAATTGTAAAAATCTTGTTCAAGAGTTGTCTGGGCTTTAAGGGATCCAGCCAGTTCTTCATTATTAAGTATTCTTACATTACACTTTATGCCAAAAAAATACATCTGTCAAGGCTTATCTTTCATTCTCGTTTAAATATACAGTTACACTTCGAAACATAGCATGGAGAGTTTCTTATGAGTCTGATCGATGTGTGATGGCTCCCTGTTGACTCATGCAGGAGATGGTAATGGAAATCTTCACACTTTTGTCTTGAGCTTGAGCCAGGGTCTTCAGCCATAGCAGCCACAGACTGTGGCAGTGCATACTGCCCAGTGGGTTAAACAAGCACTTTAAAACTAAATAAGACCCTTTCCAAGACTTAATACTGGACTTGATCCTAAGTAAACATTAAAAATTTTGAAAGGAACATAGTCCCAAGATGTACTTTACATTTATGAGCCACAGATTTTCGTATGGGCCAGAAATAGATTTTGATTAATGAAATGGCAGTAGTTCAGCTAGTGGTACTAAGAAATGCATTGGTGGCAGGTAAGCAAATACATTTGATTAATATGTGGTTTAGTTGCTACATAGTGCCCTTCAAGGCTTTACATCAGCTGTTCATAGCAATGTTTCATGCCTCCAGTATGTTTTATCCTTCAGTTGGAAATGTATTTATCTGTGATTTAGTAATTAGCTATGCTGAAGTTGTCATATACATTTTGTCATTTTGAGGGGACATAATATATGTGTGAAGCAAACAACTGGTTATGTTGTAGTAGAAAGGTAAATGAGTTTTTTAACTCTTATTTCTATAATTCTTTTTTTATGGGGCTTACAGCTGCAAGCCAGTCTCCACTGCTACTGTGGAGTGATAGTTGCTCTGTAATAAACTTAGGATGCTGTCACAGGATGAGATATATGTGGGCACACAGTTGTGTTATAGATATTTGATTCTGTGTTTTTTCAGACTCACAGCTTGAATTGCAGACTTTGTTGATTTTCTTTGCAGATTGTATGAGAGTAAGTTGATTCCCCATTGTACCAAAAAAACCCCAAAAAAACCCTTTGGAGGAGAAAAGAGAGAGACTGAATATCAAGCACCGAAAGGTTTATAGCAAACAGTAAAAGGATGGCAAGCAAGAAAGGAAAAAATTAAGATAGGGAGCTTGTGAGAGTCACTCCATCAAACACTAAGCCAGACTTGTTCTCCTCCAGCATGCATGCTCAGTCTATACTGTTTCAGGCTGCTGAATCCTGTGCTCTGTCAAACTCCCAAGGTCTTTGGTTTGTCTGTTCATTTTTTCTGTTGCCATTCACAACAAAGAAGTCTTCTCCAGAGGACCATTGTGATAAATGAAAAAAACAGTGACATCCATCTGAGTTATAATTATGACCTTGTAACTTTTAAGGAGCATTGGAGGGATTTCTTGCCCTAAAATTCCCCAGGTACTGCTTGTTTATAGTAAGTGTTACAAACGAAAGTGGCAATGAAATGTTCATAACACAAGGTCAGTGAATCATCTAATGCTACTTAGGTGTGGAAAAAAGTATTCTCTAATGTAGATGATGTTAGCATCTTATTAGTTTGTATTTATAAACAAGGCATTGAGTGCCCAATATCCTCTGTGTATTATCATTTAACTTAAATACATTGGGAAAAAAAGCCTTCTTTCATATTTCTGTTTGTATTAGTTGTGGTTAATAGTGCCACCCAGCACTGGAGACTGACTAGGGCTGTGCAATATTGAAAGACACAGTATCCCTTTATAGCGCAGAAAATTTTGCTTTAGAATTGTGTGATACTACGTGTACAGCAGGAAGCATTTGTACAGGCAAGTTACATCCTTCCTGCCGTGCAGGAGCAGCCTCGAGGCCAGACTTGAGGCCAGCTTCATCACCAGTACACTTCAGTTTCCCCAGTGCCTTCAAGGTTGTCTCTGAGAGAACCCAGAAGTGTTTCTGGGAACTCCCGCTTCAGCGCACACTCGAGTGTGTATTTATTTGTGTGCAGCCTGGCAGTCTCCTGTGCCTCTGGCACATGTGCAAGAGACATTCCTGCAGTATTTCTTAAATTACCTCCAATTTTATTTGCCAAAAACTTAGATGGATTTCAGTGGTAGCAGGGTTCAGGATGTTCATATAGAATGGCCAGAGTACCTCTAGTGGGGCCACAGGCTTTGATGAAATAGGAACAACAATAATAAGGAAGGAATTGGTCCAGGCCTTGGAGTATAGAGGAAATATGAAAAGGTTCAACCTAGGCTATTGCTTCTCATTCCTCTTCTTATTATTTTTTTTCTTTTTTTCTTTTCAATATGATGTCTCCTGTGGATTTCCACATCCACCATCTCTCTGCCTTTGTAGAGCCTCCCCAGGTGTATTGTCTCCAATAGTTTTGCTCCATATTCTTTAGCATAGCTTTCCTTGCTACCTCTATTATTTTAACTACTTCCGGTCAAATGTATTGGTCCAGATAAGGGAATTACTTCATGCCTCACACCCTAAAATAATAATAAAAAGGAGTACTGGAGAGGGAAATCAATCTTTTCCCTTACTCATCATACCTGCTAACTCTTCTTGAAACCATCTTTTCTTTGTAGCCATAGCCCTATATTGGAGTTACTGTCAGCAAGAAAAGAAAAGGACAAGAAAAATCCCCTAAATTAAAAACTCCGAACAAAACAACACACAAAACCTTCTTGTTACTGACAAAATTGTCTCCAAATATATGGCATATGTCTGCCTAAACAATTCAAATATACGTAGTAGCACAAGAGTGAGAAAGCAAACTGCGGCAGCAGCTGCATCTTGCACTGCAGCAACCAGGGGTCACATTACCTACCTTCCCTACAATCATTCCGATAGCTGTAGGGCTGGATTGGCTACTCTGGCAGCTGTTCTTAAGTGTGCAAGGATACAAGGACAGAGAGGACAAACTTGCCAAGAAAACACATTTCTTAATTGAGCTGCAACTGAAAGTGAGGGAGTTTATGAAAAAAAACTTTTATTATCTCTCTGCCTCAGGTACAAGTGACCTGGAGTACTTTGTGTTAGAAATATTTTCCACTGTTAGCATAAGTAAAGCAAACAGTAGCACAGAAGTTGAGATGCAAATGTGCATTGGCAGTATATGCAAATACTCTAAAAAGAGGTTTCCATTTATTTTTACATACTACCATCAGAGTGGTGGGAATTGAAACTAATAACCTCTCAGTTGTTTAGTTGTTTTCTGGATAAATGAAAAGCATCAAGTGTAGGAACTTGATAATATATATATATTTGATTTTTAGATGGGGTAATTTAAAATTGGTTTTAGTTCTAGTATTCTAGAAGGTACTTTGCCACTGAAGACACTTGCTCCATCCTCTGAAGAATTGCCATGCTAAATGAAGCTCTGTTTATTGAGGTGTTATCATTTTTCCACTAGAATATGAGGCATTCCTTTTCTAGGTACTTGAAAGCTTTTCTCTAAGGAAGGGTGTCCATTACTCAGGCTGGTTGTCCCATTTCCAGCATCGTTTTCTTAATCTGAGAACAAGTCTTGAATTTTCAGGACAGAAAAAAAAAAATGATTGATGCAGCTCAAGCAAGACAAGAAGGAATTAAAGCTTGGCTGCTTTGAAAGATGGATGCCTCCCAGGAGGAGCTCAGAGAAGAATTGCCTGTAAGAATAGAAAGTGGGGACAGGTTGCTGGGAAACGGATTAATGAGCTGGAAGATAAATTGAGAGGAGAAATTAAACAGCAGATAGACCCTGCTTTTGGTGTCACAAAGACTGATGTCCAGTTTCGTGTAAGAGAAGAAGCTGTGAGTAAAACTGCTTTGGTAAACCCTCATGCTCTGGTTTCCAGACCAGAATGTGTTGTGTAGTCCCCTCTGTTGGTGAGGCAAGTTGGGGTCTCTTGTCCTGTCGTGTGTACTGGTGCCTGCTCACAGTGCCTTCGAGACCTGCCATAGTGCTTGGGCAGCAACTCTGGTAGTTTTACATGGGACAAAGGCCAAATTTGGCCTGAAAATGAGAAGAGTTGCCAACAGTTGATCTGTTAAATCACATTTGTGTGCATGGGCCTTACTTCTCTTGAGTAGAGGAGAAACCGTAATGTTTTCTGACATGTTTTTACGGGGGAAAAATGCTTTCTTACTTGATTTAATAGTTTGTCTCTAAAAATGAACAAAATACCTCAGTGATTGCCCTTGAAAACAGATTATTAAGATGCATGATGTACATTCATTGGTACAGAATCAATTTATCATCATTTTACAGTCTACACATTTGCATCAAAGGCTGAGTCAGCCTTAGATCACTAGGGACACCTTTGACTGTCACAAAAGTCCTTTGTGTTTGGTACAATAATGGTGCTGGTATGTCATTATGAGAGAGCCACTGATGGAACTTGTAAGCAAGAAGGAACATTTTGGATATGCATGGGAGACCTGCTGCAGATTCTGAGAGAGAAGAACATATCCCATTTGGAGAGACAGCAGTGGAAAGAGCAGATTATGGAAATGGGTCATGCTCTACAACAATATGTAATGCCTGAGGGAGTATCCAAGGAGCATCTAAGAGCTGGAAATGTAATGACACAGTTATGGATGAAGCAGCTCAGCTCATCCGTTGGAGCAGAAAGCAAATACATTACTTTTCCAGAGCAAGCAACGACAGATGCAACAAGAACTGAAGAGAATTACAAGTTACACACTGTGCAAGGATCTCCTGTGCTAAGACCTGAGTTTTGAGTCCATTTCCCAAAGTGTAAAGAGAATGCATTTTTTGGGTAAAATCTTAAGTATCTGGATTATGCTTTCAGTTAACCTGATGCAAATTTAGCCTCATCCTGTTTAGTTTGGTAGAGTAACTTGCCATTTCTAATAAGGCAACCGAAGCAAAGTCTGGTCTCGGTGGATTTTACACATTGGAATGCAGGAGAGAGCAGTGGTGTGAAATGATGCTCTTGTCAGAGCGTGAGAACAAGAATGTTAACAGGAAGGAGGTTGTCCTAAGTTTATAAAATTGCATTAGATTGTGCTTTCTAAAATGCTGGCCTTTAAACTAAGCAATAACTAGTACAGGACTGAATTTTGTAGGCAACCCATTTGAAAATAGGCTGCAATGGCTGTGTAGAGAATAATCCTACTGGGTTTTGACCTAAGCTGGACCACATTGATCTCACTGTTTCAGTGTCTAGGGCACAGAAGGCTAGAGATGGAAATATTATGAAAAGTTTGGGCAACAGCTATATTGCCAAGTATTTAGACCACATGGATCTAGTAGGCAAGAAAAACAAAGCAAAGAGAAGGAAGTAATACCTGAAGCATAGCCTTTTTAGACAACATGCAATATTTTACTGCTCTATTTGCTCATTTTCTGGGTGAGAGATGGGGGGAAAATATGGGCAATTAATTTTGTTTAATGATCGTACATATATAAAGAGTAACTCAAGTAATTTTAGTCTCATGTGATACTTTGCCACTTGTCAAAATCTGTAGATGAGCCCTACTTGTTCTTGTTGTGATGGTTGATTTACTACAGCAACTGCAGCCAGAGGTGTGTAATGCAAAAGACATTGGATTTGAAAATATAAAGGCAAAAACATCTTCAGTGTTTCAGCTCCCTCAGCCTCTTTCTGAAGTCCTGAAAAAGATTGGAGATAACATCAGCTTTTACAGGGTGCTCTCAGATTTCTACTTTCTCATAATGTCTACTAAGTTATGACAGTCATATGCCTGGCGAAGCATCTGGTTAATCTTTAATTCTGTAGTGAATAAATTCTCCTGCCTTTACCACTGATGTGAAATAATGGATCTGACCTTTAATTTCAGACCCTGGTCTTGTGGGATAAAGTGAAGCATAAAGCTTTTTTTGCAGCTCCAGGAGGTTCCCAGTTTAATATTGGCAGATGTACAATAGGATCTCATGACTCGTTATCACTGGCCAGTTTTAGGGATTTTAGTAGAAGTATTTAGAACAATACCAAGAAATATCCTTTGCAGAAACTTGTGTGTAAAATCCTGATGAAACTTTTCAACAGAGGGTCCCTATAAAGCGTCTCAAGGCCCATTATCAGAAAGGTACCTGTCTCAAGTCTGGTAACTGCACCCCTATTTCCTCACTACATCATATGTAAAAGTCCAAAGAATGCCTCCTGCTCTTCAACTGTTTCTGGGGGTTTTAGGGTTTTTTTTCACTATAGTCCTATGATTAATAAAATATTCAGATGTAAAAGAGGAGTTAGGATGAATGTAAATTTACAGACATTATTCAGAGTTCTGAATTCTCAGATATCTTATTATGAAGATGAAATTTCCCCAGTGCAGACTTTGGAAGTGTGGTAGTAGGAATAACTTTACTTGAAGAATATGAGAGAAATGCTCAAAGGAAGTACCATTGTATAAAGATAGTAAGAGGAAACACCATCAAAGGATAAGAAACATGGCCTAATAAACTTGCTTTTGAACCTGTAGTTTCCTAACAAGCTTAAAAAATGTGAGGCATTTGGAATTTAAAAAAAAAAATTATCTTGGAATCCAAACTGCAGAGAATTTAAATATAAACTTGTGTCTCCATTGTACTCTTAGGCAAGAAACTTTCCAGTTCTACTAATCTGTATAGACAGAATTTTTTAAATTTATTTTCTCTTCATGCTGATTCACATTTTCACATTCACTGTTTCACATTTTTACTATTGTGTAGCTTATTACCTGTTAAAAATGCAGTCATTTCTGGTAATGCTGATACTGGTAATGTAAATCTCAAGTGTAACCTAATGTAGTGATAAAATATCTTCATCTCTACATCGCTGCTGTTAAGAAGTCACATTACAATTATGTACCTTCTAATGATTGTTAAGGTTTCTTTTGTTTTCTGAAATACACTACTAGGCATCAAATTAAAGAAGAAATGACAGTGCCCAACCCTGATGGCTGTATCCTCTGCATTCCAAACACCGTGGTTATGGGAAAAGACCATTTTGTTTCATTTGTATTTTTCAGACATAACCTCACTTATTTTCATGTCATATGTTTCAAAATATACCCTTCAACTTAAATTAATTTTGCTGGTTTTTTTTAGTTTGATAGATACATAAAAATTATAACTAAGTTATATATATATATACACATATATCTATGTATATGTATGTATATATTTTCCTATTCTACTTGGAGTTTGCTCTAAGGTGATTGCAATTGCAAAAGTTGCACTGCTTCCAGGGAGGCAAAAATTTCATGTTTGTGGTAGCCTATGGAAGCCAACAGAGAAAGTTGTCTCAGAATACTTTATGTCCTTTTCTACTCTTTTAAATGGCTGTTAAATAGAACTTTCAATTTCAACTTTAAGAAAAGGGGGGAGAAGTGGAAATTTATAAAGAAAATAAAAACTTAAAGGATTTCTTCCCCTAAAACATGTTTTAGTATCTGTAATCCATGAGCATGGATAGAGGTGTATGGCCCTCCCTCATAATCCCCCAAATGTCTATTGATATTTCCTATTAATTTGAATGTAATTTCAAAAGAGTTTCCATCCGTTGGTGTATTGCTAATGATTTGATAATTGATTAATTTGTTTTCAATTAGACTTATTCTCATTTATGGATGTTTCCATTTGTGTGACTGCCAAGACTGTGGGAGATGCAGTTCTTCAAATGCCTTGAAGTCCATAATATATCTGTCGTTTTTAGAAGCCTAAATGAGATTCCTCATTAGTTTCAATAGGAATCATGTTGATGCAAAAATTAGTTTGCTTTAAGGGTATTTTCTACTTTCTTTTAAGTAGCACATATCATGATACATTTTTATTTTTTCAGTCTTCTCTTATTAAAAACCCCACATTGTTTGGACAGAAGCTCTAATCGTTGTGTGGTTGGACGACAGGAATTCTGCTTTTCAGCTCTTAGTAAGAAAAATTTTCTGTCTGAAGAGACTCATTTGTCACCTATGATGACATTTCAACTTTGTCACATTCAACAGTTTCAGTTAATATTGTTCCTTCTATTGAATTTGTATTTCTTTTCAAATAAGGAAAGATAACCATGGGGTGCCTAAAATTAGGAGCTAGAAAGCAAAGGACTGAGAAGACAGCTGTAGAGTGTTAGGGGAGGACTGGGGTGGACATTTAGAATTCTGGCTTCTTTTTAAAATCCGTAAACAGATTACTGATTTCTGACTTTATAGTTTCTGAATGGAAAAACAATTGTTCTCTACAGGAGTCTGCTTGTCCTAATCTAATCTGCACATGGGTTTAGAGTCACAACACTCAAGTTTCAAATGAATACATAACTTGAACTAAAATCGTATCTGTCTTTTAAACAATGAAAGTATAAATTATATTCATTCTGCCTTGGAGAGAAGGGAAAAGTCCATGAAATGTGGGTGGTCAAAAGTCTGTGCAACAGACAAGAGCTCTAATTTATACAGGGATCATGATTTTAAGGGATGAATGTTTATAATCCCAGATGGGAAAAGGTCTTAGAAAATAATTTTACAGTCATGGGATTGCCACTCAGAGAAGAATTACTTTCTTATGGACATATCTTCAGTTATAATTCAGTTAAAAATGTGTATGTACACTAGTAATAATTTAACAAATTCCTTCTGTTGTGTCTCACTATGATGAAGAAAGGCTTTAATTCAACAGTGAACTCTCTGTGTGTCTGTTTTCTACCTCCATTGGTTCTTCCAGATGTCTGCTATAGATGCCATAAAATGATAAAAGGATTAAGGTTTTAAGCCATCTGTTGATGTAAGTCTTGCTAGAATTAGAAGTTCTAATTACACATGTCAGTGTAGTCCACATTTTCAAGGCTACCTTTATTCCATTGTCAATGTCCTCCTTGTAGGGTCTTTTAAGACATAGATTTACTATTTTACAATTGAGAGATCAAGTAAGAATTCAGTACCTTGGTTATTTGGCAGCCAAATATATAGTGTTTTCACTGACATGTCCATACAAATAGTGGAATATTTCTCCTATCTTTTTAATTTTAGTCATGAAGCATATTTATTTAAATTTATTTCATATTTTGGGTTCACTAACAGCATTTTAGGTAATCTGCCTTTTTACTAAAACATCTAAGGTTCTGAATTTTTAACTGTATCCCTTTGAGGATCTGGGCATGATTCACTGCAAGGTCCATAGAGCTTGTGCAATAGAGAGTGATGGAAATGAAATGAGAGTTAAGCTTCTTACACTGCAATTTGTACAGTTGCTTTAATAAGCCAAATGCTCTCACAGTAACTGAAGCAGGCAGCTCACAAGTGGCTGGGAATTGTAATTGTAAAATTATCCAGTCCTTCAAAGGGGTTCTTCATTGCAGCAGCTTTTGATAGAAAAAGTGCCTGTGGATGGACACTGGAGAACTTGAGAATGTGTACCATGCTCCTGTGTGTCACTGTCAACACCCACGCAACAGTTCCCACTTGACTTTCAGAATGGTCAAATAACTCATGGGTTGTGGTGGTGTAGAAAAACATTGCAGGCACAGGAAGTTTCTAAACATGAAATGTTCAAAGTTATTCAAGGTTATGTTTTCATATTTTTACTCCAGCTAATTAATTCAAATAGTAGGAATAAGTTGGCAGTATTGGCCAAAACCTGCTTTTTAGCAGAAGAGTATTGCCCTAAGATACTTCGTGATCTAATCTAAATGTCAGTTATGTAGATGTCCATGTTCATTGTCTGGAGTTCTGTTTTATCTGTGTTTGTATAAAGATTGTCTGTCATTAGCATCCTGAAGCAGCTTTCCAAACCAAAGCCCTCACGTGCCTGTTTGCCCTAGTTGGTGCCAAGGCCAGCCTGGGTCACTCTCCCAGATGGTGACAGTCACATTGTAGAGGTGTAACGTTTGGTAAATAAGTCCCACCATTGGCATGGCAAAGTCAGGAACCCCAAAACCTGACTTGATTGCTGATTTTAGTATGCAAGCTCACTTCTCAGCCGAGAAGGCCAAACAGTGTAATTGTGAAGTAATTCCTTGCAGTGATATATTGAACTTGATTTAAAATGAGCTGTAGCTCATAATGTGTTTTAAAAAAAACTTTGAGTTCAGTTATTAAGGTTGGTTCCAGCCGGGAACTATGGCCATGCAAGAAGTCATCAAAGCAACCACACTGTGAGAACCCCTGACCATCATGCAACACAAGCAAGAGCTTCTTACACTCATTTCCACAAGGACCATTACCTGTAGCAAATCTGAGTAAAAGGAAGACTTGAACAGTTAAAGTGTTCTTTTGGAAATGCTGGTCATACCCATTCATAACAAAAAGGGGACTAAGCTGCATGAAATTCAACTGCAGCTGGAATTTCTAAAGTGAAGAACAATGTTGTGGGTAAAATCCAGATACAGAGGAGTTTCGGGGGGACCTTTATAGAAGAAATTACCGATTGGTTTTCCTTGCTTTACTACAGCCAGTCATGTAATGTCAGTCACTATGTTCCATACCTTGGCTCCATCTTACTTTTTCTTAAAACCGGTAAAGTCCTAACCTGAGGCACCTGATGTCAGCCAGCAGTAAATTTTCATCCCTTCTTTTAAAATTCAAATGAAACCATTATCCTGTTAGAGGCATGAAATTCTTTCCACCTTTATTAATGAACTTCATCCAGGTTTTTGTTTTTGGAAGGTTAACATTTTCTCACCTAAGTTGTTCTCATCTGTTCAATGTATTTTTCTACCCTTAGGATTTTAATCAGAAGGCTCTATTTTCATTTTGAGCTTTAGAACATCATTTATTCCAAAAGACACAGGATATCCCTATTGTAATTAGGAAAGCAGGGTTTGGGGCTTGGATTTGCAGGCAGCCCCAGGTGACTGTCAAAAACCATCCATAACTTTTGTAATCCCTTTCCTTTGGGAATGGGAAAAACGTTTAAAGCACCCCTGCTCAACTCTTCAAGAGTAAGTAACTTCAGGAGTTTCTGTAGACTTAACACCAGTGATTTCAAAAAGGACGTGATAGACCTGCATAGGGTCTGTTAATATCTGAAATATCAGAAAACGTGTTTCAGGAAAGCATACTGGAAATATGAATGACTTTTTCATTTATGTATTTTTTTTCAGTTTCTAGCTCAGCTTATTCTTTCTGTTTGTTTCTGGAGCTCTCTTTTGTAGCTGGAGAATTTTGTGCACTCCTTAGCAGTAAACTGGGGTAGGACTTGGTATCTGTTTTGCTTGGCCTCAAGTTTGCTTTTCTTTCTAATAACTACTTTTTAGAGATTTGCTAGTGATCTGATCCATTTCAGTAAATTGCAAGATCACTAGCAAGGGCTTTGGCCACATCCTCTGTCTTCTTCTAATGAATCTGGAGTTTAACAACGTCTAAGCAGCCTTTCTCTTCAAAATGTGTTTTCTTTTTCCTTTGCTCAGGATGTCCCGTCAGCACAGTTTCCTTTCTTCAGGAAAGATCAGTACCTTATGGAGAAATAGAAAAGATGTGACATTGAAAAGAATCTTTAGAATAGATGAATTTGTTGAATTTATTCTGGCCATTGATCCAACCAATACAATTCTCCCCTAGCAAATAGTAGTCTCATATATTAAATAGACTTTTTTGTGGTTTTTAGCAGCCTTACACAGTCAATAGCTGTTTTATGTTCAAGCATAATAGATACTTACTAATTTTCTCTATAGACTTATATGAATTTCTGTATAAAATAGAAAATGTTGATAGAAATGCAAATATAGCACCTACACACTTCTCTATTCATGGTTTTTAATTTATTAGGCCCATGTACAATAAATCTTAATCTACTCTGTGTGCTACCTACAGAAAATATTCTCCAGCTGTTGAAAACAAGTGTAAATAATGTCAGAGAAAGCAGAAGCTGACATGGATTAAGTGACCTTTCTAATAAAAGGAGCAATAATTGTAAATTAAAGTTTCAATTACCAAACATACCTATGGATCACTATTTACAGATGTGTCTCATGTTGAAACTATAAATACTGAGGGAAAGATCCTGTATACAAGAAGAGTTTCTTTTTAAGTGTCTTCCTTTAACCTCTGGGATTTTTTTTCAACTGTAATTTCTTGTATGAAATTATCTTTCTATCCCCCAAACTAGAACTTCTTTTCCTTATTTTCATTTCAGTGCATATGCCCTTGGCTTCTCTGTTTTTTATCCCTCCTCCTTCCCTCCCTGCTGCTCACTTTCTTTTTCACTGGATCTCTTTGCTAGCAAAACTAATGTCATCCATTTATATGCTGCTCTCTGATGCTGTTTACATTTCTGATTTTCTCACCTTCTATTTCTTCATCATGCTTTTCATATTCAATAATTTGTTTTTGGTTTTGGTTTTTTTTTCTTTTCCCGGTCTGAACTTTGATCTCTTATTTACACCTGGAATATTTCCCCATTCAGTGAGGAAATAAACTCTCTTCATGCATACCCTTTTCTGAGAATTCATCTCCTATGTGTGATTGATACTGATAAGTCATACAAATGATTTTAGGTGTTCTTAAAATGATTGACCGTTTGAGATAAAGTTGTCTTCAGCTCTGCAATGTCTTATGTGTCTGTCTTGTGTGCGATTATAGGTGCCTTGGGGCAGGATTCCTGTCTTCTTTCTTTTGTGTGCAGCTCTGAGCATGTTCCTGTCACTAAGCGAGTCGTCATTATTGACTAATACATGGGGCGTTCCACTTCTCTGTTTTCTTAATTTGAACCTGTGTGAAACATGATTCCCTTTTTTAACTCTTTAAAACCTACCTTACAGCTACTTTTATTCTCAGCCCAATGGAAAAAAACAAGGTATTTTCTCAGCAGAAGAATTTTAGATAAAATGGACTGTTGGCATGACTCCTAAACCTTGATTTAGAAGATTTTAGAATAGACATTTTGAATGATTTATAAATAAGATGCAGGGACTGATGTGTTGTGTTTGCTTCAGAGATTGACTGACATGTAATCTAGAATTTCTTCACAGTTGTGTAGTTACTACTTTTGACTTTAATGTGAAAATCTCCACTATCAATTTGATTAATGGGGTAATACAACATGTGACATTAAAAAAAGTTAAACGTTGATAAAGAGAATTTCCTAGGAAGCCGAAAATATATTCCAATTGTTGCTGAAGAGTTATGAAGTCTGGTCGCCTGAAAATGTTAGCATGATTTTTAATGTTACAACTTGAAATAATTCTTGTAATCTGAGTATTTGTGCAGTTCTCCATTCCATAAAACTTTATGCTGAAATCTTAATCTCTGCAGGGACAAAAAGCTTTGTTTCATAAACTAATTGGTTTGGAAGAAAGGAAAAGAGCATAAACTGACACTTGAATAAGCAGAAATGCCACTCTTTGAAATCCACTAAGTAGAAGAGTTCTCAAAAAATTGCATCTGCAACAAGAGTATGCAAAAAAGCATGTTGGCCTTTTTAACATTTCATTTAATTTTGTGTAATATTACAATATGTAATGTTTTTGTTATATTTGACTAGTGTGGTAACACAAAATATTCTCCATTTATAAGCAAGCACACCATTTTCTGTACAAGTAAGAGAATTCAGTTACAGAGGGAAAGAGCAATACTTTGTACAAAGTGTAGTTTAACACATCCCCTATTCCAAAAGGTGATGTTCTTTCAAATGAGGATGTAAAACAGGGACAACCAAGGAAGATTTAGGAGATCAGTGTGTAAGGGTAGAGAGAGTAGGATATGTAATAGGGGAGTGGTAGAACTGAACCCCTCAGGGTCTGTCACATTTATAAATTCCCCTTTCTAGAGGTAGTGATAATAGTACCAAACGAGAGATCTCCTCAGTGGTACAATGTCTACATGATCTGTCTTTACTGTAATATCCCCATAGGTATTCTAGCAGTGTTCTTTTAAAATACAGCCTCTTTTCTTTCCAAGGCAAATTAGTCTGGCCATCATTACACTGTACTCATCCAAAGTATCATTTTTTCATAGCTGGGACAAAGTAGCATTGAAGGCAGAGTAGATACTTGTCTCAAGAGGAGGAAATGTGGCCGTATGTAATTAATTAATTAAATATTCTTTTGGTTTTGTAGTAGAGCAGAGCTATAATCTGAAAAAAATAGTTTTGTTAGCTGTGAAAACAATGATGATTCCCATGTGCCAAGTCAATGCCTCTTAGTTAATATCTCAGTATACATGGAATGAAATGCTTTTCCTTGGGAGACAGGGTCCTCTCTGCCAGACTGTGGAGGTATGTGCAAGTATTTTGTGTGTGTCTATGTGCAGCTCTGATTTTGTATCCTCATTGGGCAAGAGGAGTTGTGTTTGGGAAAACCAAAATTTTGCCCCCATTTACACCTGAAAAGATGGAGAATGGAGAAATTAAACAATTGGGGGCTACAGAACTAAGCTCTAAAGCTCTAGCAACAGAATTAGGACCTCCTGAGCCCAGAACTTTCCTCCTTAGCAGGAGTGTTATTGCTGTCATTCTTCCAGCTCTCCACTTGTAGAGACTAATCTTGTCCATGAGACACACTACAGGGCTGTTAAGATTCATATCACAAAACACTTCAGCTTTTAGGAAACACCATTGTCCTCAGTGCTGCCATCTTGCCTCTTGTCTCTTCAAGGACTTGATTAATCTAAGCTTGTCTTTAAGATTGGCATTCCTTACAGATTTTGTGTTTTCAATTACCCTTGGTTTAGGGAAGATTGGCTTGTTGTTTCAGTAATGATGTAAATTCTTAATGGAAAATAGGGAGCCTCAAATGGCATAGATCACATATTTTATCATCAGTTTTCTTCAAATAAAGTGATGGTTTCAGGCAGTTAAATACTTACAGTCCTACTCTCAGTTAAGACTGTGAGCAGGCCCGAAGGGATTCATGACTATTTTTGAAAATAAGATATTGTAGATATAAGAATGAATGAAAACAGCAAATGTAAGCCCTATACTATTATTAAAATGTTGATGCACCAGAGACATACAAAGTTGTGGCTTAAAAAGGGCTTTGAAAGAAAAGGAGGAGAGAAAAGATGACCCGAAAAGAAAGTAGATTTAACATACATCTTGCAGAATGAAAATTTCATTCCCCCCTTCTCCCCAGTGGTATTTTGCTCATATGCTTTTAGAAATAAGCAGTGACAAGTTATCACTTTACACTAATTAACATTTGCTCTATAGAGGACTTTAAAGTTTTTGCATTCTTGAAGAAATCTAAATTGCATGGTAAAATATTAAAATGGTGTTTTTAAAATTCTGTCATTGGCTTATGCTTGTGACAAATGAGAACTCATTTGCTTCTGTATTTTCACTCATTTCAGTGGTTGCCACAATATTGATTGTCAGTTCTCAGGCCTAGTAAACTTAGAGGGTTTTCATACAATGTTTTGAATATAGACTAATCATATCAGGTCCTAAATCTAAAATATTTTCCAAGGCTGAAGCAAAGATGTTGCATTTGTTTCATTTCATTGATTTTTTTTTTTTTTCTTTCCATGAGTACAATCACAATTCAATGTCATGAGGTGGATTCTCATCTTCTTGGTCCTGTGTAAGAATTTCTCTGAGACCACTGAGTCTAGTATCTGTCCACAGGCAAACTCCATTCTTCAGAGAAGCTGTCAGTGAACTGACTGATGCCATGTGTATGTTCATTTCCACCTGCTCTATGTACTTATGCCCTGAAATATGAAAGTTTTTTTTATTATATAGATAAAATAAGGAGCAGAGATATGTGGAGGTATATTGTTTTTCTTGGTGTATATTATTCTAGTATAATGAATCTTTATTTTTGAGTTCACTGTACTAGCAGCTAGGGATTAAAAAGCAAAAAATAAAGTTGAGCACAAGTATATTTTAATGTAGCAGTGAATCAGGTTTTACTATTGTATCTTTCTATCTAAATGATTTCTTCTTCCTATTTCTGTTCTTGATGTTCTGCATTTTAATGTCCAGATGAACCAGTTTTTTGGTTGAGAGGTTATTTTCTAAAGCAAATGATGAATGTAGCTTTACACAAGAATTTTAATGCAACAGGTGCATTCACTTACAGTAGAACATCAAAGACTCTTTGACAGCAAATGAAAATATATTAGTTTGTCATTAAAGGAATTTTGAATTTCTTACTAACTTAGATAAATGCAGCAAAGTATATTTTTGACGTCTCATTAGTTAAGTTGATTCCAATGGAGTCATACATTGTTAAAAATGATAAAATACAATGTTAAGACCCTTGACTGGAAAACACCATACAGAGAAAACTGGAATTGATTTGGTTTATGTTTTTTCTGCACCTTCATTTTATATATGGTCCCCAAGAATCAGGGAATTTGGGTGTTGATTTTAAAGAGATGGTAATGAAAATTTGCTCACTTTCATGATACTGTGCCTATGGTAATGTAAGCCAAGCTGGCTGCCTACAGACGGGTGCATTTATTACAGGAACAAGTCAAACCTCCCAGTGTCTGATTATTTGGGGCCTTGCCCTTTTGGGGAGTGTGCCAGCCCCCTTCTTTGCCTTAGATGATAATTGACTCATTGAAAGGGTCTACTGTCATGATAGACCAGGGACTCTTTCCGAGGTGATAAAAGCAATCAGTGGTGTTGGCATTGACTTTTTTTTTTTTTCCCCCCATATTTTCCATTACAGCCTTGAGACATGTGGAACATGGCTAAGGAAGAGCTTTGTGTGTGTATATACATATTCCTTTCATTAAGAATATATGGGGGACAAATTGCAAAAGGTGATGTTGAAATGTTATTAGATAGGATTCAGTCTTTCCAATGCAGACAAGACTGAATGCTGCCCCAAGTACATCATTGAATCTTCCCAAGCTGACAAAACGTTCAACTAGCCTTACTCATTATGTGAAAAACCAGAAAATGTGCAAAATTACTGAAATGTCCATTGCTGAAACACAGAGCATAATTCAGGGGCATGAGTAAAATGAAGATCAGTCCAAGCTATGTAGAAGTACTAAATTTATTTTTATTCCTAAGCAGTGAACCCACAATATAGTTAACAATGTGTGCAGGAGCATGGATGCAATTCCCTATAATACAATTCAATGATTGTATAGCTGATGTTATCCTTTTATATACATATTTATATATATACACACACACATATATATATATGCATATATATACACATATATATGCATATGTATACATATATATGCATACATATATATATATACACATAATGTGTTTCTAGAAGTAAGAAAAATAAAGAAATGTAAAATGGCTAAAAGAAAGAAATAAAGCAAAATAGAGATACCTAAGGCTCCAGAGAGGATGGACAGCACTACAGCAGTGACAAGTTTAGGGCAAGAGACAATGACCAGGAAGAAATGAGGCAGCTAAATGATAAGGTGGGAAAAAGTAGATGTGGAAAGACTGATGCAAAAAGAAAGTATGCTGTTTGGCAAGAGAGGAATTACACGATGGTCTATGAAATTACAGAGTAAAGAAAGATAAAATGAAGTGAAATTGGATTTAATGAGGTAGAAGAAAGGTGATTAGGGACAAAAGAAAAATAGAATTTAGTGATGAGAAAATCCTATTAAATTATCCAATAAATCTTTTTTCCACTCAAGGATTTCCCTTTCTCCTCCTTCTCTCCAGGATAATTTCCAGGATGGTTGTATCAATGTCTGACCATACAGTAATGCCTTTTTCTTTTCACCATCTCTCCGTAGAACCAGGCAAATAATACAAGTGTACTCCTGTCATGTAGTCATAGCATCCAGGCTTGTAGTCTATATAGTGTGTTAGCTCTTTTCCAGGACCATGTTTAAGAAACTGGTATCACTTTTTCACCTTTTATTTAGGGTGTTTTTTGATGGGCATTATATCCATTCATTATATGGGATACTATGTATGAAATAAACATATTTTCCTTTTTCTTCTTAATCTCTATTGCATAAGTTACATCTCTGGAATTTGTGCCATTTGCTTCTTTTTAATATTGTTTAGTTCCCTATTACAGCTTATTTAAATCCAAGTAAAGCAGATAGGAACAGCAACACACGGTGCTCACGTGTCATGGTTTAACCCAGGCAGCAGCCAAATACCACACTGCTGATTTCTCACACCTTCTGCCTTCCTCTCCCATGGAAGGATCGGGAAGATAATCAGGAAAAAACTAAAAAAAAACAAGTAAAACCTGTGTTTTGAGATAAGAATATCTTAATAACTGAAATAAAATATAATAATAATTGTAATGAAAAGGGGGATCACAAAAAAAGGAGAAAGAAAACCCAAGAAGAACAAGTGCTACCCACTGCAGTTTCTCACCATCTGCTGTCGAATGCCCAGTGAGTCCCTTAGCAGTGATTGGCACCTCCCAGCCAAGTCCCTGTTTATTTCCTGAGCGTGAATCTCCATGGTGTGGAATATCCCTTTGGCCCATTCGGGTCGGGTGTCTCAGCAGTGCTCCCTGCTGGCTTCTGGTGCAGCTTCTCACTGGCAGAGCATGAGCCACTGAAAAGTCCTTGACTTAGGGTGGGCACTACTGAGCAACAGCCAAAGCATCAGAGCATTATCAACATTATTCTCATCCTGAGTCCGAAACACAGCGCTGTGCCAGCCGCTGAGGAGAAAATTAAGTCTACCCCAGCCAAAAGTAGGACAGTACAGCAGTCTTTCCATTAGCTTATCTGAATTATACTCAGAAGGTAAAGTTGTAAAGTTCACAGATTTTGGGCAGTCTCCTCCCTTTTTTTTTTTAATTTTTTTTTTATGAATAAAGAGGAAAATTCAACCCTTCAAGCCTCCTAAGACAATTCATCAAAACAATTGTCACTATTGCATTCCTAATGTGTGACTTTTCTGCCCTGATGTCATGTCACTGGGACCTTGTTTGGGAGGAATTTGCCTGTACATTAAAATTTGATCTGTTTGGACAGTAGGATGGAATTGATAGCAAAAGTATTTATTTTCCACAAAAGTGGCTTAGCAAAACATCACTGGACGATTCATACTTTACTGTTCTGAAAAAGAGCTCTCTTTGAGTCAGTGAGCTAGTAGAGATGGAGGACTGTTCTGAAAAAAGCAGAACAACTGCAAAGTAATTAAAAAGTAGTTTAACTTGTGTATAGAAAGCTTTCCTGTGCAGTTATGGTAGATCTGATGCACCAACAAAGCTTCAGTCTTTAAATGGTGTGTTTTACAGAGTGGAAGGCAACTAAATTGACCAGGAGTTTTGGAGATCTGATGTTTTAGTGATGACTAGTCACCTGTTAAGTTTTTTGCTTTTTCATTTTTTGGAAGACTATTTTATAGAAAAAAGAAATCCAGGAACTAATTTTAATGTAGTAGTGATTAAAATAAAAAAAAAAAAAAAAAAGGCTTAGTCAAATCATAAAACTATAGGAAGTGTCCTGTTACACTTTTCCTACAAACTGGGAATACTGAGTAGAAGAAAAAAATGTGTACTAACCGAGTCTTCCGCCTCAGTGTCCTTCATAGGAAAACATTTTGAGTGCTGCAGTTTCAGAAGTCTGTTTGTTCAGCTTGAAGTACATTTCAAAACTGTTCTGGTCAATTAGATAAGCCTGATGTTACTCAGCAAAGTTCTTAATTTTTAGTGCCGTATAGTTGCAAGAAGTTCCCTTAAGTGGTAGTCCCCTTGACATGGAAGGTGCTGAAATCCAATCTGTGTAAGCTGCTTTCCTTTCCTGTAGTCTCTGACTGATCATGCTGTCTCCATGAATTTGTGTTACTTGCCCATAGTCAGCTGAAGCTTCAATTAGCAATATTTTAGTGAAATAGAGCTGTTAACCTCCTTCAAGAGGAGAAGCAATGTCCAAACAAAGCTTGAGCATCAGGATTTTGGAAATCTGTGTGAATACAAAAGTAAGAACATTCCTAATGACTGTGAAAAAGTGAAAAATGCTGAAGTAGTCACAAAATTTAATGAGAGAAATAAGTGTATACTTTTTCTTAAATACTTGGTATTAACAGTAAGGACTCTGCATATTAATCCTAAAACCTCTCTTTCCGGGGTGAATGATGTGCATAGCTGTTTTTTCCAGCCATATGAGTACAGTCTGTGTTTTACTGATACACCAAACATCCATTCTTGTACTGGTGATTCTTGCATCAGGCTCTGAGCAGGTTCCTGCTGTGTGCACCAGAGTCAAATTGTTTGTGAAGTAAAATTTGAAAGGAAGACAGCATGAAGGAATTTCATAAGGAATATAAAATAAAACAAGATAGCTGTTGAAAGCTGCAGGAAGCTTGAACTGGCAAGAAGAGAGGATGTATTCTAAATTTATAATGAAAATTAATTATGCATTCATTGCATTTGAAGAGGTCAGACATGATGAATTTAAATAGTACATGAGAATGAAGGCCATCTTTTATATTAAAGGCATTACAACAGGGTGATGTGAGGAGAGGCAAAGAAATAAAGGAAGCAAATGGGGAAAATTGCGACTGAAACAGTAAAGAGCAAGAACATTTAATCAAACAGATCTGCTTTGTGACTAAATTGATTCATGATTTTCAGACAATTCAAAATAATGATAATTTGTTAGCCATAAAATTATACTGGAAAAATACTTAAAGCTGCTGAGAAAGTTAATAAAATAAGGAACTTCAAAGTGAGTTCTCACCAGCTTTCAACAACCTTTAAAACTTATACAGAGCAGAGTAATTTTTTGTTAAAATTTTGTTCCTTTTTTACATGTAGTTGCTATATATGCTTCTTTAATTTTTTTTCTTGTTTTCTGCTATCTCCTGTCACATCTCTCATGTTTTCACTACCCCATTTGTGAATATCATATCCCAGCAAAGGGATTAAACACAAGCCTGAGTAAATGCCGTATGGGATAACTAGCTGTAGGGCTGAAGCAGAGTGTGTTGCTCCACTTTCTGGGTTACTGGAGCAGAGAGTTATTCTTAGCAGGGATAGACTGTACTGAATAACACTGGCAGAAATACAGCAGAGCCTTTCTGCTTAACACTGTTTTAATACATGTATTCTGGGATGTAGGAAGATGCCACATTGCTCAGCCACCTTTCTGTTAGAAACTCAGATGCTTTGGAGCTGGGGACCCTGTCGTTTTCGTGTGAACTTGGACAGTATTTGTATTGATAGCTAAACACTGCTGTCAGACCCAGTAGTTTAATTTGAACCAACTACTACTATGGAGCTTGAGCGTACATAAATAGTTCGTGTTTTGGAGTGTGGCTGGGAAGTCAGAAACTTGCTCTGATTTTCCCGGCAAAGGCATACCTTTAATTGTGGCAATTCGAGGTGAAATGAGTCCTTCAAGAGTTTGATTTCTATGGCCCTGAGCTAAGCATCATTAATGGCCAATGAAATCAGACAGGCTTAGCAGCCAAGAAGGGTGAAAAAGAGTTGGAACAGAAAATAATAAATTGTAATCTCAGTTTTTTACATAACAACATACTAGAGAAGTAAAGAGCTTTTCCCAGAGGGTGGTCTCATGTACCTTGTTGTCCATGGGGTGCAAGGTTAGCAGAGCAGGAAAGTGTGCTGGATAATTCCCTTATGGCAGTTGTTATGATTCACTGGTTTTAATAGTATCCCCAACTTCACTTGAGGGAATTCTCCAGGCAAGCTTCTAAAGCATCACATGGAACCTAATAGCTTTATTGGTTTTATTTTTTTATCACAGACATATTCCTCATTTGCTTATCACCTGCTCTGAAAATGGCACCATAATTCCTCTAGCCACAATTAGATAACCACAGTTAGGTTTAATCAATACTTATTCTTCTGAAGAATATTATACTGATGTTGTGGAGTATATCTCTCTCTGTCCTGACAAATACAATTACCACTGGAACAGCAGCCTAAAGTCCCCCTAATTAATGTAATTGGTTATTTCCAATTAAATATTTAACACATGTGTGCTGTCCTCATAATTTAGAATCCTAGGAGTTCAGCATGATTATCTGTTGATGGCTAGTTATTGCATTGTGTTTGGTGAAAATCCTAGCAAATTTAGCAGTCACGAATGTTGGTGGTGGGCTTTTATTGCATGGGGTTTTTGAAACCTTTTAAGGAAGGTCAGGTTTTCATGTCATATTTCCTTTTCCCTTGTATTTTCCTAATTTTTCACCCTAGAAATGAGTGTAGTTGTATGGTAGTTGTGTGATATTTCTTCTTACCCCCATGAAAGTGCTTGGGGTTACTGTGCATTTGCTGATGGACAAAGTTTGGGGCACTGAGTAACCAAATGGAGATAATGCTCTCCCTTCTCCATGAAACTAACAAGTATTAGATAGTTCTGGGAAAAAGCAATTGTAGATGTTCATGAGAAAGACCTACTAACCAGAATATGGTGAGCTATCAACCAGATCAAGCAGAAGTTTGTTTCTTGGAGGAGCAATAGATAAAATAGGGCAATCGTCTCCTGTTTTCAAATTGCCATTTTAATGATCTCCAAGGGCTTAATTCAATTCAAATCATGGCTTAAATTTTGCTTTAAATTTAAATATAAAATTAAAATTTTATCCTTTTTAAACTTCTTTGGGGTATTAAAGTGTTTCAACATAATTTCTCTCATTTCAATACCTCTGTTGTGAACAAGAAATAGATTTTTTTTTTTTTTTCTTTTAAAAAAGGCACAGCAGGGAAGAATCCTTCCCTGCTAGGATCCAGTCAAATTTTCCTCATCAGTTAGGTCGACAGCAGGTTTAGCACATTTATTAATTATGATTGCAATTTGTTAGAACAAACAAGATTCCAACCCTTTAGGAGGCCTATCATGATTATAAATAAATAAAGACCCTTGAAAAATTCTTTAAGGCAAGAGCTAAGCAAAAAAAAAAGAAGGGATTCCACTTTGACAAAACACCAATTAAGTGGATAATACCTTCTTTTGAAAAATTATGCCAGATAAGTTTGCAATGTATTAATGGACTACAAGTGTATATATAGCTTTTTGCTTGCCACAGGTTCATCAAAACACAATGCGTCATGGACTTGTATGTGAATCTCCTTGTGAACATCCCTTTTCAGGACTGGCAGTTGTTCTCTCCTCTTTCTTGTGAGTCCGATTTTATTTCTGGCTTTGAGGCACCTGGCTTTTATCTGCTACTCAGCAGATAAAATTCTGCAACAGTGATTACTGTGGAAAGCTCATTGTGGGTTGGCACATGCTCTTCTTCTTTTTCAGGAGAACAGATGCTTGCCAGGTCCTTAAAGGGATCTCTGGAGGTCATCAATCTAGTCAAACCCCCTACTCAAGAAATTCAATCACTTTCTTCAAAATTACCATTCAACAAAATTAACCAAAAGTGAAGGTTAATTTTCAGACATAATTTTCCATGTGGCATTTGTTACCTAGCAGACTACTTGTTGAGCAGAACCCAAATACTAATCCTGGGGGCATCAGTTGTTGTAAATTACTACAGAGCTGCTTTTTGTGTGCCAACAGATACAAGAGATTTAGATGATTATCAGCTGTCATGGTCAACTACTGTATTTAGAAAATCTAAACCATTTGGTGTTAGAGGTAGGCAGTGTGGTGATTTAGTTGGGTAGCACTAAGATTATTGATTTCAGATTTTGAGAGGCTTGTTAAATATATCATGAAGACAAGTACTCATTCATTTGTTTTTTAATGAATGGCCATCAATTCTGAAACCTTGAAAGCTGAATATACAATAGTGATATGAATAAGCCTCATGTTAATGTCTTCAGAGGAGGCAAATAGCAGTTTATAACAAGAAAAGACGTATTTTCTGTGCTGATCTGGCTTGTGCCCCATTTAGCAATACTTACAGTTTTCATGATTTTAAATTTTCTATACCTCATCCTGTGAACAAGGCTGTTGCTACTCCATTCCTTGATACAAAACCAGTATGAGCAGTTGTGTCTTGTCTCACTGCCTTGGGATATTAGTATTTTTGTATTTTCTTCTATGACAGGGATTTGCATCTAATAGTTGTCATGCCTCTATCCCATTGCTGTACATTGTTCCACAAGAAGCAGAAAATGCTGTAATGTAATCAATCTGCTCATCCCTGGCACTAGAACTTCAGAAATGAAAATGTTTTTTCATAACTAACCTGAATTACACTTTCTCAAGGAAGTGAGTTACACTGATGATAAAAAGGGTTCTGTGATTGCATTTTTGGGGCAGTTCCAATGAAAATCAGGGCTCTAGTCCAGCTACACACATTGTAAAGCAGTGCTGAGTTTGAGTCATTAACATGTTTTTCCTCAGATGTAAGATTTGGTTTCACCAATGTGCTGCTATAGTGTGTTGCTTTTGTAACTACATTCGTCTTTTGAAGTTGCAGATACGACAAAGACGTGCTGTCAGGGTAGGTCAGACCCACAGAGGTGTATGAGACAGTCAGGAGAAGGATATTGTGGACTGTGAGAGTGTCTGTGACCCAGAAATTAGCACAGAAGTGCATTTACTCTGTGTGCTGATGGCATACTTTGTTTTTTCAAGAGCTCAGTTACTCATTTTCCCACTCTATTATGTTTATTGGACAAGCTCCACGTAGTTCATGATCAGCAGAAAACTGAGGTCACACCATTAACAATTTTTGGCATTCATAGCTAGACATTTTTCCCCTTTTAGCAGAATACAACTTTGAAATAAACAAATTTAAAAACTCGAAAGCTAATTGTAGTACCTTGTAGGTCAGCGACTTGGTTTTCTAAAAAATGGTGCCTGACAATACCTGTTGTCGACTTGTCAGTCTTTCTAAAAGTCAAAAGATTTGCTTAGGTACATGAATGTAAATGTCACTGTCTGATTTGAGGATTCTGTGTTATTTGGTTGGATTTTTTTCCACAATTTTTAAGTGGCTTGTGGGGTCTTTTCCTTGAAAAAGAAGTTAACAGCCAAAGAAAACAGAATTGAAAGCAGCTCAGATTGTGGACATTTAATATCTGACCTGTTCATCTTTATACATCTGTGAAGTTACTGCTTTGATCCGCAGGTCTGTGGGATCAGTTGAAAGGCTGATACTTACATCATTGTTTTAAAAAAGCCCTTAAAGCTTTGTGGAGCCACTCCTGATTTTTCAGTAAGATGTATTCTCTTTCTGAATATTTATATCAAAATTCCTGAAGGACCGGATTGTACAGGATTCACTCAGTGATTGACTTGCAGGCTGAGCCTGGGCTTTATAATTTGGGATTTCAATTCTTGTTCAGCTGTGATCGTGTATGGCTTTGTCCCACCCTTGGTTTGTCCTGTGGCCTCTTCTTGCTTTCTCAGTGACTTGTAGTGACTTGACTTGGGAAGGAGATTGTTCCGCACTTGGGTGGTTGCAGTGTTTCTTTGGGGTGTGCAGGCCAGCTGTGACCCTTTCCAGCTGTAGATGATTGTTCCTCTCTGTGTCCGACCCCACACGTGGGCTGTGCTTCAGGACGTGGCTCAGCCTGTACCAGGAGCTGCTCACTTTTGGGACCTTTTCTCTCGTTATGCCTCAAAGCAGAAAAACATCATTTTGGCTGCTGGCTGCTCCTAGGGTTCACACAGTATGGAACAAGGAAGGTTTTGCAGGATTCGTCTGTGGACAGCTTATTTAATGAAGATCTCCTGAGGATTTTTGGAAGACACTGTATTTAAAATTACCAAAATTCAGTCTTTACAAATGCTTTTGTGAACATTTCATAGCCATGCCCAAACTGTTCTCCATGTTTTGTGCAGACAAGGAGAAATTATTTCAAAGGAAACATTGTATGCCTTTCTGGATGACATCCTGCTGCTTCCCAACCATTTTTTTTGTTTGCCTTTTTTTTTCTCCCTGCTCCATCATATATTAATTCTGTCTCTTCCTCCTTCAGAGACAGATGGTGAGCTGGTGGTACTAATGAGCTCCCTGCTGCCCAGGGAAGGCGGATTGAAATGCTTTGTGTTCTGAGAACTAACAGGCTGAGCACCCTCACTACGGATGTAACACATGTGATGAAAGGTTTGATGCACAAATACTATAGCAAACTTTTTTTCACAGGCACCTATGAACCGTGTTTCCCCAAGAGAACAACTTCCCAAAACAACCTTCCTAATAGTGCGATCCTTACTGTGTTTATTGGAGTATTGCTCTGAATGGTACAATAATCTCTCCCTTTTATAGAGATGGAGAGAGCATTAGGTTGTGGACACATGGCAATTGAATGCCCTGCTTCTCTGGCATGAGCACACTGAGAAATAAAAACAAAGAGCACCTGCTGTTCCTCGGAATGAGTCTTTGAACATTTTAAAAACTTTCTTGGCAGAACGCCATTCTCTTCTGGGCTGACTTTAAAAGGAATGCAATTAATTATAGGAGCCAGAGACCTCTAAGGTAACAAAATGTAATTATCCAGGGATTCATGATGGATTCTGTTATGTCTTGTTTAAAATGTAACAGGATTGTCAAAAGTGACTTGCACTGAGGATGCAATTAGAGACAGATCCAGTTGGCTGGGAAGGGTAATGGCTGCAGTCATGTGACCAATTCAAGGCTGCCTACAAATTTCAGATCAGTAGTTATGTGGATTCAGCATGATCATGACAAGTATTTAAAAACCTAATGAATTGATTAAAATTATGAGAATTTTTGTAATGGATTGATTGAATGGATCTCTCCAGCAGAGACCACAAAGATGTGTATCCCTTTCTCCACACTCAGCAGAAAATCTTGAGTGAGACGGGATTTCTAATTGAGTGAATGTGAGACATTCACTTTTTTTGTGTTTAAAACCAAATAAACACTAATATCAGAGTATCTGTCTTTTAAAGTGAGATCTCTTCTTAAGAGAGACTGTTTAGCAACTAAAATGGAGAACATTAAAAAATCAAGGCTTTGTTTTAAATTGCTGCATAGGGATATATCACACACATTTAGGGGATGGATAGTAAATCTAGCTCTAACCTGAGCAACTATTATAGCTGATAAAGAGGTGTTTGTCTCTTATCAAAGCAGGTGTTTTGATATCTGTTGATTCCGCGTAGTACCCAGTCCACATTTAAGTTAATTGCTGTATACTAGCAAGTAACAGATGTGCTACAGATGGCTAGGGTGATTAAAATAAAAACGCTCATAAACAAAGATTTTACAGGTTTGGAAGCTAACAATAAATGCATTATTTAAAAAGCACTATATTAAAACTCAAATATTGTAGTAATTGAACTAAAACTTTATTTATTTATTATCAGTCAGTTGCTGTGAATAGGATTAAAACAGAATATTGAGTTACACATTCATTCCCATTCGAATTTACTTCTACTGTGCCGACATTCACTCTGGGATAAAATGTGTGTACTGTCTTCTTGGTTCTGTGCTTTCATCAGCTTTCCGTAAGAACATAAAATGAGGGTCAATCTGAAAGTGTCTGGTGGTTTTTTTTTTCTTTTTTCAAGAGGGTATATTTACATTTATGGAAATAAAGCTTTTTACGGAACAGTACCGGTTTCACCAAGAATCCTTTTACCAGCATTTCTAGTTTGTGGCTGGAAGTTTCTGTGCTGAAGGGAGAGGGAGGCACACACAGAGAAACAAACGCCTATGTCAGAAAAAGCAATGTGGTCCTGTGGGCAGTGCAGGATCAAGAAGTTGAACCAAGGGTTCCCACAGGACTTAGTGGATATCTTGACATAAGGCTTTTGTTTTGTTGTTCTTTTATCCTTATTTTCATTCTAAGTCAAACTATGGCAATATGGAGTCTCAAAAATTTTATATGACAAGAAAATGGTTTCCTGCCTAGCTGTGAAGGGCATCATTGTAAGGTGAGAAAGATGATGAAATGTTAGTAAAGGAAATTATACAATCTCTCATTAATATAAGTGTGTATGTATAGGCTCACCCCCATTCCAAATTAGTAATAAAAATGTAGACCACCACATGCATGTTTGTGTGTATATATATGTAATACATAGGATATTTTATTTGCAAAAAAGAGTTGATCTGAGCATTGTTCTTTCATATGAGAAGATTAACACAAGATGAGCTACAGAAATATTTCTGTCTCTCATGTATTGAATTTACTTCTTGTTAATGCTTTCTATTAATTTGGATTTTTGGATATGGTGGAACATTATCAAGTATAATGCAATACTGTTCAGACGTTTTAGGTTTGCTTTGTCACAGACACACCCTTAAAGAATTAGACAGCAAGAAAAAAATGTTACCTTTACCTGGATTTGCATCATGAAGCGCATTCTTAGAAATCACTTTTAAATTTCTATCATGTCATATGAAAAAGTCTGTTCTTTCCCTTTAGTTGTGAGACAAATACCCCACCCCTCACCCAGATGTACAGAAGATGTAAACTGAAGAAACACTTAGTATTGATTAAACTTCCTTGTTTCAGCATATGCTGCTGGCACTGGGGAAACCTGGGAAATTCTCTTCCAGTAAAGATAGAGTGAGAGGAGGAGCTGCCTTTTCAGTGCTGAATAAACCACCTGTGCTTTAAGTGAGGAGAAACTTGGTTATTTTGCATCTGATAAAACCTAAACATGCCAATATTGCAGGGTGTTGCCTTTTGCTAAACTGTTCTCATGGTATACTGGCTGTCATTGTTATATTTGCTCTGCCTAAATCCTCTGCAACTCATTGTTTCCCAAACTACATGGATTCAGCTCTTCAGGTCTGTCTTCATATTAGATTATTCTGTGTAGTTTTGGGATAAACCACATCTGCTCCTTTTATTTTTTCAAAATGTCTTGCTATTTCTTCTTTTACCCATCCTACAGGCATTGACATAGATTATTGTGAATAATTCTTTTGAATGAAGTCAGCACAAGAAAAATGAAATATTTGGAATGTGGCCATTGAGCAGTAGAAGTTTAGCACAAGTAGATACTCTACTGCATCCAGATCATATTCAAAATTGGCTTTTGAATATCCAAGACTGTAAGTTTTTGGCCAGGGGCACAAGGCTGTCATGCATATGGAACTGGATTTCTCTGCAGTCCCAAATCTGAAATCTCCTGAGTTTGGACTGCAAGGGATTATACTTGTTACAAATGACAACTCTATAATCCACCATCAGATTTCTCCACCAAACATAGTTCTAATCACAAGGCCTACACAAGTTAGTGTCTAGAAAACATAGCTTTTCCACAGCTGCTATAGTTTTTAATTTTTCTTTCTGTGAGTAGCATGCAAAGGACTACAGTAAATGATCTCCTTTGATGTTGTATACCACATTTCACTTGTAAGTACAATGCCAGAATTATGATATGAATTGTTAATATTCCAATGCTGACCACTGAAGTTGATGGAAATCTGGCATGTAGGATGATGGGATTATCAGTATGACTTCAGTAAAAGGCATGTACAGTTTATTGCTTTAATTGGTCACTTTCCATGAAATAATGTTAGAGTATCCAGTTCTTTATTTTTGTCCAAAGATTTTGATGGTCTCATGAAAAAACAAAATAGCACTTAGGGCTGAATAATTGAATGAAGCTGCTATGGAGAAGGTGGAGAGCTGGTCTAAAGACTTTCTTACAGTCAGCTTCACTAGAAAACCAGAAAAGTGAGATAAAGGATATTCTCTAGAGAGCTCTGTGTTTGGGGTCAATCAGTTTTTATTAGTGATCTGGTTGATGGACTAGACTGTATATACTAAATTTGTATATCTCTTGGAGGCTGAATGGTTTCTAAGCCTTGTTGGAAGACAAAACTGGAATTCAAAATGATGTTGGCAAATGGCAGAAATGATGGGAAAACCAGAGGAGATTAATTAGTAGGTCTAAGGGCAAACTTCAGCAGGAATTGCCAGCTTCATAACTACCGATTAAGTGGAAATTTTACAGAAATATTAAAATTAATCACAAACTGAACTTCGGTCCTGTCTTTGTGATGCAGAAAAGCCAAACCTCACACTGGAATATATGTATATCTGAATTTATGTGTAAAAGATACAGGTTAGTGCTTCTGGTCAATTTGTCTTTGTAGGGCATCACATGGGAGTGAGCCTAAAGAGCATCGTGGTGAAGGAGGGTCTAGCATGTGACCTGTGACAAAGATCAGAATAATGTGGAGGTTTTATTTTAGACAATAGCAGTCAGCAGGCAATGTGTTAAGAGCCATCAAATATAATAAAAAATACCAACAAAGAGGATGCAAACTCTAAATGCATAGTGATAGGTGGTGAATACAGGCTTACATGTCAGCAAAGAAAACACAGGTTAGAAAACAGGGAAAACTTTATGGTGATACACTATTTGGATTATTTGCCTGAGAAAGTTTTAAAATCTTCATTACTGGGGGTTAATAAATATACAAACAAGCATCTGTTAGGGATAACATAGGTATAATTCATCTGTCTTGGCAGTGATGGAAACGAAGTAGGCTTCTTGAAGAAACTTGCAGCCCTGATGTCTGAATTCCTGTATGGGTTGGTTTGTTTGTTATGATTCTAATGGAAAATTGATATGATCAGAAAAGAAATTTTGGGCTTTAGGACTACTTACTGCTTTGTGTACTTAAAATCTGAAAAAAAATTCACACCTACAGTTAATGTTGCTTAAATTTATGTGATAAGAGTTTCTTAAGTTAGGCAGATCAATACTGTTATGTTGATCAATAATTATTTAATGTATCTGTGTTAGGGTAAAATCAGATATTCTTATCTTTTCAGTGTGTGGTAAATTGTGTTTTCCTTCTGAAAAGCTTCTTTTATGACCATGACTAAAATAAACACTTTTATCTGCTCTGACGTCTTGGTGGTAAATAAAACATATTGTTAGTATTTTGACTTTTTTTAAAAGTCAGTTGTTCTGCTAACTCTTGTGACCTTTTGAAAGTGGTAACTTGGAAAGCACATTAAGGAAGATAATAGACTCCTCTGGCACATTGGCCTATGGGGCTTTAGAGTTTGTTACCAACTTCACAGCAATGGTGCAACAAAGCAAAATCTGCCTCCATGCCTTCTGTCTCCTTGTTAGTGATGTGATGTCTTATGCAGCATAATAGTGTTGTGTAAAGTGGCATCAACTCAGATTGAAAAGTAGTGTAGCATCTTTATCACTGAGAGGAATAACCTACAGAAGGAGCTGATGGGAATTTGAGAAAGGCAAAGTATTCAGATTCTTGTATCCCTGTAACTGCCTTTGCCAGCATGGAGATGGGCATGGCAGAGCAGGCAGGGCACCCTGGGGTGTTTGAGGTGGATGGGACACCTGGAGGAATCCTCTCTAGGGGTGAGCAGTTCACCATTAATCCAGCAGTTGGCAGCTGTTCTGCCTGCCCACAGGATGTTTGATTTTTCATAGAGAAAACACATTTTTTCATCCTGAGAGGTGCTTCTGTCATTGTGGATTGCAGGTATGCTGGAAATGTGTGTTTAGATCCACTGTTCAGTATCAGAAGCCTCGAGGACTAAAACACTTTTGATGAGTAGAAAGTTATTTTTACAGTAGTTATATACAAAAAAGTTATATTTTTAGGCACTGTGACAGGAAATTGGAATCTTAACTGCTAATTGTGATTTATACTCAAATTAAGAAGGTTCCTTTAGATTTTTCATGCTTTGCATGTGTTCACATTTCTGCCCCAATGCATTTTCAGTTCTCTTTCTTACCTGAAATATCTTTCAGATCTGGAAGAAGAACAATGTCTACCAGGCTTGTTTGTTCTGAGTTGCAGCATTACCTCATGGGTTTATGCTGTCAAATACAGAAAACATTTAGCTCTGTTAGCTCTCCTGGATCCTCATGAAAAGTTCATAGAATTATAGAATTGCTTGGATTGGAATGAACCCTAAAAGTCATATAGTTCCTACCCCTCTGCCATGGGCCAAGTTGTAAATGAATTTGATATTGTACACAGATGTCAGCTCCATTTTAAAGGCAGAACACTGAAATCAGATCACTTTATTGCAGAGCTTGACATCCATTTTTAAAAAAGAAAAGCCATTGATGTCTTTGCTGTTAACAGTAGCCCGCTGTGGTTACAGGAGGATGTGGGCACCGTGCATGGCAGTACCTGCAGGGCCTTAGCTGGAGGTTGGTTTGTGTGACTGTTATGTGGTATAGCCTTTTCCACTTAAAAACATGTTCAGACAGATTTGTACACTCACCAAATGCAGGTGAACAAGAGGAACTAAGAAATGTTTGTGGTACTGACTAATTTTCCATAGTGAAATCAAATCTTTATGAAAGCTGAAGTATTCCAAAACATATTAGACCAAGCAATTCCAGGTTAATATTGAAAGTGGGATGTTTTCTAGTGGCAAAACATTGCCAAAATGGCAGAAGTGCAGAGCACCTAAAGAAGCACTTGTTCTGTGAATAGGTTTGTTGGGACCAGTACAGCGATAGTTCTGCATCTCCATGCAGCAGACATCACTTTTGTTTTACAGTTCTGTTTGGTCAAATTACCTCTTATACTCCTGCCCAGTCACTATTAGTTCTAAAGAGAGGAGCAGTATGTTTGGGGTGTGCTTAGGCAAGAGAGTATGCATTATTGAAGGCATATGCGGTACACAAAGATTAATTGAGAGACTCATTTCAAGGCTAGAAATCTGTTGCCAGTGGTTGATGAGGTGAACTAAAACTCCTCTTCAACTGCTCCCCCTGCACATTTCTGTGGAGATGGACTCAAATTGTTGGGGAGGAGAAACAGTGATTTTTAATTATGGAAATAACTTTTTGTTTTGGATGGGAACATGTTCTCAATTGCAATGATTTTAACCACTTGGATAAGCACATTTCGGGATGAAATTGTGTATTTATAAATGCTTGTCTGTAGTAAATGACAGTAGAAAATTAACATTTACATTTTGAAGGACTCTTTGGAGAATGAATTGTTAAGTTAGAAAGTACTGTTGTTCTGCATCAGCAGGGATAGTGTCAGAGAAATGGAAGGGTAGTGCTGGAGTAATTACTTTTCTCTGGATGAGCAAGTGGTTTTCCTCTGGAGCACAAAGTGACAGGAAACTCTGGCTCCTATGATAAACCTCCATGACTGAGAAGGGCTGCTTTCAGTAGATCTTGTCTTCTGCAAGTTCTACCAAGCTCCAAGGTGTATTTGGGAGTCACAGTATGGCATATAAACAGAATCAACCCTGATAGTAATTGTTATCATGTACTTTATGGCATGTAGACCCAATTCCGTTTTTCATATCACTCTTTTTCTAAACCGACTGTTCTCTAGGAGCAGACTGGACCCAGTGTTGGTCCTCTGCTTCTGTCCGCAGGTGTTTATTCTGAGGTTAGGAGCTGGCATTGTTTAGTTCTGTGCATGGTGTAATTTGATGGACAGTATGATACCGCTACTCCCACAGTGAGGATTAACTGATAAGCCAAACAATACCATCATGGAATTGGTGAAAGTGCAACCCAGAGGGTGATAGTGGCAATTAATTTCCCCTCAGAAGTCTTCTCTGTATTTGAGTGTGTTTGAGATTGCAGTGGAATTTGGTTTCAAACAGGAAGCATATCGCAGCAGGCTGGGGAGCCAAGTCTTGTGCTGGGGCATAGGACATCAAAGAAGCCACATGCACAATTGAATCTCTTGTTCTGCTTGAGTCAAGCAATAGAGAATTGTTTTCTGTGAATATTAGCTCATATTTGAGAATTAATTCATTTCAATCCTGTCTAGACATGCCTTTTGTCCATCTTCTACAACTAGACTTAAGCAAATGTCAGGATTTTTCAAATCAATAGATTTTAACTGTGCATTACAGAACTCTTGAGGATGGCAGTCAGAATTTATAATCACAAACGCTAAGGACAGAGCTCTGATTCTACAAGTGCCAGCTTGAGCAGGCAAAACTAAACTCACCTGAGCTCTGACAGGGCATAAGGGAACATCTTGTTTTATATCAAACAAGATACAGGTCAAGAATTACTCTACAAATATTCTGAGGCAACGATTGTTGATACTTTGCAAACAGTAATTTGTCTGAGTAACATAATACAGTGTTCTGTGACATACTGGTGTATTGAGATTAATTTAGTGTTCATATACACAGAAATCCCAGAGCTTGATTCCAAGTGGTTTACTTAGGTGCTTTTTTATTGGGGTCTTAAAGGATGGACTGTTTTCTGGCTCCTAGCATCTCTTCCCTTCCTATATACATCTTTGCAGAATATTGACCATTATCAGGAAATGCACTTTGTCTCACCATTCTCAGTTCCACCTTTTCTCTGTTATAATGGAAATTAGGGTGGTGAGGGTGGCAGGTGAGGTCTGCAAGCCCATGGGGCAGTGCTTCACAGCTGAGCTGTGCACTTGGAAGTGTATAGTGATATTTGAAATATTCTGACAGAGATCCCCTTATTTAACATTTTTGGAACCAGTTGCCTGCAGACAGCATACCCGATATTTAAGGCATTTTTCTTCTCTTTTCTGAGACAGCACAGTAAATTGACACCAAGTGCTCTTATGCTAGAAAAGAAGATAATAGAAAATTTCAAAGCAAATGCAAATAGGCCTTCTTGACTGTGTCCAAGGATGCCTGACATCACTATCAGTACTGTTAGTGATGCCATACCTCCAGTTTAGATGAAATCTGTGCCTGGCATATCCAGTTTTCAAAATAAGGACTAGTGTATTTCTGTCTCCTTGCTGTGCTACACACTGAGTCTTGTGTAATCTCTACCAAAAGATAAGAATGAAATGGGAAGAAAAAGTAGCAAAAACTGATGCTGTTCTGGTGGGGAAGGCAAAGAAAAGATAGGTAGAAAAGAAAGATTGTATGTGCAATTAGTGCTACGATAATAGTTGGAAATGTATTTACTAAAGGTCAGCCATCTCCAAAGGCAAATTCTGTTTTCCTGCTCATAGCCTTTGAAATGGTGGGGGGGAGAAGCTTTAGGGAAGTAACAAGTAGGGATAGGGTGGGCAGCAGAGGATAATAGATCATGTTTCCCTCCTCAGGACCTTAGGTCTTCTAATGATGAAGTCCCATAGCTCTCTAGTAATCGTATGCCTGGCAGTATTGCTTATTCACTACAAGGCACGGAAGATGCTGCTGCTGCTATCTTCCTATTTCATTATACTCTGCTTTTGTGTATCTGCTGCTCAAGGGATTGAGGAACAGCAGAACTAATTTCCGCCCACATTCTCTGCAATTGACACATTTACTAAAAAAGACAAGGTATTTTTCTCCCCAAATCTGTACCTAAAGATTTGAAGAGACAACTGCAAAGCATAAAACTAAAGCCTGGTAAATCTACCTACTATATGCTTTATGCATAACCCAAGCCATCTTTTCTTGAAGACATTTCATTGCAAATATAACATAAATGTTCTTTTCTTTCCTTTTACACTTGACAGTATATGTGTAAAGATGTCAGAGCCTGAATGTGGTGTTACTTATTGTTGTTGTTATTTAGTAAAGCCACAGAGCTGGAATGATAACTAATCCAAACCTCATAATAATAAGTAGGCATGACTCATGGATTACTCCTAAAATATTTGTTCAGTTAATCCAACTCTACTGTGTGGTTTGAAAGTAATTACATTTTGAATATCAGTGTGAATAGCTTAAAGGTTTGGGATCACTTGAAGTTTCTTATCAATTATCAGCTAATATCCCATACTTAAAATTTGCATTCTTAACAGAATAAGTGACTCAAAGCTACTTCTTATTTTATTTCTTTCCATAATTATTTACAGCTTCCTTTGATTGTATAATATCCTTCACATTTACATCCTTTAGTGTCTGAGAGGCTACAAGTATCACGTTCTTTCTATTTTAATGCTTTATTGAGACAAATCCAGAAGTTCCTCTGACCTTTTGTAATATTTAAGGGGATGTGAAGCATCTGAAGCTCAGTTGTGTTGAATGCGTATTTATTTATCTATGTAAAAGATGCAAAATATCAGCAGAATCTGAGAAAGATCCAAAAGCTGTAACAACAAAAAAAAAAGAAGAACTTTAAGTGCTAATCAAAATGCTGTCCACACATAGCTGCTGAATAGCCCATATGTGGCCAATGCAAATAGGGATGTGATGTGACTGTTCCTTGTTATGCTAGATTAGTCAGTTCCTCAAGACACAGTACTGATATGGAGGGCAATTTCTGTGGGATTTGATAGGTCATCTAATTATCATATTTCATATTATTCTTACTAATCTCATGCAGTAGAATAGATGGATTTGTGAGCAGGTAAATAAAGAGAGTGCAACTATATTCACACCCAGAATATTCTGATGTGGAATGGAGCCACAAGGATCATCGGGTCCAGCTCTTTAATGAATGCCCCATACAGGGGTCGAAGCCACAACCTTGGCATCGTTAGCACTCTGCTCTAAGTTGGAACAGAAGATCACTTTTCCTTCTGAAACAGTTATGCAGCAATGCAAATGTTTAGCAAACACAAAAGGAAATTATTGCCATATGTAATTTTTAATGTAATAATGCTAATGAAGGAAGAAAAGTATTACCACTGGAAAATATTTCCTTCTTCCATCACACTCCTTAAGTCTAGCTTTTTCATTTTTGTGGATCTGAAGTGTAGGAATGCAGGCTCCATGTTAGTGACAGAGGGACAAATAACCCAGTTCTATACATTGTACATAATGACAAAAGAGCAAAACAGTTTTGAGGCTGCTCTTCAAACTTTCCCAGAGCTTGTTCAGTAAGAGGTAAGAATAAGATTTTTAGGTTCTGTAACTGTTTCTGGAAAGTGTTTTGCGCCTATCAAGTCAAGTCCTTATTTGACAGTATAGCTCTCTTTTGATCTCATTTGATGTGGTTGGTCTTCGCCTCAAAAAATAATATTCCTTAGTAAAAAAAAAAAAAAAGTTAAATGTAGTTTAAGGATGGTTTTACTTGCCATTAACTATAAGGTGGAAGAATGGAATTTGTTTCTCTTTCTTAAAGTACATTACAGATGACCCTACTGTCCAAACTCATTTACTATTATTAGATCTTTTCAAACCTGAGATGTGCTGACATCCTGTCTTTAATGCTGTTGTAAATTCTGAAGTAAACAGATTTCAAAGACACTTGACTGTTAGTGTGAAGACAAGGTCAAAGAGTTGAATGACACATCCTCCTCATACAATAAGACTACCAATCAATCAGTTTTACTAGCAAATTCTTAATAAAGAGAAGAGAACAGAACATGACAAAAGTGCATCTTGGAAAATATATGTGCGTGATGGCCACTTTGATATCCTTGGATTAGTAGTTAATGATGAACAACAGTTACATATGACTTGGAAATATGGTTGTCTTCTGTAGGAGAACCTCTTCTTCAGTTTAAAACTTTTGAAAATTAGAAACAGAAAAAAATTGTTTTGCCAAAGTATTCTGAACAACACATATTTAAGAAGATGGTTATTTTAATTTAATAATTATCATGTTTTAGTATTGATAATTTAGGGATGGTTATTTACAGACATTAAAAAAACTCACTTCAATTACTGCAAGCTTCACTCACAATGCTTTTGGCAAATACGTGCTCAGAAGTTAGGTAATTTTCCTCTTTCAGTATGCTGAAAGATTTTGGCATTTTTTAGCATGCCCTGTGATGCCACTGTGTTTCATTTCCTTAAATTTTCTGTAGCATTTTTTCTACAGGGTTGGGTGTTACACACAGGTTAATAAATGATAATATTAAATACAGCCAGTCTTCCACTTTAATAGTGGGACACAGTCTAAAATTAGACAGATGTGTCTGGAAGAAGGAATTCCCTTTATGTACTAAGTAAATATATAGGAACAACAAAATTGTGACTCAAATATCTCTTTTTTTTAGCACAGGATATTCAAAATTAGAGAAAATATAAAATGTCTGCATGATAAAGGACTTCAGATGCATTCAACAATCAAGGAATTATATGTGTCTTTAAGATATAGTGAAGCTTTTTCATGTAGTTATTATCTCATTATTATAATGAGAGTTTGTCTCAGTAAAAAGAAAACAGTTAATACTGGGACATCCAGTCTGATCCAGTCTGCACACAAGATACATTTATATAGAAATCTACACATATTTATATTACATAGAAATTTATCCATATTTATATATGTAAATGTATCCTGTGTGGTGAATTTGGCAGTGGTAATGGTTCAACTTGATAATCTTAGAGGTCTTTTCCAACTTAAATGATTCTATAATTTTATGAGAAAGAGAGCCGATTGCAGTCTGTGGCTTTCCATGGGATTTTCCACAAATGTAGGGCAATTGCATTGAGTGACTCCTGACCACCTTAGTGTTGCTTTCTCCAGTGATAGCTGGAGTCTGGATTTCTTTGAAAAAGACTGCCCTAGAGTGGATATGATTTGGAAATAAGAACAGCAAATACATCTTGGTCTCTTCCCAAATGCTGGCATGTTGAGTTTTAATTTATTGGTGTAAGAGCAAGCTGGTTTCCAAGTCATGCATGAAAGGTACTTAATAAAACATGTCTAGTGGCACTAGGGGCTAGAATTTGGGATGTGTGCATTTATTTGTAGGGTAGTGGTGTTGTGCTGAACTTTCCCTATGAACTGGAGGCTTGACTGCATATACCAAAAGGTTTGCCAAAGCCTTGATAGGTTAAATAATTCCCTGAAGTGGTGCTTTAGAGTGGAATCAACAATAACCGAAAAAGGAAAAAAAGAGCTTTCCTTCGGCAATTTTTTTTTTTTTTGAAGTTGAGTAAGACTGAGCTATATGACTGCAAAACAGCATTTAGATAAAATGTTTTTGTGCCACTTTTCAGACTGAAAATGTAGAGTTTGGGATACAATTATAATTTCAGACTTCACATCCAAAGATTGTGATGGCCCTATGTTGGAAACAATTTTCTTATCAGTAAATGTGAAGGTTTCTTTTGTTGCCTTAACCAACAGTGCTGCCAGTTAGGAACTCCTTTGGCACAAGCACACTCCAAGCAGAGTTGAATTCTGCTGAACTTAAAGCAAAGCAAAATAACAAAGCTTTTGGTTTTACTTTGTAAGTTGTGGATTTCTTAGTAAATATACAGTGAAGTTCCTTCTATGAGTTGGTGATGCTTTAACTGTGTTGACTGTCTACAGAAAATTACTTTTGTTGCATAGTATCTTCAACAAAGTCAAATTATGTAGTGTAACTTTCAGTAACTGCAGTATCACAAGTTGATTGAGATTGGAAGGGAACTCTGACATCATTGAATCCAGCCCCCTTGACAAAGCACAGTGATCTAGATCTTGTCCAGTTGACTTTTGAGTATCTCCAAGGATGGAGACACCACAAGTTCCCTGGACAACCTGTTCCACTGTTCAGCCACCCTCATGTTAAAAAAATAAATAAAAAAATCCTTGTGTTTAAATGGAGTTTAATGTATTTGAGTTTGTGTCCATTACCTCTTGGCTTGTCACTAAGCCCTGCCAAGAAGAGTCTGGCTCCATCTTTACTCACATCAATTATTTATATACATTGATAAAATCTCCCTTGATCCTTCTCCAGGCTGACCAGTCCCAGCTCTCTCAGCCTTGCCCTGTGTGATGGATGCTGCAGTCTCTACTCATCTTCGTGGCTCTTTGCTGGGTGTACTCCAGTGTGTCCATGCCTCTCATTCTGAGGGGCCACATTACTGCAGCTGTAACTCAGCAGTGCTGAGTGGGAAGGATTCATCTCCCTTGGCCTGCTGCAAATGCTCTTCCTGATTCAGCTCAGGACACTGCTTGAGCTGAATCCTTGCCTTTGCTGCAAGGATGCTTGGCTTAGCTTTGGTTTGATGCCCACCAGGACCCTCAGAGCTTTTTCTGACAATCTGCTTTCCTGGTTGGCCTCCAGTATGTACTGGTGCATGGGGTTATTTCTTCCTGGGTGCAGGACTTTCTAACTCACTTTGTCGAGCTTTATGAGATTCCTGTTTGCCTGTACCTCCACAAGATGCATTACTGATATATCACCCCCTCCTCACAGTTGTCTATGATCTACAAACATGCTGCCATCATCCCTTTGATCTCTTTCTCATCCCCTTGGATGCTGTGAAATTTGCAGATCTCCATCTGCAGCTGTTCTCTTGGTGACCTTCAACCACCACAAGGCTCCTGCAAGGAAGGAGCCCATGTCCTGCTGTCCCAACCTCAGTGACAGAGCCCAGACACCCCAACAGCCTCAGAACTACATCTGCTACTGTGAGCTCCATCTGAGCTTGAGTAGTAGATTATAGGGGAAGCAGGAGAACATGTAATAACCTTCATTTCTACAAAAGAACTCCTTTTTAGACACTGGGTCACTTTTTTCTCTTCCTACTCTCCTTTAATGTCAGTCAAGAATGTGATTGACGTTTTCAGCTCCTTCAGTGCTTTGAGTTATTTTAAATGCAGAGAACTACTCTTATTCTGTGGGGGTTGTTTTAACTTGCATTTGAAATTACATGGCAATAATTTATAGTGGACCAAACTTCTGTTAGGGGCAGTTAGTCATCACCAAGTGAATAGGTGTATTAGCATGTCACCCTGGTATATATCAACTTCCTCTCCCATAAAGCACAGTGGCAGCTGTGAATACACTCAGTGCAGCTTTCTTTTAAGAACATAGATCCAGCAAGGCATGTATTCAGAAGATCCCTTCTACGAAGGATCATTGCCTTACTGTTTTATTTTTGCAATGTTCATTAACGTGACATGGAAGCACTATAGATCCATGTGGAGGTGTTAACAGCCATAAAATTGGCTGCTTCCTGTACTTGTTGCTATGAAGCATGGTCTTAGTTTGGAAACTCCTGTGTAAATGCGTGTATTTGTCTTAGGATTCTGTTTCCTAGCAAACTGTGACACAGTGCAAAATGTGCTGTATTTGCTGTGGCTGGCCCTCTTAACCTGTCAGAGTAATTTATGGGAACACTTCGCGACACCTTCTGCTGCTAATGGTCTCTCAGAGTCCTGCAGAAAAGGCTAGTTCTGCCTCCTAATTTTAAGAGCCGTGATGGTGGTACTGTTTGTCTCTTTTCTGGATCTATTTTGGATTTATGTCTGGCTGAGGGTTTGAAAGAGCTGCTATTAAAGCAGAAACATCTGCTGGGGCTTTATGTGCTGCTGGCTTGCCAAATTCAACAGCAAGCCAAACTACAGCTGATGGGCCCAGCCCTCCACAGGTGTCACTGCAGTTACAGGAGAATGACTGTAAGGAAAATTGGGCTGCTGAAAGCTCTAGACAAAATAAATAAATAAGTCTTCAGCAACTGTAGGAGGCTACTAGGAGATTATGGCTGGGGTCATTAGCAAGTAACAGAAACAAATCGTGCTGAAGTGCAATCTGAATTTCCCGGTGTCCCTGATTGCTGCAGCACCCTGACGTGTGCCTCCCATCCCTACCTGCAGGTTTCCCATTGTGTTCTGCATGCTGCCAGCCCAGGCAGCACAGACACACAGTGATTTTAAAGGCTGTTAGGAAAATCTGATTATGTTTAACCTTCTGAATGTTTTCATGATTCAGACACTTCATGGCAACCTTGTTCGAGGGCAGACATGGGTGACGCAGATGACGGTTTTGACACAGACTGTGAACTTTTTTGAAGGAGGGGAATTCAAAACAATGCTTTAAAATTCCTTATAAAAGTTTTGTTCCTGATACGATTGTGATAACTTTAAATAATCACTCCTTTGATGCTGGGGACAGGGGAACTGATATCTTGGATGAGATTGAGCTGTATCTGAGCACTGCCTGGACTCCATACCGGATGTGTACTTGCAGTTTCAGAGAAGCATGCCAGAAGGCTCACAACAGGCAACAGTGGGTCTCTAATACATTTCCAGAGTCCCATTTTTCTTTATTTACTTATTGATTAGGATTTTATTATTTTTAAAAATGTCCAGTCACTCTCTTAGTTTTGCCAAACATTTGGCTTCAGGTGAAGAATACCACAGTCAAATTACTGACAAAACATTGACTTAATTTACCTTTTTATAAAGTGCTAAAACCTGGCCGTATAGTTGATTTTCCCTGTCACCTCCCTCACAGCAATAATAAAATGGAGGTCAGCACTTCAGCAGCAAAAGCAAAAACTGCTACAATTGGAGTTAAAGAAGAGTTCTGCTTATTGAAGAGTGAGTAGAAGACTGTTATAATTGGCAGAGCCCATTGCTAGAGGAATAGATAATTGCATGTGAATGTGCATATGCAATTTATTAAATTATTATCTGTTCTTTTTAAATTTTATAAATGTTCCCATTCCAACCAGTTCTATCCCGTGATTACAAGAAAATTTGCTGTTCTGGTCAGAAAGCACAAGGCCAAATTCTCTCATATATCCCAACATGTTTCTTGCCTTCCAAGAAGCTGCCTGACTGAGAATAAAGTTGTTTCAGAAATATTTCAGCTGTTTTTAGTGGTTTAAATAAAAAGCCTGGGCTATGGGAAATGCCTAGCATTTTTCCATGGTGGAAAATTTTAATGTTCCTTGCAAACCTCAAGAAAATATTCTTAAGCCATCTCCCTTCCCCAAGGAACAAAAATATGTGAGATAAGAAATAATTCCTTTGTAATGACTCATTTCCCCTCACAATACTCATAAAAGAGAAATCATACTGGAAGTGATATATGTATGTTTCCACTTCTGGCAATATAGTTAGTAAGCATAATTTTGGAAAATTGCATTTTAGCAACAAAGACTTTTCTTTTTCCTAAACTACAAAAAAATAAACCAAACAAAACCATCCCACCAAAAGTAAACTCAATCTTTTTTCCAAAGATGATTGTCTAAATAGGTGAAAGGAAGTTAGTATTACACAGGAAGTATTAATTTGTTTTGTAGGTAATAATTGAATAGTTAATTAAATATTTAAATCTCTCAATAGCAAACCTCCCAAACGCTCCATGATACACTCTGTTCCTTTCTGAGACCTACTAATACAGTGCTGGAACTAAATCTCTACACAGGGCTGTTTCTTGGGATAAATGCTTGCATACTAACTGTTAGTTACACAATGCATTGAATTCAATGAAGAAAGTGTGGTAAGAAATTGGTTTTTCCCTGTTTCTCACAGTTTCATTCTTGTTTTCTACTCCCTCATGTATGTCACAAGAACTGTTTGTGGAGACAGATTATAAACGGGATTACCAAAATGGTCCAAAAGCAGGACTTCAAAACCATTAATTTGACCATGAATAATTTCACTAATTTTGTTTTTAACAGAAACAAATGGCTGGGGTTGAATGATTGTAGGGAATTTTTAATTTGCCCCCAGGCACCTTAAGGTGCCCCTGTGCCCTTTGAGGGCAGCGTGATCTAGTGTGTGCCCCAGCCCTGCCACGGCTGCAAAGCTAAGGAAGAAATAACCCAGAGCTTTTACTTTTTGCAAAAGTAAGACATAACCCTGTCTTCGTGGCAGTGTCTTGTCTGCTTTGTCACTGTGACACTGCTTGTTTCATGCTTGAATGGATTCATCACCAGTATCTGTGTACTGCAAGTGTGGCTACAGGCTGTACCTTCCAAGACGTGCTGTCAGCAAGTGCTGTGTGTTGGTGATGGAATTAATGCACCAAGGCAGTAGTTTCAGAGTAGGTGTCTAACCTAAACTAACAGTTTCTGAGAGAAAAGGAGATGGCTGCCGCTAATAGAAGCCAATGTGATGTTTTGTCAGACTGTAGAATATAAAGGCTAATTGTTGGAGCTGTGCAGCAAAGTAATGAGGAGCTTGAAAATGTAACTGATAAGCAGAGTGATTATAGGCTAATGAGCAGGATGTTTGTGGTATATTGAAGGACTAATGAAGGGCTGCAACAGATAACTGTGATGGTATACAGTGAGACCATGCAGAGTAGGAATGTTTAAATAGAGCACAGAAAGATATATAGTGGTTACTAAAGATATAAAGCTGTTAACTATTGGAGTTTGAGCATGTGTGTGTGTGTGTGCATTGTGCAGATGAAGCAATTAACAAAAACCAATACCTGCTAAATGCATAACAGCAGATACTAGTAAGGGAAAAAATATGCAATTCATAAGTACATACTATATATTTCAAGTATCTCTATCAAGTAACACCCTCGTCTGTACAAAGAGCTCTGTTTATTACCTTCCATGTTCTCTCATAAGAAAACATGGATGGTTGCTGTACTGTGCAAAGCACTGGGTCCAGACAGCTCTGAGACAGAGATTTCCTGGAAAACTTGGACTTCAAACCACTTTCTTCAAAGGTAATTGCAACATTAGGGTAGAAGATTGTAGCCTGGCATACCAGTCTGGGGTCCAGCCAGGCTCGGTACCATGTCGTGTCAGGGGACCTGGCTGTCAAACTGTGAGAGCAGAAGCCAGTGTGTGGTGTTGTTTAGCATTTGTCTTCTGTGATTTTTAAGTGCATTGGTAAATAAGGTCATGTCTTATTTGTCACTGTGACATTAGCAGCCACAGTTCCTGAGGAAAGATGTGGCTCCTTAAAGTCACTTGGCACAGTAATCCTGCCTTTTATTATTGGCTAGAGAGAGCCTGGTTTTCCTTTTCACTGTGGCCAGTTGAATTGGATATGTTTAATGCATTGAATAAAAGCCCAGTTCTAGAGTATGTGATGTTATGTGATGATCCTCCTTGAGTCTTCACTGGATACAAATGCAGGTTTTTGGCTTATTTTCTTTTCTGCTGGAGTCTTTTAGGTCACCAATTTACAATCAAATATATATTGACATTAAAGCTTTAAATAGTGGCAGAAGTCTCTATAACTGTATAAATGCAAAGTGGCACCATGTCCTGTATGCAGCAGACCATTACGGAACAGGTCACTTCAGCTAAAAAACCAGTTGGGATTACCAACAGCTCTTAAAAATATCTATGTTACCAGAGATGTGATCAATATATGATATCAATAACACATTGAAAAGTGAAAACAGGACATGTTCATCTCTGTGGTGTTTTTGGGAAAAGAAAGTAAACTCTCTATTGCCTAAATGTGAGTTGTTAAAATATTTATATGCTACCTCTTGCCTACACCATTGATTCTTTAGTGTAAAACTGGATTAAGGAAGACGCATTTCTATATTTTTGGTTTTGGGAGGAAAAATGTGTTATTTCCAAAAGGCTCAATTGTCTGGAAAGTAGAGAGAGGGGTATTTCTGGAAAGTACTCCAGCAAAGATGATAGCTGATTATTAATCTGTTAATTGCATTGCTGGGTGTTAATTTGATTGCTAGGAGTCCTACTCTTCTACAGCCTTTGAAGAAACTTTCATCTGCATGAATTCCTCAATATATGAGTGGGGTGTTGGAATCCAGTGTTACAATGTGTTTGTACTCTGAAGAAAGGCTTTGGGGTTTTGGAGGTTTTTGGTTCTGTTTGAAAGGATTTTATGAGGCTAACCAGAGTCTCTGCAATTTCCACACTGGACGTGAAAAAGCCCTTGAAGTCTTCTGTGCTGCTTAAGTGAAGATGAGTTAGCTTTCCACTTCTTTAATGATGTTCCTCTGGTTTCTTCTCTTTCATTGGGTTTGTCCTGGCATTTGTTGTTGGAACCTCTGCTGTATCTGTTTTAGATACTCCATCAGGCTGCTCTTCATTACTCTGCTGTAGATACCTATTTTCCTTACATTTGAGGTATAGTCCACAGTGTTGTCTATTATTCAGGTGAGGGACCAGAGCACAAAGGGAATTCTGCTATTAGATGTAAGTCTGTGATAGAACAAGAACCTTCAATAATTTCTCCTGCACTTTAAAGTTCATGCTGTAAGTCTTGGACTGCTCTGCTGACTGAAAGGCGGGGAAGGGGGGAAGGCAGCATTTGCAATACAGCCTGGAGAAAATTAAAGGGGAAGCAGTTGAGTGAGTTTTATGCACAGATCCACTCTTCCTTGATTCTGTAATGTGCATCTCAATTGGATCTTCTTTTTTTCAAGAACTAACCAGCGATTTAAGCCAGCAGATCTTTGTTCCAACCATTCTCTTTCTAGTGTGTCTCTTCAATTCATTAACAAAAAAAAAAAACGAAGGAAAGAAACTTTTTTTGGAGTTGATGTATTCCTTTAGTATTACATTTGACTTGGGAATGCAATTTTCATCTCTAAGAATCTTCATTAACATCCTACTATATTCATTTTAATGTTTCTTATATATTTTTAAATATCTCCTTGTAAATATAACCCAGAAAAACAAGTAACAATAAGAAATGTTGAATCATAGGTGAGTCACCAGGGGAGAGCTGTTTAATGATAGTGAAGTTCAGACAGGCAAACATTTGGTTCATGTCTCTTTTGGTATCTGCTAAATTTCTTCTTCTTTATCAATATTTCTGTTGGAAGATGTCCAGATCCAGTGTTTAGGTACAGTTCCAAATTATGTTAGACATTGATTTATTTTAGCTCAAATATAAAAAAGTTACATGTTTGAGGATGAGACCCCAATTTACTCAGAGCTTTGGGAGTTTTATTTCATCAGGGTATATTTCTCTACCACTTGGAAGCTTTCCCAACTATTTTTTTGAGCTCACAATATTAAGCTAATTACATCTGTGCTGTCATATCATTGTATGATTTTGAGGATTGTCATTTGAACATGATGTACTTACAGTGACAATTGATATTTCTGTAAAGACCAAAAAAAAAAGAAAGAAAGAAAAAAAAAGAATGGCACATATTTCAGCCAATGTACACACTTCCACTTCCAAAGAAGCTCCTACCCAGCCACAAGCTCTGTCAGGCTCAGGTTGTGTGATGTCTGCATCAGTACATGACTACTGATATTCCACTATCTGATGGTTCTATCACCAGAGTACTGGAAGATGTGTTTCCTGTGAATCCTCCGCTGAGTTTTGCTCTATGAAGAAACGTCCTTGTAATCTGTAGCCTGTAGTGCACGGATGGATGCGCAGCAGCAGGAAGTAGCCTGTGCATAGCTTGCTGTATCCCCTGCAATGTCTCACAGAAAGCCAAGGTTCTGATTAACTGTGTCCAGATCACTTAGGGCAGGGCAGGCCCATCTTTGTAAAGACAGTCTGTGCACTTCTTACGCTGCTTTATGGAGCTCCGCTTTATGTGCTGCCACTGCAAATGAACCATGCTATAGGAGGAAGTTTTACTCTTCTCATCAGGTACATGTGTATCCTCTTTGCATTATAACCTGAAATATTTTTTCATGATTTTTTAGGGAGGAAAGAGAATATTTTTATCCTGATAAACACAGATGACTCACATGGGATTTTTCCATCTCCTTTACACTCTTGACACAGCATGAGTTTTGTTCCTAACAGAAAAAAATTATCTCAGTAAGACTGGAAAACCATAAAGGGCTTCTCCTCTCCTTAATTTGGTACAAAGTACATTTTGTAATATATTGAAATAGGCATGTACTGGAATCCTAGAATTCATCCTCCCCAGCCCTGTCGATAGCCCAGTAGTGCAATTGCAGGATATTCTGTTCTAGCTGTGTGCTACAAAATGTTAGTTCTTTATATATGCAGAGTCAGGAACTTGGAAGTTATATCTGAAGTGAAAAAGTCGGGGTGACCTGTTTTCTCTAGATTATAGTAGATTTGGAAAACCAATTATTTTGCAAAGTGCCTCACTTGAATCTGTCCTTGAACTATGTCCTCTTGTGTGTGAATGTCTCAAAGAATAGCTGACATTCCTGGGCTCTCTGAAGTCTGGGCTATTAAAAAAGATTCAAAGAAAGAAAGAAATTTCTCCACAGATCCACAGATAATCTTCCAGTCTGGGTCTTCCTGCTTAGGCATGGTGTACTTTTTGGGAGATACAGTATCCTGTTGTCTCAGGTTGGAATTGGATTTTTTTTTCATTGAGATTGCTAATTTGTACCAGAAAAAAAAGATTTTTGACTGTATAGTTTTATTACATTTGTCTGAAAATACTGTAGTTATCTTAGTGCACTCTTCTTAAAACCTCATCCTTTTTTTGCGGTACTTTCATGAGAATTAAAGTCATGAGAATTAGAAGGCAAGTTTTGGACCAAAATTTTTTATCTTGAAAATTACTTACCCTCTTTGGGGTTCCTGCCTGTATTCTTTTCACACACTGACACAGTTGCTGCAGTTTCCCTCCCCCAGTGTCACTCTCCAGTGGTTGCATTGTATTAATCCTGGAACTGCCTCTTCAAATTGAATCATCTTTAAGGTTCAGAGAATTATTTCTGGATGTTATTGCTGGGCTAGCCACTGACCTGATATTCTTTCCTCAGAGAGAATAGACTAGATTATGTTTCCATCATACATACTTGCTCTGCATGATTTCAGTACATCTGGCTGAAGTTGTTATTTTAAGTCTTTGCTTTAATTTCTTTTCTGTCAAACACTGCTGGCAAATTAGGTTTAGCACTGTCCATCCTATTCCCCTTAGAATTTTAATTAGTCCTGTGCTGAACACCGAGTTCAGCAGTTACATGTGTTTGATATCTACATATTTGTCAAAACTGAATTTCTCTGATTCCGTTAATTCTCTAACACAGCGCTGTATATCTGCAGGCAAAACAACATTGTGTGTGGGGGGGAAGCCCTCAGATCAAATCCATTCAGATAATGCTCTAAAATGGTTAAACTCTCAACTTGAGGTTGTGAGTATGGTCTGTGTGTCATAGTCTTATGAACAGTTGGGTTTTTTAAGTGGTGGTGAAGGAAGAAAAGGTAAATGTCAGCCTTTCTTTACTTGATATTCCTTAGGACCTGTTCTAGGCATACCATTGTCTTCCCACTGTGCTTGGTGATACCAAAGACATAGAAGGCTGCTCTGTGACTGCAGCTGAAAGTTCTTGTATCTTGTGGAAAGCTGGATTGGTGAAAGCACAGGAGCCACCTCTGATTTTGTACAACATGCCCTGCAACTTCAGTGACATTCTGATGGCACTGGGACATAGGTGGAATGCTCATGGCAGCCTCCTGTGGGCACCAGCCCCTCAGGAACTAACCTGCCTCACGTGGCTTGGAGGAGACCTCAGACAGTGGGCTACCTGGATATTTGTGCACATTCAGCCAGGGATTTGGGTTTTCACTTTTCTCTCTCGTTGTACTCAGTCATGCTCCTATAAACTTCAGCAGTGACTGCCCAGGGTGAGGAGCTTGAGGCTGCAGAGCCTCTGGGGAGCAATGAACATGGCAGAAAGGGGCTGGAGGGCAGAAATCACTGCACAGGCAGTGCAGTGCCATGCTGTGAGGGACAGAGGTCACATCTTGGTTCTCTTGGATATGAGAGCTTTTGAATGCTCCCACTTGTTTTGAGTGATGAAGAGTTCCTTGACAGGGTACCTTCAGCCCTGTTTGTTATTCCAGTGAGAGAAAAAGGGTGTATAGCGTGGAAGTCCTCACACCAACTCTCTGTCCTTGGGAGTGCTACTTGGTGAAGAAGGGACAAGTGCCTTAGATGTGTCTGAGTCTCTTTTCAAATGCAAAATGAATAATTGTAAATATGGAGAGAGTGTATGGTACAATTTGATTCTAAATAGAACAAGTGAAGTTTCATCCAAAGCGATTTAAATTTGGATGTGACTTGCTTTGAATTCCACTAACTAACTCTTTCTTATACTAACATTTTACTTGTCTGATCTTTTTATAATTGACATTGGCAATACAACTGCAGAGCACGGATGCCATTTTTCTCTGCCAGCTTTTCAGAAAAATGGAACAAATTCTGCAGAGTGCCCACATTTGAAATACTCATGGAGATGAGTGTGTGACATACTGATGGCCAAGTACTGACTTTGGTTTTATTCATTCAAAATTTGGTGGTCTTCTGAAAAAAGAGCTGGACGAGTAGATGGGATACCTTTATCAAGTACTAATTCTGCTAGAGGTCTAATGTGAGTCCTCCAGGTCTTAGGCCAAATTCTTCTCTTATGCAACAGCAAGCTCGAAGTCAACTCTTCCTTTTCTGCATAGCTGAGGAGGTGCTGTTAGTACTTGCCAATGAGCCTGTGCTCTTCATAGCTCTTTTTTTCCACCTTGTGGGTGGTGATGGAAAGGTGTACATGTCAGGCTTCTGTCACTGCAGAGAAAAAATAAACTAGCACTGCACAGAACTGCAAAATACAGACAGAGCTAGCCACTTTTTTCAAACTTAATTTTCTTAATAGTGGAGGGTTTCTTTTAGTAGCTAATGAGCACTGAAAAGAACAAAAGGATGGCAGAGGCATTGAAAATGGATGGTTGCTACACAGAGTGGGGTTTTCTTTGCAGAGTTTCAATGCCACAGCCTTTAGAAGAGAGCACTTACAGATGTTTGATTTCTTTCAGGTCTTCAGATTTTGGGACATTATACACAAAGTTGAATCTACAGCCTGGGACTCCCACTGTTATTGACAATTTCTACATTTGTTCCACCAACAAAAAAATGGAATGTGGCAAAAAAAAAAAATAAAAAAAAGAAGTCTTTTTGTAGTGCAGGTGAGATTCTGCAACTATGTGAAGTGTGTTTTACAGGTTTTCGAAATATAAGGAACTAGTTTTCACAATGGTGAAGATCACATTTGGTGCATTTTTGACATACAGAAGTGGAATATTTATTGTTCCTGAGTAATACAGAGAGAAAAAACTACCTTGATGGACACTGAAATGAGGTCTTTGACTCCTGGAAATCAAGTTTTCATAGTGTTTTCCATGCAAATGAAAAAGGAAATTCTTTAGGTCTTCACACGTCCCAACAAATCTGGGGACTAACATTCAATCTCTTCATCGTTTATGCACCAGGTTTTTTGCATGTTCCTTAATATAAAGTACAGGGATTGGGCAGGCTGTCATTGATAATGCTGTTTATCCTGTGTAAACTCTTAATTCAGTAAATTTTTAAAACCCCTCTCCTTGAAGCTTTCTTAAGAAATGTTCCTGCATCATTACCAAAACAAAATGCTTTTCCTGGAACCTGGGAAGATTAAGTGGACTTTATAAGTGAGAGCAAAATCGACCCACTGAGTGTACTTACAATAGATGTTATATTAGAAGCAACGGGAAGAATGATTATGAGAAAAAACACAGTAACAGCCCTTCTATGTCTTCAAAGTGCCTGTGATTTAAATGGCAAGAATTGTGAAGTACAATGTGAAACACAAGCACAGTAGGTCTTTCATGAAATAAGAATTTTCTCTTGCTAAGGGCCTTTTAACTCCAGTGTGATGCAGAAACACTGATGTCAGGTAGAGACCACTGTTTGGAAGAACAATGTTTGTTGTGTTTGTCTTCTGTTTTGCTTAATCAAAAATCAGTGGAACTTGGCGAGGCTGCCTCAATGATTAAGTACATAATGTATTTCTCTTGGAATTGTCACTGGAGGTTTTGTGCTGAAGCCATGCTGTGTCTGAGCTTGGTTATATATTTTTAATCTGCTGCAAAGCCAGAAAATATTTTTTTGTTTCTTGAAGCGGAACAGCTATCAAGCGCAAAGTTTCTTTAGATTGTATATCTCAGATATATGATATACTGATGGCTTCAAGTCCAAAAGAACAAAACCAAAAATTTTTATCCGTCTAAGTTTCTGGAATAAAAGCTAGAAGGATGAGATGGATGAGAGCTCCATCAAGGATCTTTCCCAGCTCAGTCAGCTACAATATCAAAGCCTGCCCGAGCTCAGGGGTTCAGTGACAATGTGGTTGTGCCAGTTGTGTGACAAAACAAACAGCAGTAAGATCACTGCTGAATTTCAAGCCTGAATGACACACCAGTGTTCACAAAAACCCTCATCTTAATCCTATCTTTAAAAAAATCAATATTCTACTGAATTTCACAAGTTGAAGTTTTTAGAGATGCAAACACTGCTTAATAAAGTAATATCATTGAAATCCATCTGATACAGAAAGTCCCTTTGAGTAAATAAATATGCTATTTTTTATGCAGAGATTTGCTTCTATGAATATGTTGTTCATCAGTATACAAACAACAAAAACAGCAGAGCAGAAAGGATTTCTAGGGCCTGTAAATGATGCCAGAGGGAGATATATTAATACATGCAAATGTGCATGCATATGTGGTGCAAAAATAATGAAAGCAGTGGGGTTGCATGCTTTAGCCAGCAGCTTCAGACTGGTCTTGGAGATGTGGCAGTCACAGGTGGAAGATAAGAGGGAAGTCTTTATGTTGTAAGAGCTTTGTCAGTTGTAATGGGAAATTTTAGGTTCTGGACCTTTGATTAGGGCACTAAGACTAAGTTGATCTACACAAGTTATTTAGGATGATGGAGGAACACATCTCCCTGTCTGTCTATTTCTGCACAGTTGCACTGGAGTGGAATAGAACATTTAGAACTCTGGCTCTCTTTTCTGAGCTGAGCGGAAATCTCAGGGTTTTACTCATTCTTGATGTTACCAGACTCCAGATCATTACAGTGTGTGTTTTTTTCCACCAGTTCACATCTTTTGAAATGTGCTGAAAATGGAAACTGGAGTGCTGACTGTGTGTACTGGAACTGAGCTTGTACTTTAAAGCATAAGTAGTCCCATGCTACCACTTAGCATTTAGTGACTGGGAAAATGCATGAAAGCAAAGATAAAAGACCTTTATGGGGATTTTTAATACTTTGGATATTAAAAATTGTTCTATGCTTTCATTTCCTTTACGCATTGTAGTCCTCATCTGTGGAAGAACAGATACTGCACATTTAAAGCTTGTCATTACTACCTCAGTGCCATCAGAGCATCAACCACACCTGATTGAAGTTCTGTAGAATTTAGGTATCTGGTCAAGGTCTCTCCCTCTACAATAAAGGGAAAAACATGGGTATCTCCAGGCAGTTTGTACTGTTAAAATCATAGTTCTTTGTTCTTATGAAAAGAAAGTTGAATTATCTTGCGGAGGTTCCTGTAACTGACTTAGTGACTGTTGTGGGTCTGAACAGAGTCAAACTGCGGCTTCTTACAAAGACACACAGAGGTGGGTCATGGTTTAACCCCAGCTGGCCATTAAGTATCACACTGCCATTGGCTCACTTCATCCACTAAATCCCTCAGGACCTGTGGATTCGTCTCATCAAGTCCCACGGACTTGTGCACCTTCAGGTTCCTTAGATGGTCTTGAACCAGTTCTTCTCTTACCATGGCAAGTTCTTAATTCTCGCAGTCCTAGCCTTTGCCTTCTTTGGTTTGGATGGTGTGACTAGCTTTTGGGGGTCAAGAAACAAACATGAAGCAGGAGATTATTTGTTTGTTTGTTTTGGAGTGCAATTAATTTAAATATCTGCTAGAAGGCTCCAGTGAAGGTCTTGAGCTGACATTATCTCTGCAGCTCACAGTTTATGGTCTACCAGCTCCTGGAGTAGCTTAGACTTTCACTCAACTTGCCTCCACTTTGAGAGCTGCAATTATACCAGACAGACCAATGGACTTCTACGTGAACTTTATATAGTAAATGTGAAATGGGAATTTTCAATTAATTGCTCTAGCTTGCATTTGATTAGGATGTATTGAAAATAGTGCAGTTGATGAAGAAGTGCATTAGCAGACACAAGAAGTACAACAGCATCTTTTTCACATAGTACTATATGGAAAAGGGATTGTATAAACAATCCCCACAAGATTATGAGGTAAAGTATAGGAGTGTTGGGGACTGAATTAGCTGGAGGAAGTATGGAAATCATTCATAAAACCCACTACATCCATTCAAAAAGTGGCACAATTCCATTTCTCTCTTAGCCTTCTGTGAACAAGTTGTGATGAGTACTGTTCATAGGCCTAGGTTAAGAATCAGGAAGGAGTTGTATTAAGGTCATGTCTACACAATCTTTCGACAGTTGAGGTAAATTCATTCACTCTGTGTCTTTTTCTGGCTGAAGGCAGCAGAACTCTGATGCAGAAGTTTTGTTGCTGCAGTTACCACAGGATTCAAGCTATGAAACCCAGTTTTGACAAGAAATGATGGCAAATATCTGAGGGTAGAGCTCTAGAGGGCTTTGTGTGTTGCTCTGAATGGACCTTTCTGATGAAATCATGGGATGGTGGTGTGAACTGTGGCTGTATTGTTTGTGAGTCAGAGCTGAAATGCAGTCAGCCAGCTGCACAAGTAGCAAACATTTTCACCTACCTGCAAATGACCATGTAGGATCATAGATGATCACCCTAAATGCTATGAAACAGCGGAGTAATAGGCAAGGGTGCACTGTAATTAAGGGTTCATGCTTCCTAAGGATGCATTAATATTTGCTTTGCACTCTGTCTGGTTTTAGTGTACTGTGAACCAGCAGTTAAAGACACTGGTACAGTTTTGGAAGGCTGTAGAGTAGTGAAGGGGAATCCTGCTATTTAAGCTTTCTAATGCTAACTTCTCAATTTGAAGCACTTTTTCATTGATTTGTGTCATAAAATAGCCTTACCCTCTGCAGCCTTGAAGTGTTGTGCAGTGATAAGGATGTCCCTGCACCTTAAACAACAGAATTTATGTAATTATCTCCTCTTCAGTAATTAGGACATGCTGATAGCATCAAATTGTGCAGGAAACCGATAATGTACCATGTGCAGGAAATGATTTGCTTTGTATACTCTGTTTTCCAAACCAACATTTTATTGTGACTTGGAAGTACGATGTACATGGTTTGTAAAGTATGGGATTAGGGTTTCCATAGTGTCAATCTGGAGTCAGGTGATCAAAGTAAATTCTTTCTACAGAAGAAAAAAAAGTATCAGAATTCAGTTTCACTAAGCTAAATTATCAACAAAATATTTAACATTTTTGGGGGCATATATGCTGTTTGATATAGAAATTACATATTTGATTTTATGTAGTGTTGCTGGGGAGGAGTTGAATGAATGCACTGATTTTTTTCCTCACATTCAGTGCATATTTTAATTTTAATTCATGCTAATGCAATTGGTGCATCCATCCTTCCATTTATATGCTTTTGGAAAACAGTCAGCTAAGCAGTTTATATCCAGGCTTTTGATATTAAGAGAAAATAAATGTTGATTGTTCATACTAACTTATTAGTTAAATGGGTTGAACACTTACATTTCCCAGCTGTCACAATAACCAATAGCTGCATGTTTTTCCACACTAAAAGACAGGGTGACAAACAAGTATTCCTGCTTGTCAAACAAGGCAGAACACTTAAGATAGTAATAAGGATATAGGTTTTCTTATACGCTATTTTAACTCCTGATAATTTAAATAGTATGAATTACAGTTTGCAAAAGAGTATTTGTTAGAGCTATAAAAACATTTCCCAAGATGCAACTGGCTTGAGCAAGGTTTGTAAGCACTTACAGGTAAATGCAGTCCTACATAATTTTGACATTTGTCTTTCAGAGCAGAACAATTGGTTGTGGAATTTGTCAAAATGCCATATGACTACATTTACTTGTAAGGAATAATTCTACTGAAGTATCAGTTTCCTTAGAGACCATGCCAGGACATCTGCAAATATAGAGAGCAGAATTATCTTATACTTTTACTAATAGTCAGCTAAGGAATATTCCTTTTAATAAGGTGATACTTCAGGAACATTTCCCTGTGAAATTACAGAATATGAATCTGTATGTTGAGATCTCTACCATGATGTGTTCTTTCTTTATAAGCAGTGTCACCATTCAGTTTTATTCCAGTGATACAGCATCAGAACACTAATGTGACCTGACTGCATAATTTTGCTTAAGACTTCTGTCCAGGACTATTCAGTTTGTCTTCAGATTTTCCAAATACTACCAGAAATATGCCCAATAATCAACTCTTTTTTCTTTCCCCACCCATACTTTGGTAGTTGGTAGATTGCTGTGAGAGGCAGTCCTGGGCAGAAATCCCAGATTTTATTCACACACAACTGATGAGCAGTTGCCTCGTTGACAACCAGGAAACTGCTAAATGCAAGTGGAACTCAATAGGTTAAAACAGAACTTTCATTGAGCTGTTAGCTGGAGTCACATCCACAGCAGAGGTTCATCCAGCACCACCAGACCCATGACATACATGGGCAGGATTTGATGGATGCTATTTGATGGGGTGTGACTATGTATATGTGGAAAAAACAGAATAAAGCTTTGAGAAACAGAGAGTGGAGCTGCTGAAAATTAAAGCTGTGGAAGAAACAATGGCTTGGAGTCTGGCTATTAGAGAAGTATTTGAGTTATTTACTGGCTAGATGGAGGGTAGGAGCCACAACTTTCCAGCTGGACTGATTTCTGCTATGGTTGAGAAACCAGGGCTTTTTCACACTTTGTATGTGACACACTGTCATATTGTAGATGCTTGTAACCCTTTCAATAAGTCAAAGGTAGGAGCAGTGTTACTGTTTTGTTTGAGAATAGCCTCTCAACCAGTAGATTATGAATGTGTTTTCCTACATAATATGACAGAAAAAGGTTTGGTTTGGTTTTGTTTCCATCAAAACACTTTCTGTGCATTTCTCCATCCTGTTCTTGTATGTGCAGAGCTAGAAAGGAATCCCCAGCTCTTTTTGATCATGACATGTTTGTCTTTGAATACCTTTTTGAATGCGTCTCTACTAAAACACGGAACCATGCAAACTGAAGGCGCTTCTAAAACTTTTTGTGTCAATTCTTCTCTCTTGGAACCAATAATATTCTATAGTCCAGCAACTGATGTACAATGTCATTAAAGGCTGCACTTCACATTAAAAAAAAAAGAAAGAAAACAACCCACAAAAACCAGCTAAGCCAACAAACCTAACAATTTAAGTGCACAGTAGAATGCCATGACCAGCATGTAGGTTCCCATAGGATGTAGGATAATTGCTCATCAAGGTAGAAGGTGTGTGAGCTAAATGGCTGCATGCTTGAAGAGACATTCTGTATTATTATTTCATCCTAGAATTTATTTCATGCTTAGAGATCTCAATTGAAGTCTTTGAGACTGACCTTCCACTGTGATTTTGTAGCCTAATGTGCAACTTTTTGCATTCTTTTGTGCTCAGGCATACAATTATTCTGAGGAAAAATAGGCCTGTCTTTACTGTATGCTCATTATAGATGCTTTTGTTCTGTTTTTATGAAGGTCCTGTCTAAAACTCATTAGTCATAAAAGCAGACCAACAACTACCAAAAAGACGTAATGTTAAATTAAGTTTACTGTAGTGAAGCCAAAAATAAAATGACTAGTTGGTGGGAGTACAGCATAAAAAAGATTTATGTGAAAATGGAAAAGACCTCCGAGCAACTGTTAAGAGACCATTGTGCATATGATTCTGCACTTGAGAGGCATCCATTTTCCTCCCAGTAATTCTGGGAAGAGAAGGAATCCAAGCGTCGTATTTTCAGCAAGGTTTTATTTCCTATTATGATGAGCGGGGGGTCATTGCTCAGAGAAATAGGAATAGTCAATCAAGAGCATGCAGCAGAAAGCAGGTCTGAAGCTGCCCTCAGCACCTGGGGGAGGGTGGGCTGCTGAGGGGGTGGCTGGTCAGAGGGGATGGGAACACACAATGTTCCATGCCGGAGGGAGTTTATGATCTGGGATTTTGATTTGCTGTGTCTGAAAATAAGGGTAATTTTGCAAAATTTAGACCAGGTTGTCGTTTCAAAGCTCATTATTTTAAAATGTAGATTCTTATACTTAGGCCCAATTCTAAATTTGAGCCATATGCCAGAGGAAAATATAGAGGGAGTGGGGGTGTGTGGATTTGCTGTGCAGGACACCAGGCAAGTCGTGTGTTTCCCTTGTCCAGCCTGCCCATGTGCTCATTGACCTGAAAATACTTCTGAAATCCTTCTCTGCTTGAGGAAACAACTAAGGGGAAAAACAAACTCAACTAATCAACCAAAATTGTCTGTGGTAGGTCTCTAGACCTGACTGAGACCTGAATGAGGCTTTACTCCAGCATGGCAGAGAATTTTTTGTATCCTAGCAAAAGCTACAAGAGTCTTCTAATCACTAGTTACAAGGATCGTGCACTTTTTAAAGGCTATGTGTTTCCAGGAAAATATCATCCTGGAAGATTTTCTGATGCAATATATAACTTGCAGGATTAAATACAACAAGGAGGCAAATCATAATATATGGGATAGTGTCCTAAGTAAGAGGTGGCCATATGAAGAGTGAATAAGGGAGTTACTCAATCTGCATGACTTCTGTCACAGATAAAACCAGAAAGGAAGATGTGGTTGCATTAATGGTGCTGAATCTTAGCAAAAAAAAAAAACAAAAAAACAGGAAAAAAGAGAGAAAAGGTAATTGGAAAGAGGAAATGGTAAAGGATTGGTAACAAGCCTCTTACTGTACTCAATAAGTTTTTAATTGGTTGCCAAGTCTGCTTAGATGAAATGGGTACAGGTGGGTCTACAGAACAGAGTAAGGTTTCTGTTGAACTGGTATAGGCAAGATGAGGGTTTTCTGTGATTTATTTGGATTATTTATATCAATTGCAATTATCCTGTATGTTGAGATTACTTTTGACTAATTATTTACTGAACATTACAACCTGCTAAGAGGCTGTATCAAGGTTCGTCATGTTGCAGAAGGGAGGAAATTGGGAACTCTCAACTTAACTCAGTATAACAACAGGAACAAATAACCAGTAGATCAATTTTAAGGAGATTATATGAAAATTCCTAAACAGTATTTGAGGAAGATGAGTAATACCATTCAGGAGGTCTGCAAGGGCAGTACAGTAGGTGTATTCCCCAGACAGCCCAAAAATAATGGTGTAGTGTGTTTGAAACATATTGATCATGCTTGCTGATTGATCTTCTGCACCTCCTGGAGATGTGTGTGTTTCCCTCTCATTTCCCCAATGATGGAATGGCGGCATGAGTCCCAGCTTCCATGCTTCATGCTACGCTACCATTTTCCAGTCTACTAATGTGTCAAATTCTGCTTCTCTTTACTGCAGCTGTTCAATTTCACTCATGCTGACCACACAGGTTTCTCTGGCTCCCCCAGTAGCAGAGATGCAGCAGGGCATTTTTCCCCAGAGCTGGCATGGAAGCACAGTGGAAATGAGCAGGGTTTAAATGGTTGCCAAGGCCATTTTGCAGGGCTGGCAGTGTGCTCACCCCATTGAGAATCCCTGGGGCTGATGCCCCCTGCTCTGCCAGGAGTAAAACTGATGCTTAAACCAGTCAACTTCTGCAATCTGCCTGTCATGGCACAAGAATTTATACAGGACTCCTAAACTATTGTGGAAATTAAGTATTCCACTGACTTTGTTTATTCCACTCTCTTTGTGGCATTGACTAGAGGGATGAATGTAACTGTTTGCTTACCTGTTTCTAATTCTGAATTGAGCCCTGATTCCCAGTAGCCCCAGGACCCAGCAGCACCAGCAAACTTCTACTGAAAGTGCAAGACCTATGTGGCAAATACATTCTAACGCAGCCTACACCCTTGTGTTTGAGCACAGTCAGAAAAATTCATGCTAAGATAAAACAAGATTTTTTTTTTTTTTCCCCACACTGTGTGTTCCTATCAGAGAAAGATTCTTCCTCCTTGGAGCTGGGATCTCTTACATTCAACCAAGCCACCTCTGAAGCTTTCTTGATGTGGTCTCTCTGGGGCTTGTGCTAGAGACAGATAATACACGAGGTTGCTGCCATCCCTTCATAGCAGAAGGAGGTTGCTATGAAATGAATGGTGGATTCTCCTTAATACTTCCAGTCTGGTTTTGAGGAGGGATCTTCTGCAAGCTTCCTTAAGTTTGTGTCTAGCAGATATTTCTCTCTTCACCTTTTTTTTGTGGTTTTTTTGAAACCTTTAATCGTCTCTTTCTGCCTTTCCATCTCCTAATCTTTTTCCAACACTCTCTTTCTGCTTTTCTTTCTTCCACTTCTGAGCATTCTTCTTACACTTCACACACAGATTCTGGACCACATTAAAGCTTTACTTTCATTGTTACAATTCCTAAAGAAAAATATACTTAGAAGAATGTAGCTAATGGTCTATGCTTCTATTCAAAAATCACAATATTCTTGGGATAATAATAAATCTGCTGACATATCCTTAACTATCATTCATAAAATGAATCTCTTCAACAATGGTGGTAGGATGATTCAGTCAGGGAGCTGTTAGCCAAGAGACCTGACATCAGTTTCTATGACCTTGAGCAAGCCTGAGCCTCCCTGAAGCCTGACTTCCTATTGCCTCATACCTTGTAATATCATTTGCCTGGTGCAAAAACACTGTGACATGACAGGTTTTGACAGCCTACCTTGAGATCAGATTGCAAAGTAAGTTTTTGCAAAAAGTACAGAATTAGTCTGGCTTAGTTTCCTTGTTTATAAACTTAAGATCATAATACTGAAGTCTCTACATCACCTATGATCCCTAAATAAGTGCTAAGTATTTTTATGAACCCATTTCAAGGCAAATGCACATTTATCAGGTATTTTTTTGTGTCACACCTCTGCAATACTTAACAGCATTTTAAGATTTGCAGCACGCTGAAAATAATTGTTATAAATGTGTTCCTATATTTTTTAAGATTGTTTTTTCTATTAGCCCCAAAGAGAACACGATTAATTTTTGCTGCAATTGCTGGATGTACAATTTACAGATGTATGATTTTATTCTCAGTCCTCTAAACAATATAAGCAGTCTATCCCTTGAAATGGCTTTCAGATTTGACTAAGATGCTCTCATTCTTTTGTAGAAGGCATAAGTCTGTGCAAGGAGATGTGGTGGAAAGGTCTGGTGATGGAAGGGTGTCAGGTAGCGCTGAGGGATTGCAGGTGTTTATCCTGTAAAACTCAGTGCCAAAAATGGACAGCTGCAAGTTGCATAAAAGCTGTGTTTTCAGTGTAACTATGACTACAGGAATCAGCCTGGGATCCATGGGAATAATCAAACATCTCATATCAATTTAAGATGCACTAGATTAAATGCACCAGAGTAGTTTTTTAGTGCCAATATATGTCCTGTTTTTTTTCATTCTGCCATACCCATGAACTAATTTTTTACACATTGCATCACTTTATGTTTAAATGCTTTTACAATTTGTTGGGGATGCAGTGCTGGTGGCATAAATCAGTGGGATTTGGCTAAAGGTTCCAGTCGGTCCATGACAATAATAGTGTCTCACACTTTATTCTTTCTGTGGGCTCCAGCAAAGGCAATGGTTTTCTTACCTGCTGCAACTGAAGATTTCAGAAATGCTTCTCTGCTCTGCAAAGTGCTGTAGCACAGGAGTAGGAGGTCTGGGCCTCTCTTTTTTACATATCTGTAAGTCTCAGGGATACAGGGTTTCTGCTGGGTTTGAGATTGCAAAACAAAGGCTCCTCAGAAACTCTCACATGCTGTATATTATTGCAAGATCCAGCTGTAACTTTTCACTTCACTTAGGCTGACAAAGTCTATAAAATTGTCCTTTCTGTACTAAAATTCCATTCAGGAGGCACTAATGTATTGCTTGGTACGTTGAAAGACCATACTATAGCCACCTGTGAGCTGTACGTTGCCATAAGATCTCAAAATTTTATGTGGATGTGGATGACTTGGCATCTCCTGTTAATAACTTTGGGAATTCTGGAGAGGTTTTAATATTTCCCTTTTACAAATGTGGAAACAGAAAGATGTAAATTGCTTGCATGGAAAAGAAATTAGAGAAATTTAATAGTATTCCACACATCTAAGCCAGTCTCTCAGCCTGATGACTAGTTTTGAAAACTAGTCTTTTCCCTCACCACAAAATATTAGATTAATTAAATAAAATGCACTACTACCAGTTTACAGCAGAGTTTGGGCTTGTGGAAGGTCTATCAATACTGTAAATATCGGTAGTTAAATATATGAAAGTACATTTTGATGACAAAAAAATCAGAATGGTTATTATTTCCAGAATCAAAGACTGGAATTTAGAAAGTATTTTCAATGCTAAGATCATAATTAGTTTTAAGAGGGATCAAGTAGATTTTTACACTTTATGTTGGTTTTTTTAATATTAAATAGGTGAAAACACATAATTTGATAAAATATTCATCAATATGTCTATGTAAGACTAAAGATGTGACTTCTGAGCCAAATTTCTTAACTTTGTAGAAAGCTAATCTGTGAATATAATGAAGTTTTAAAGCTTTTCTAAAGTGTTAGATGCAATTTGAGCTGTATCTTAAAAAAATTATACTCAGAAATGAAGAAGAGGTTTGAATTCATACCTAGGACCTTTATTTTAGATACTTGGTTGGAAAACATTGTCCCTGAGTTTCAGCACAATTCACAGAATTCACTTTTTATTATCACTTATTTGCTATAAACCACTTACCATGTAACACATGGCTGTGTTAGGATAAGATCAGGAATTTTTACCAATACTCAGAAAAATTTGGAAAAAAATATATCCTGAATTCCAAATAAAAATAAAAAGGCTTAGAAGAGTGTTGATTGAGCTAAGATAAGAAAAACCAATGAGATAAAGTGAATTTTTTAAAAAAATTGTCACCCTTGTAAATGTAGTGCTTTAAAACTATGTAAAATGTTACTTATAAAAATAATAAATATTCCTAGTTAAAATTACTATTTGGCTTGGGAGACTTGTCAAAATTGAAGCATGCATTAAAAACCTTGCCTTTGCCACTTCAGCATTTTCTGGCCAAAATTTATCTTTTCTGAAAGCACCCTGACATTTTAATAGCCTGGTAAATGCCAGAACCTTTTACATTTTTTACTCTGATAGCTGGTAAATTTTTAACTTATATAATATTTATAACTCTGAGTTTATCTCCAAGCTATAAGGGATACTGCTTTGCTTATGTACTTTTAAAATTTTTGATTCATTAATAAGGGCATTTATCCTCTTCCACCCCCATTTATTAAAAAAAAAAACCCAGCAAAACTTAAGGGGCAAATTCATTAGGCTGATGCTTGCAGTTTGCAGGTGACACTGCTATGTTTTTCTGTTTTCTTGTGTTCAGTGGTCCATGGTTTAGGTAATTGCCAGATATTTATCTCTTTTGAACATTTTGATAGCACATGGAGTTTTGTTTGTGGTGGTTTTTTGCCATCTCTCTTGTCTGCTCTCTTTGACTGGAGAAACTACTGCAGCTTCTCGGTGCCTGGACACTTTGCTGTTCCTTAACACAACTCTGTCACCTGCCACAGTGTTTAAGCCATGTTCAGAAATGTAAGGTAAATATCACCCAGGAAAAAACAGAGAAAGTCTAAGTCTCTAAATGTTCATGATAACAAATAAGTTTATTTAAAAACCAGCAAATGATGTAGCGGAAGAATGAAAGAGTCCCCCTTTCTGCCTTTCTCTGCAGCTTCAGCTAACAAAATTACCCCAGAGAACACTGCAGTCGTAAACTGGCAGTGACAACTACTGTGGCTTTTACCATAACTCTCACAAGAAGGTCTATTCTCAAGGCCATAGCCATTTTTAGTAGATCTTAGGAAAATGGACAATAACATAAGAATGCACAGTAAATTTTGGTTTACTTTTTGATCCAGTAAATATATGTTGGTTGCTGCACAGTAAGATGCTATTGTACTTCCCCCTTGAAGAGTCTGAGTTTTCAGCTTATTTTCATTTCTTAAGGAATCATAAGTATCAGGAGGAAACCTCCAATTTAGATTTGCCCATCTCTTGCAGTATATTATGTGGTAATCAGAGGTACTTCAGTTTGATGACCTTTCATCTAGGGCTGTTGTTTAGAAGTTCACAGTGCTGCAATCTGGCCTTTACTGTGTTTTGAGTATTGATTTTTCAGATAGTGAGAACTGGAATAGTAACCTGGGGAGGTCTGGCACCACTGTGATCTGGTTTGCTTTTATTCCCTGTGACCCTAGTTAGCTTCTGGGAGTGGTGGGCTGATGGAAATGGCATGTCTCTCTCCACTGTGCTTTTGCAAAAGCTCCAAAAAAAGTGTTTCCCTAGCATCATTTCCTCTCCATCCCAGCTTATTTCCATTCCACTTCTCTTTTTGTCCTCCCACCCTTCCAGTTGCAGATTGACTTGGAGGGGGCTTTTCCCAGCACCCTCACACCAGGAGCAGCAGCAGCAGCATTCAGCTCAGCCTGTATGGCTGGACAGCCTTGCACGGGCACTGCTAACACCTGTAGCACTGGAAGCTGAGGGAGTTACTCCTTGGGAGAAAAATTGCACATCAGATGCAGTTTTGGTCAAGAATCACCTCAGACTGGTGCTCTGCTTTCATAGTGTCTTATGTCTTTCCTTTGGATGAGGAAATGTCGTGGCATTCTTTTGTTCAAACCTCTATGTAAACTACTGGGCTCTTTCTAAATCTCCGGGGTATGAATCCCCAGTTCACACTGGAGTACCATAAAATCAGAGAATCATTTATAGTGGAAAAGACATTTAAGATTATCAAGACCAACCGTAAGCCTAACACTGCCAATGCCACCACTAGCCCATGTCCCTAAGGGCCAGGGACACGTCCTCCATGCAGGGGCCATGAGGGCAGGACCTGGCACTTTCACCTTGTTGAACCTCATAGAGTTGACCTTGGCCCATTGATCCAGACTGTCCAGATCCCTCTGCAGCACCTTCCTGCCCTCCAGCAGATCGACAGTCCCACCCAGCTTGGTGTCATCTGTGAACTTACTGAAAGTGCACTCTTTTGCCAAGACTGGTTGGGCCACATGATTCTTGAGGTCCCTTCCAACCTGGTATTCTATAATTCTGTGATGCCCTCAGCCAGATCATTGATAAAGAAGTTAATGATCTGGCTGAGGGGATTGAGTGCATCATGGTGATGGGTGGCTTCCTAATGCAATAAGTGTGATGATGGTTGCTGTGAGACTAGTTCTGTGTGAAGAGCCCACAATCTGGGTAAAATGCTCTTCATGCCAAGGAAATGAGAATGCAAGCAGTAGTGCCACATGGGGTTGAGCTGGTGACGGATGTCAATACTTCAAGTTTTTAAAATAATGTCACCAGACCTCTTTGTAATCTTGGATACACTTACTCAATCTAAAAATCTCTTTGTAAATGGAGTCTCTCATGGGAATGAGGTTACTTACTGACCATTTCAGAATACAGTATATTGTCAATGTTTGTTCATCACATATAATGGTGGTATGCAATATTTATAGTCTTTCCATATGGATTGCTGTTGGGAATAGCAGAGTCACAACTGATTACCTCAGCTGCTGCTTACAAAAGCCAGCTGAATTATCACACCTTGGTTGGAATAATCTAGCCCCGTGTTAGAAGTGTATTACCCAGTAAACACAATGCAGTTGATGCCTGTTTGCAGAGACCTCACTCATTTCAAAAGTCTCCGGAGACAAAACAATTTATTTCTGTGGTTGAAACACTGAACAAAGGAGAAGCCGTTTGTTATCTGAAGAAACAGGACAGCATATGTTTCACTGCAGTGCGGCTGGCAGCCTAGAGCCTTGAAAAATATGTTCCTGTCTTCAGGGGAGTGTAGACATCAACTTCGTGCATCTCAAGAGGTGTTAAAACAACATCTGATGAGTCAAGTTGCAATCAAATGAGCCTTGCTAGGGAACAGCAAGTAACGCTATTAAGGTTTTGGCAACTGCTATTTTACCTTTGCCTTTTAGAATCAGAGAAGTGATTTCTTACACATTTTCTTGAGCTTTACAATAAAGAAGGATGTCCTGAGCTATTCTCTTTCTCACCCAACTATCTTGAAATTTTAACCTCAGCAGTGAAAAAAAAAAGTTAAAGTACAGTTTGTATTTTAGCTTCTATTCCCTTACCTATTAAAAATTACTGTATCTGCCACCTAACACTTCCTGAGTTAGTCACTTGTGGAAACTGTCTTTATTGTGGAAGAATAAATTGTGAATCCTCATTTTTATAATTTTTGAGAACACTTTGACTGCCAAACAAATATCTTGAAGTGTCAATTCTGCAGATTTATGTAGTCCTAAATTTGTTGTGTTTGTGTTCAGATATGCCATTCCATCTGTCTTCATGATTATAACATAGGTGTAACCATTTGGGCACTTTAAGGTTTGTATTTTCTGGTAGAAGACATCAATGTTGCCCACATTTTTAGCACCCTCACACTATTAAGCAAGGAAAATATGGTAATTATTAAAGGCTTTTAATGATCAACAGCTTGCAAAGCCTTTGAAAAATAGTCCTTGTACAAGACAAAGATGAAAGGTGTGTGGAAAGGTCTGTATGTTTCTAGAAGGTCAAGCAATTTCATCACAGGTCCTAGGCAAAGATGAGGGACTTCATTTGCTGCTGCTAACAACCCCAACAAAAGAGGTAAGTCAAATCTGTGGAGGAGTTATGTGCTTTGGTTGGATCTGTAATTCCATTCTGCTGAGTAAAAGGTGTGTGGCAAAGGAGTTTCACAGCAGAGCCTGAAGCACTGATGCTTCTCTGAAAGAACAGGGGAAGAGAAACCATATTCTGCCCAGATTTGTCTGGTTGAAGTTGGAAACAGAGGGTAGTCCCACAACATCTGACTGTGGATGATTCACTCAAAGAGCCTCAGCTGGGACTCTGACTCCTAAAGGAATGGAGAAATCCATGACCATAGCAAAGGCTCAGACTGTTCTGATCTTCTGCAGCGATTTACAGCTTCATCACTTCACCTGGTCCACATAGTACAATTGCAAACCAACCAATCCATACCATGGTGCCATGCACTTTTCTTGCACATCCACTTGGGAGCAATTGCAGCAAAAGGGTAGATAATGTGGAGACCTGATCTGTACATTTTGCTTGTTCTCAGTCAAAACTGTTGTGATTAGTTTCCTACCCTATCCTTTGCATTAATTTAGAATTATTGCTTCTGTTTGCTGAGCAGTCTGCAGGCAAAGGGGGAGAGGTGCCTTGGGTGTGAGATCTCTCTTTTATGTTTATTTTTTACCTCAGAATTACTCTTTCCTCACAGAAGTCATATTTATAATGGCAATTAGAAAGGATCTAAGGAAATCCTTTCATCTTCTCTCTGCTTGCCATGTTGAGGAATTATCACCAAAAGTAGAAACACTGACCTTCTCCTCATTCAGAAATAATAGGGAAAGCGAATTCAACCAGTAAAGATTATTTCAGTACATGTAGGACAAAACTACTTAGTTTTGCTATGCCTATTACATCTGAGGGAAATTGTCACATTAGGATGGCTAATAATTGCCTGCTGAATGATCTCCTGCTTTGTTAGCAAACCTCAAGCTGCATAGTTATTGCAAGGTGACAGAGAGGTTCATTCACAAGACATTGAATTCTGTTGTTATCTTTGTATTAATACTTGATCATGTTCTCAGGAGCAGTGGTTTGTCTGGGTCATGGGTGACAGTGATTAGTGGATAAGACACCATAAACAAAACTTCTGAATGTTTTTATGTCTTTATTTTTTGATTTCTCCCTGGCTGTGACATACATAGAAGATCATCACAGGCAGTTGCTCCCAGCACTGCTGTAGGAGCTAACCTAAGTTTGGTAAGATGTAAATTAGCCGAGTTTACTCTTGAAGATGTAAGCAAAGGGGCATTTATCAAAATATTGTACAAAACTTCTGCTATGTTTGCTTGTGCCACTTCATTTGTCATCAGCCTTCTTGGAGCGTCAACCTTTAGTCTGCCATTAGAACTGGAGTGTTGAAAACAGTTTCTTAATTGTTCTATGCACTATGAGTATTTTTATTACCAGATTGTATTCTTATGACGCAGATTATAGTTAGAGATACATGATATAAATATGACAAGAAGTGTCACTGCAGCACATCCTTGATTAAGATTTTATTTTGCTTTCCTCTTAACTAGGATTGACTGGATCACAGGCCATTTCATTTAAGAGGCTGTATGTGAGAGCTTTGTTGATTTTTAATTTTCCTCCATTGATTTTCAGCATCCAGAGAGCACTTGTTCTCTAATGGCTCTCTGTGTTGGTGTTTGCTTGTAAATTGAAGTAAAAGATAAATGGCTTTCAGGGTAATACCTCTCCAAGGGCTTCCACTTGAAGGCTGGTGGCTGTTAGCAGAGCTGCATTACGTGTAGGAAAGTTCTTTGCTCAAACAAAAGCTTTCTTGAGCCTCTTAAGTGTGCTAAAATTGTTTTATTTCTGGTGTGACAACAATCTCTAGCTGATCTATAAATCTTTGTGAGGAATAGCCCATTTGTCCACATTTTTCTATGAAAAATTCTCTGCACTTTTTTCATAGGAATTCAAATGTGTTCCTTGTTCATGTTTTTTTCCACAGCAAACAACTGACTTTTCAGCAAAAAANTTTAAAAAAAAAAAAAAAAAAAAAAAAGGCATAGGAGTTGCTGGTATTTGGTTAGTTTTTAATGAGTATTTGTGCTAAAACGCAGTGCTAACATTGAAAGTTTTGGCCTGCCTATTGGAAAACAATATTTTTGAAATGGCTATAAATTAAATTTTCAAAATCTTTGCTTGCTTGGGAGCGTTAACCTCATCTATGTGTAAGGTGCTTTATATTTGTATATTTCAAGCCTTCTTGTACACTGTTGCTGTGATGTTGCATTGTGTAATAATGTTCTGTCTTATTGCTAATGAAAGGGTCCTGCTTTACACCCCTTGCCCATTTCCTCCTCAGACCAGGCTTTATTTTATTTAGAAAAGATGTATCCTTCTTCTTGGCTTGAGGTAGAAAACCATGGAAAAAGAAGCATGAGGCTCTAGGAGCTCCAGGCAGATGATCCAATGGCAGCATTTCTTCCTATCATCTTCACTGGAACTGATTGCTATTCATTGCCTCAGAAAGTCCTGCTTTGGTGTCAGGCAGCTTAATACAGCTTCTACATGTAGACTGCAGTGTATATTGTCATACAAATTTAAAAACTGGGCTAATAAAAATTTTTAAGAGAGTTCAGTTTTTAAACATATACTGCTTATATAGAATCCATGCATGTCTTTTTAATTAGGGTTTCAGCTTTTCAAGTGTCCTGTAAAATCAGTAAGAACTTGGCTTAAGGGACCTGTGATACATTTTTGTTACTCTGTGTTTTTCATGCTACTTGTCAAGCTTAATTCAAGCAGCTTCAGCAAAGATCTAAAGTAAGATTCATATTCAAATGCCTTGATCAGGACTGAAACAGCTTAACAAACGACTCCATTAGCATACAGGTCTGAGAAATTAAAGACTCAGTCTGAAACGAAGAGAAGCTACAAATCCTGGTCTCTTTGCTCTGCTGCTGTGTCATTTTGCATCTCCAAGATGAGCATTAGAACAGCCTTAACAGTCCCCTCACCCTACAGAGTCCAGCATTGGTCACAGTTTCATCAAATCTGAAGAATTAAACCCTGGATTTCAGATTGGTTTCTGTCTGCTGCAGCTGAAGTTTAAACTGGTCATGTTTGGCACTAAGAAAGTGGATGATGCTATTGACTTCAGTTCAGTGCTTAAGGTTAAGCATTTGCACAATTGCATTTGGGAACTGGGGAATAAAATGAAATGTACGAAAATCAGTCTTCAGCAGAGGAGTGGGACAGGAACCTCTCCATATCTTAATTTATAAATGAGAAGAGTAGCTTTTTTTCCAAGCAAATCGTGTCACTGTTTTATAGCAAAATGGAATTTATCTGAAGCCTTCCACTAGCTCTTTTTTTAAAGTTATAAATTGCTGATGGCTGTGTGTGTCACAGGGCACACAAAAATCTTTTGCTGGAGGCTTTGTTTCAAGCTTGTGGGGCTTTTCCTTCTCAGTAGTCAGGGATATTACATCAGATGTGCTTTGTTTTGTTTCTTCAATGCAGCTTTCAGGGTGACCTCTGCTGAGATAAAAGGACTAAAACCACTGTGGTTTTTCCTGAAGCAACATCTCCAGCAGAAATGGGCAGTTCAATGCTCTGACAGGAATTGCAGACTCCCAAAAAGAAACCAAACCAGACCAGAGCAGACCTGGCAGAGCCATTGCCTTTCTCTGTTCCCTCCTTTATTGCTTGTGAATCAGAGCAATGTAAAGTCTTGAAATTCAGTAGTATATGTAATGGCCATAGTAATGATTGAGAAAAAGCAGTGTATTTTTTTTTTTTCTCTTTTTTTTCCCTCAAGGAATTAAAGGAGTATCATAACGTTACATTCCTGGTCAGCTGTTCATTGGAGACACTTCTGGAAGAGCTTGAAATTTGGGCTATATCTTCACTGCATGGTTCAGTGCTGTTTAAACTCAGGCAAATGTAGTGTGAAAGGGTTTGAAATTCTGCCAACAGTAAAAGCTGGATTTAAGCTACTGTTATGGAAAGCACCACCAAAACAAGGAAGATGTCCAGGTTTAGACCACGCAGAGGTGACAGAGCAGCTGGTCTGTATTGGAGGGATACACATGTGCTGGGGGTCTGTCCCAGAGCCTAGTTTCCCAGTGAGTGAGTTTTAAATTTGGTTTTAGGCCAGCACAGAGCTCCAGAGAAGGGATCTGGTCCCTCTGCCTTCCTCCTAAAAAGGGAGAGTAGCAGGTTGGCCTTGAAGGAGCTCTTTTTACAAGGAAAAGATAAAACTCCTAAATGACTGAAAGGGAAAGACAACCAAGGGATTTAAGTGAAATGAGTCCTGATGTATTTTCTGTTTGGCTTTAAAATAGAGTCTGATGCAGCAGCTTTCCTGCAGGAGAGACTTGTCACCCAGGATGCTGTGGATGAGGCTGGCTGCTCTGCTCACGCTCTAGGAGCTCCGTAGGGATGCAGCAGCTTTTGGGGAGAGTGTAGGGCTGTGTGTGTTTACCTTTTTGTGGCTGTGAATGGCTAATTTGAAAGTCAGGGAGTAGAGAAATGAAACCTCCATCTCTTGTGGAAGTGGCAAGTAAGAGTCTCTGTTGTGAAGGTGACTCTGTTTACTCTCATTGCAATAGAAGATAGGAGATTTTGTAAGTGATATTAGACCATATCACATTCCATAAATCAATCCATGTTCTTTGAAATGGAGTGTGGGATATGAGGTGTGTGCATGTGTTTGTTTATCAGCAATGAATGCCCTAGAGCATTTCATGGGAAACAGCTAAGGACAATATCAGAGAATAGTCCTGGAACAAGACTCAAATAAATAAAATTGTGAATATTTTTCATAATACTTGTTTTTAATCAGATGCCTAACAAGGGAGTTGAAGGAGGGCACTGGAGTGGTTTGAAGCTGAAACTCAAGCATTTTTATGGAAATAGACTCATTAAAACTGCCTGTTATAGAAGGGCAACTGTTTTTCTGTGAACATTATATTTGTTCAATAATTGAAATATATTTCTTAAAAAGAAATATACTTTTCAGTTTTCTTTTTTTTTTTTTTTTTTTTTTGGTTATGTGTTTCAAGAATACCATTTATAAGTAGACTAGATACTTTGCCTCAGAATGCCTTGAACGTATCTACCTGCTTTTTACTGATCTGGTAATGTAACCAACCTGCAAAATAAAGATTTATTTCATTACCTATAGGGAAATTACTAATGCGGATCAATAAGTACAGACGTGGTTCTACATCTCAGCATGCATTGTTTGACATTGATGAAGCAAACTCAAGTATCTTGAAGTTATTTTCATCATTTAAAATGATCTAGTACCTTTTTTTACAATATGTATTTTTTTTTTCTTTTTAAAATGATTCTTTCACTTTGAATCTTGTCTTAGACCTGAAACAATAGACCTTGTTACTGTCTTTGCACAGAGGATTGGGGAAGCTACTTGGTTACTTATCACAGTTATACTGGCATCTCTTTAACCTTCCTATTAATTCCTAAATTCTGTGGAATTTAGGAATTAAATAATTTAGTTTTTATTTTCACTGCACAAAGTGACCATCCTGGCTTAAAGAAGACTATTCAATTTATTCCTGCTTCAGTATTTGATGTCAGAGGGTGCAACTCACGGCAGCTGCTCCGTGTGGGATGGGGAGCTCAGAGCCAAGGGAATCCTGTGGCCAGTGAGGCAGAGAGAATGCCAGGCACATGATGGTGGTGACGCTGCAGCCAGGGAGGGGGTCAGCCTTGACTGTGGCTTCTCACAGGGTCTCTGTGAGCCTCCTCTTCCCTCCCACCCCAAGTTAGCTGTTCTGCTAATGTCATCGTTCAGCCCCTGGGCTGGTCAGCTTGAGCAGGGGGCTGGAGTGGAGACCTCCTGAGGTCTGCTGGGCTTCTGGGGTGACTGAGTGCCACACACATTCAGAATTCAGTTCCATGGGTCGTCCAGTCAGAGAGTAGGGTTTACTTAATGTGCTTTTATTTTACATGTACAGTTGTTTAACTTAAATTCAAAACTTCATGAGGCTTTTTTTTATATAAGATGAGAGGTGTGAGGCAACCCATTTACTTATATAATCTGGTTTTGTATTGCAGTCAAAGACACCACAGAAAAGAAAAATGCTCTGAAGCCTGCAGTATAAATCCTTAAAATAGTTCCTCTGAGTCTTGAAGTCACCAGTTTCTCACTGCTCACTGTACAAAAATGTGTTGGTTCAACCCTCCAGTTGGCCAGAGTCCCCATTTTAAACATTTATTTATAATTTCGTCGACATCCTTTCCCTTTTGCAAGTATCTGAACTAGACCTTTCAAGAATGCAGCATTTCTTTCCCTCTCCTTGTCTGATGGAACAAAACAATTGCTCCTGTCGTGCCCCTGGAGCCTGAGTGAGACAAGGATCAGTGCCTTGTTAGGCTGAGAGCATCCTGATTTCTCCAGGGATGGAAAGCCAAGCTGTTGTAAGCAAGATGACCCAAGTTCACTTGGTTTGGTTGCATTATGTATATTGATATTGGTTCTTTTGTCACTTGGCTGACTTGTCACTTAACAGCCCTCCTGTTTTGAAGTCTAGTAGCACGCTGGAGACCAGCTGAACCTGGGAGGCACTGGTGAGCTATTGTGTGGGAGTTAAAGGTGTCTGAAGTAGTGGTTTGCAATTCAGTGAATGCTCATCAGTTCCTGTGGCAGATGCCATTAGTTATGGTTTCCCTTTAGGCAAAAGGTTTGCAAGCTTCTTTTGTAGCAAGTTCACTGGTAAAAGAGAAGGACATCGTGTGCACATGGAGTATTAAGCCCCCTCCAGAGCCACTCACTCTTCTGCAGATTTTTTCTTTTTCTACACATTGCATAATTTGCTGTTTATTGATGGGTTTGGTTTTTTTTTTTTTTTTCACTTTTTTCCATCTAATTTTGGTTACAATATGGATAAGTGGGCAAACTGGTTTATACTTTTCAGGTTAAGTTAGACAAATTTGTATAACTCATGGCAAAACTGCGTGTGAGGTGCTGGAATGCAATTTTTCACGGAAAAAGAGACAGCAAAAGGTAGAGACCATCGAGGAGGGTCACACTTTGTGTGTGACTGCATCAGGGATTGCTTGCAGAATGCTGCTTGGAAACCAATGAACAGACAGTGCTCTCAATCTGTAGTTTCCTAGGCATATATGCTCACTCTTAGTGCGTGAGCTGCTGGGTGTTTGGCTGTGCACACAGGGTATTGATGATAGAATTTTATAGGAATTTTTTTTTTTTTTTTGTTAAGTCTTTTTAAAGCAGACAAGCTGTGAGAATCTGCAACATAGCTACAGACAAAATGTGTTCTGTACCTAACGTGGTGACCGCTTTCAGCTCTCCCCGTAAACTGCAGAGCACCTATTGATGGCCTTTGTGTTGGCATTTTCATCATGTTTCCAAAGAGGCAACATTGCTGGCTTGATCAATAGAGCTCAGTTAGATTTACTGATTACACAATTCTCTTTTCCTGAGACAAACAGCAAGTTTGTAATTGCTCAGCGTACTTTATTTTGTAGCAGCTATGTCCAACCACACCTGTCAGTTTGCGTGTATCACAGGAAAGGATTCAGATAAATTCAAATCTCCTTCATCTCCCACACTGTTGTGAGCTGGTGGACTTTCTCCAGCAGAAAAGGAGAAACATAGTTTTTAGGATCTGAGCCTGTCACTGCAGTCTTCTTCAGAGCAGTGACCCTAATGTGAAACAAATATTTTGAGATTTTCAGAGGGCACATTCCTAAAGCTGAGTGTGCTACTTTAAAAAAGAGATAGACTGTCTCAAAGTAGCATACTAATCCTACAAATCAATAACAAATTATTATAATGTGTCTGACCTACTATGTCTGATTTTAGTTTTATTTCTGAATACAAACATTATTTTTGTTGTTTCCAAGACTGTGCTTGGAACTGTGATTTCCATTATGTGTTATTACTTCTATAACTGTGTACCTGCTCTTTTCTTGTGCCTTGACAGACACGTCAGTCTCAAATTTCGGGAGTTTTAAGTCTCCAGTGCATGTTAAAACTCTGAGCTCAGTGTGAGTGTTGGGCCTCTTGAGCAAACTATATGCCAGTCAAGAAAAAGCAGTAGTTAAGCTTTCTGGATATCTGAAAACCTCTGCAATAGTCAAGCCTATCTGGATATCTGAAAACCTCTGTAGTAGTCAAGCCTATCTGGATATCTGAAAACCTCTGTGCTCCATGTTAATGGGGAAGTCTCTCAAAATGCCTTTTTCTCCCTGGGTTTGGTAAAGCAGTTATTTTTCTCTTTGAAAATGCAGGTCTTTTGCTACTTGGAAAATATGTGCTAAAAACCACAAAATAGTTAGATGAGACCTACCATTCCTATGATCACATTTTCCCCAGAATTGCTCTTGCTTTTTAGTAATCTATTTACTGCTGTAAGAATACTGCAATTACTGGACCCAGGAGTACTTACTGAAGGACTTTCTAAGTAGCTCTGTTAGAGATATGTTATTCTTCAATTTGGCTGCCTGCTAAGGAATTACAGCCATTCCCTCCCCGTTTATTTTCTTCTGGAACACAGATTCTCTGCTAACATGAACAAAGTTTCATTGATAAAAACAATGATTTTGAGCCTTTTTTAAAATATGTTCTCTCCCACACTTTAGGTAGTACTGCCACAAGAAACTCTTTTCATCAGCTTGCATAATTCGTTTTGGTAAATGTAACAGCTTGACTATCCCCCTTGCTGGGGGTACAAGCCTCATATTGATGGAAAATCTGTAGAAAAAGAAGGGAAGGATTCAGTGAGGCTGAAAAGATGGAATTTACTTCTCTTATCTCTTTTTTTTCTAAATAATTTTGATACTCAGGGGCTTGAGTGTCTGCTGTCCTGAAGCCCGCTTGCTGGCTTCTAAAACTGTGAGGAGAAGCTGTAAGTACACAACTGCTGTGGCAATGCAAAATGGAGGCAGCTGGGAAACAGGGCTGGTTTTACACAGCAAGCAGAAGGGATTTGAGGAACCTAATACAAGGGTTAATAAATGCTCTCAAGGGTAGGAGTAGCCTGAGTTTCCTAATGAGTATTTTATTGTATTTCAGGCAACTGTTTCACCAAAATTATCATCTTTGTTTTCTTTGAAACAAGACTGACCTGCAGCTGAACTGTGCTGAGACACAGTTTTAACAGAATTATACCAGCTGTTAATAGTTAGAAAAAGCCTGTGCTAGACTCACAGCTGGGATAAACTGATGCAATTACATTGTGTTCAGGGGAGCTGTGCTTGTCGCATCAACCTGAGGATCTGATGCTGGCGGGCAGAATGTGACTGCTGTTTTCCCTACATGCTGTGCCATTTTGCTTACTGTGAGGAGGGCAAAAAATCTAGGTTTAGTCTTAGAGATTCCTTACTTGGACTTGGAAGAGATCTTTTGCCACCTCTAATGCTTCCCAGCTCTTGAAGAGTGAAGTATGCCAAGGTTTTCCTGGCTGGCATCAGCCATCACTGCTATGGAACCTTCCTGAGGCATAAATATGTGTGAGACTTTATTTCACAGCACAGTGCAAAAGTGCTTAAAAAGAGGTCCAGTTTTCAAGGAGAAACTGTATAGTGATGTATTGAAGATATTCCTGTGTGACCAGTGTCTGCATTGTGGCCTTAGCCCCTGGTTTGCAGAGAGGTGGAAGTAAGGAGAAGAAATTGGTGAGCTCATCTTTTCCTGGCTTTCTGCTCCTTAGGAAAACTATAACTAAGGACAACTGTAACTAAAGCTTTCTTTTTTATACAGATTCATCTCCTCTAGAAATTGGTTGTTTTTCTGATATCAACTAAAACTTTTAATTAATAGATTAATCTCTTAATCTCTTAATCTCTTTCAGTAATTCTCTTATAGTGCTCTTAAATTATAAAATTCCTAGGAGATGGGTGCTATTCAAGTCCAGAGGAACATGAAAAAATGCTAAGCAGGTTTTGTCCTGAGCTGAAATTTTTTTGTAATTGTCTACAGTAATGCAATGGCTGTGATAAGATGAAGTTTTTCCTTTGTAATTTTGGAACCATGATGTAATAGCTCCATGATATAAGTGCTATTTAGTAGCCCTTGCTTACTCCTATGTCTTCAAAACAAGGAAAGGTAAATAAATATACAGTGAAGACATTTTTGCACATCTTTACTTTTTTGGATGTCAAAATAGAAACTTTTTTTTTTTCAGATGATTACTGCTTACCATATTCCAAAGCAAGGGATGTGCTCCAAGTGAATGTACTGGAAGGAGATAACAAATCCACTGTGTCTTTGCTCCCTAGGTAGTCTGTTTCAGCTAGAGGGAAGGGCAGCCAAATGTTAAATTACCTGTGTCAGGCCATAGATACTAATTCCAGAGCATTAAAAAATGAAAACAATTAACACCCTTCCTTGGACTGATAGCTTTCAGTGGGGGAAAATAAACCTCCAGTAGACCCAAAAACCCCCAATAATTCTCCTCCATTGAAATTCTTCTATTTCTTTTCTTGTACCTTCTTCAAATCTCTAATGGCCTAAGTTAATTCTCTCTCCCTGTATAAAGTTTGTCTTATGACCAAAGGGAGCTATTCCTTAAGTGTAAGATAGGTGGGTATGAATTTCTAGTCTATTTTAATATGGTTTATCAGGTGGAAGAGGGAGCAGAATTACTCTCGGGTGGCCAGGTACTCCGTGGTGCAGCAGCAGCAGGTGAACTGCTGGCCTCTAGTGGTAAGGGGGGGAGTAATCGGAGAGTCTGGGTGTCCCTTGCTCAGAGATGATGTTTTCTGATGTTATGTCATGTAAGTTGCACCAAGATTTGATGTATAACTGAGACCATGGCTGTGATTCAGTTTCAGTTACATGAATTATTTAGTATGATTTAGATAATCTTGAAATGAAATACTCTTCATTTTAACTAAATGAAAGAAGGCTCATGCTGTGTGTGAGCACTGGAAGAACAAAATTTGTGTATTAAGGGCCAAGAGTAGAGTAATTTTAAGGGAACATGCATCAAATATTTTATAATTTCTCTAAAGAGGGAAAGTTTCTGCCAGGCTGGTTGTGACAGACAAATAGATGTCATTATAAAACATTTACCTCTGAATGTACTTGCTTTTTCTTTTCCAAGTGAATCCATAGAGATACAGCTCTCCCTGGGATATATGGACATTAATAAGGAAAATAATATAAAGGCCAGTTTAGTGGCCTACAGGTACAGTTTTGGTGGCACAGAGACATCAGCCCTGTTTTGTTGCAGGGCTGATGTCTCTGTGCCTGGGACAGCAGAAGCCCCAAAGGAGATGAGCTGCAACATTCTCATTTTTAACACAACTGAACTGTGCTTCATTCCAGCAAGGGTTGCAGTGGTGGTCCTGTGATGAAATTTAGCAGTTGTCACATGGAAATTGCAGCCAAAATATGCTGAATCTATCTAGAAGTCTCCAGGACAAATGTTCATTATAGCAATACCTTAGAGGGATTCAAAGAAGAGAGGAAAATGCAAACCTTTCAGGACAGTTGAGAGGAGAAGAGCCTCCTTCATCAACCCAAGAAACAATTACTGTGAGAAGTGAGACATTTAGTCTTACCAATTTGTGTGTTGCCAGATGCTTTTACATTGCTTTATTTTCTTTGATTAATGTGTCTGAATTAAAATTTCCTCATTGCTCAACTTGTATTTATACTAAATGTAGTTACTCTCGGCTTGCTGCAGTCCTTTTTATAAAGGCCAGATATAATGGCCCTGAGTCCTAATCACAGAAACTGGTGTAATTCAGAGGTTGAAGCAAAGGATCTGAGCCAAGATAAAACGAGAATAGAATTTAATTTCCTTGTTTTGAATGGGGAGAGACTTTGGCATTGAGGTTGAGCTACTGTTTTCTGGTTAACCCAGACTATCTGCCATTTCTGCACAGATACTCCCTTCTGTAAGATCTCCTTCGTCCTCACCCCTTTTCTCCTCTGAAGTGACAGAAAGGATCTGCTTACGCTTATGTGCACCTCAATAACAGTATTTCCCAAACGTTCCCTGGCAGGACATTTTGTAGTGACTAATAGTTTCTCTTTGTGTATCCATTTAGTCCCTTTTCCCCCTTGTCATCCCCTCCCTCGACCAAGGGCTGTAGAGCTCAGCTTCTCCTTGCCTGCCTGACTGTGGGCTGGCTGGTGGTATTGGGGTTTTCAGGACCTGAATGAAGAGAGTGGCAAAAGCAAATTTAAAAAGCCATAAACTGCAAGAAGCAGAACAGTCAGGTGTTGTTTATCCAGTATAGCCTCCATGAAGTTTTTAGTACTGTAGAGATTGTAGTGTTTAAGATTTGTCTCTGAAAGCGTCAATATTTCAGTGGTTCCGGAGTGTTTTGGAGCTTTTCCCTGGGTGTCCCCACCTTGGAAGAATGTATGGCTTTGCTGTAACTGCTGGAAATCAGGCTTTGTGTTTGGTTCTTAGTGCTGTTCCCCTCATTCACAGGGAGCAGTGGCTTGGAAGAAAAGACTGATGCCCCTTCTGGCATTCATAATAGGATTTCCTTCCATTTACAGGACCTTAACATTACTTACTCAGCTGTGCAGGGGTTGATGTCAGTGAATAGCTGCCTGAGTAATTTTTGAGTTATTTAACATGTTGAAAATAAGCCTGAAGCTGTCAGACAAGTAACATCTACATAGGCTTTTTCTAGCTGCTGCCATTCTCAATGTCTGTGCTATATTAAAGCTAAGCTAATAATAGTACTTTGGGTGATACTTTGATGAGAAGCTCTGTTAATGCCCTTGTGAGGACTGAAGAGGCCAGTTAAGTCAGTGCTAGAAGTGTGAGAGAGGCAATGATGCTAAACTGGAGATGGAATGAATAGATAGAACAGCTAGTTGTTTTGCTAAAGCAGACAAAATATGTGTGTAGGTCTTTGCAGAACATTAACTAGAGAGTAGGTGCAATAGCTGCATTGTCATAGCTGGAGCTTCTTTTGTTCTTTAAGAAGGAATTGTTAAAAGTGGCTAATTTTTTTAATATGAGCACAGGTATTCAATTTCTTGTCACATGTTAGCAGTCATTCCCACACTGAATCTTTTTTTCTGGGTAGCCTATAATTTAGCCCAAGTTAATTAGGAAGAAGGTGAGTGGTACATCTCTGTTGAGCTGTCAGCAGATGACGTACAAAAGGCACCCACGTCTGCACTGCTGTGCAGCACAGTGAGGACATCTGCAAGCTGATTTGGTGAGAGTGCTGGCAATGAGAGCTGCGTCTGAGAAAAGCAGGGGTGCTGGTGGGGATGGTGAGAGGTACTGGAGAGCTTAATAAAGCCACTCTTGTGGCAGAGCTCTGTGTCAAACGCATCTGTGTCTGGTGGACCAGAACCCATTTTTTGTGGCATTGATGGAGTCAGCAGAGCTTGGTGACTTGCTGCCTTTGAGATTTTTGTCTCAAGTGACACTTATATGGGCTTAGTGGTGTGGATTAGTGGACATCCACCACTCTCTAATCTGAGTAAGACGTCTTTGTTAGGAAAGTAAGATTAGGATATCTAATAATAAACACAATAGTCATTGCAAGACTCTAACCCTCTAGAAATCACTGATTTTTTTCTATTTAAATTAAGTTCAGAAAAATGTATGCTTTCTTAAAATTAACAGTTTTCTAATTGTATCAATAAGTTGATAATAAATATTGTATAATATATGTTTACTTCAGTGGCTGTGTGTTTCCTTCTGTGTGGGAGGAGTTGTAGGCAAATTTAAGCATATCCTGCCAGAGTTATTTTGTTTACTTTCTTGGTTTGCCTTACCCTTGCTCTCTTTCTTTGGAATAATTGTACTGTATTAAATAAATTCTTTTCATACTATAAAATTGTATAGATAAGCTTGAGAACTATTTTGAAAAAAAATACTAAATCCTTCTGATTGGATTTTATTTCCTTTGTTCATACTGAATAAGGCTCTAGAGGAAGAATTATATGACATATGGTATTGTTTGGTGTTAGTGGTGGAAGATGGCTTTATATATTTGATACTAAGTCTGTGAAAGCATCAAGGGCAGCATAAAGGAACAGGCCGGGGCAAGAGTAGGAGACAAATATGCTGAAAAAGGTGGCGAAACAGGAAAATTAATTAATGTGAAGATACTAAGCTTGGGACCCCTTTTTGTTGCTTTCTCCATGAATGCCCGACTTTAAGGGGTAAGCCAGCACGTGAAGTCCCGTGTCAGGAAACCCAGTGCGTGTGGACTCGTTGCTGATTGCCTCTGTCAGCTTGTCTTTGTTACTTCCCAGTGGAGAATTTCAGTACAATTTTCAAACATTATATAGAGGAACTGCCAGCCAGCCAGGTTAACAGGCTCGACTGGGGCTGTCCAGGGAGATGCAAGGCAGATGCAGAACACAGCCTGTGGGAGGCTTGCTTCTGTCTTCCCCTGCATAGCTCAGTGTGGCAGCTTTGTGGTGGGAACCACAGCAGCTTTGCCTTTCAGTTGCATGTGTTCTTTTGATTGCAGAAAAGTGGTCAGTGTAGGGTCACAAAAATTCCTGTAAATTGCCTCCATGGAGAGCTGTGGGGGCCATCGGTGCATGTCACCCTGTGGGAGATATTGTCTCTAACATATATGCAATACACAAACAGAGCAGAGCCAGATCTTCCCACCTAGGAGTGGCAATTTTCTGTCCAGATTGAACCCTGTTTTGGATGTGAGGAAGATGATGGGGTCAATGCTCCATATTTCGTGTATCCCCCTTTTCTCCAAGTGTGCAGTTTGCTCTCAGCATACATAAGCAGATGTGCTCCTCTCTTGCATTCCCTTTGTGTTTCCTTGCATGCTTTGCTTTTTTCACCCCCTCTTCATACATGGACGAAATGATAAACCTTGAAAGCAAATGTGCAAGGATAAACAGATTGTCCACTCTCTGTATCCCTTACAGACAATGCAGGCTTTGAAGTGCTTTTTGTTTCAGCTAGAAATGTCAAAATAATCAGAGGCTGGAAAGCTGCTGCTTTGCATGAAGGGAAAATGTTGACACCATTTTCACTTGCATCAAGGCCCTTAATGAGCAACTGTTAAGGAAGAGAGGACCAACATAAGTAATTGTGTTGCTCTTTGGGATTATCCTGTCAGCTACAGTTCTCCTTTTTAGAAAAGCAGAATAGTATTTTTATGCTAATTAGAAATGTAATATATATTGAGGATTGAGACTCTCTTTTTACATGTGGAATATGAAGCTTCCAATCATTGTGAAAAATTGAATAACCATTTCTGCCAGTGTGTGCTGAGAGCAGCCCTGCAGATGTGATGTGGGGCCGTTAACGAGTCAATGGTAGATCATTGTCCTAACCTTGTCTTGGCTTCTGTGTCATCCATAGGTAAAGTGTGAATATTTTTGGATGGTGCAATTGGACAGGATGCCTCTTCTTGAGATTTCTAAAACTCACTTGTTCTCCTGCCTGGTACAGATATGCTTGCAGGGACAATGGAACAGGGATGTTTTTATCAGTTAAAGCATGGAGAAATGGAAACTAAGGGAAGTAGTCCCACTCTGTGGGATTTAAGCACACAAAGTCTATAATACCAATGGTGCTAATGCTTTTAAATTCTGCTAGTATTCAAATTTAAGAAAATATGCAAGTTAATGTAAAATATGCATATTTTTAAGCCAGGATTGTCTGAAAACTGACATATTGCTGTTCTAGACTTTTCTGAAATGGCTTTTGCTTTTATGAAGAAATAGAGCAATCTCAAGCTTTACTAAATGGATGTCATCGCTCCCTGGTTTCTGTACTGTGTAGCTGTGATGCTTTGTGCTTTCTCTGGTTGATTCCACTGTCACTATTCCAGGTACAAAGGCTGTTCATGCAGGATCTATACACAGTGTGGAGGGTTTTTTAAATACATAGACCCCTATAAGATAGCTCTGTGCAAGAATTGGTTTAATATTGGGCCAAAGTCAAAAGAGAATGCCAAAGTCCAAATTCAGGTTCCTAATGACTGCAAAATTCGGAAGGGGAACTAGGGGAACTTCAAGATCTCTTTCTTTCCCTGGCAAAAAAAAATTGTGTCCTAAGTATTTAGAGGTAATATTTGTTGTCATTATGATGGGGCTTTTTTGTCTTTGTTAATAAAGAAGCAGATTTTTGTGTTCAACCAGTGCTGATATTTTAAGCAACACAATATCAGGGGGCTGGATTAAAAACCCCTAACATTACCTTCTCTGTACTCTCTCATTACTCTTCATCTGCTTCTTAAGTGATACTTCCTACTTATAAGATGATTTCAAAGAACTATCAACTTAGCAAAATGTGAACATTTGATTTGCTTATACACATCTGGAATATTTACTTTTTTATTGTTGTTAAAGATTTTCTATTTATTTTGCTGTGATTCTATTATTGCTGAGGGCCTTACTCTAAGAGCTATAATTTTAACTGGGTTTATATTTTCATTGGAGCCTCACCTCTAAAAAATTAGATTTAAACCTCATATTAGATTTAAACCTCATCAGTAATAAGGACTGACTTGTTTTCTCCTGAATGCTTTGATTTTATGTCCTCATCACTAGAAGGTCACAAGTTCTGGCTGCCCCTCAGTTTTCAAACAAAATGAGACCCTTTAGTTGCATTTTGTGTTTCAGCTTAATAAATAATATTTGGTTACGTATTAATGAAAAAGGCTGCTGGTGGATGCTCTCATGCTACTTTTAGTTGTTATCTGTGCTCATTGATCCATGACAGCAGTTTAATTACACGAAAAATGAATGTCGATGGATGTAGAAAGAAATAAATCTTTTAAATCTGTACAGCATAGTTCTCTGAAATGACTGAGTTTACTGCACTTCCTTGAAATGGAGATATAATGCACTGTGTGTCTGCATCCTTCAGCACTGTGTTTAACCGGTCTCTCACTGCTTTTGAAATGAAGGCCTGGAACAATAAGCTGATTTGTAGAGGAGAGCTGTGTAGACTTCAGGTGATCTGTCTTTATGTGATGTCTGATGTTTATATTGGGTTGATTTGCTGTGGATTTATTTTAGCCACACTTAGAATGGCAAGAATTATCTATAAAAGGGTAGGAAGCAGGCTTAACTCTTACCCAGATAACATATCAAAAAGAGTTATTGACTGAGCTCAGCTGTGTCTCTTAGCTGTCGAAGTGGCAACATTTTGGTTGAGTGGAAATAGACTTCATTCTGTTTTGCTGCAAGGAAATGCATTCTGGAGAATTTTTTTTTAATATAACATATTGTTCAACCATCACCAGCTGTGTTTTCCACACTGTGGGATTCAAGACACTTCCTTGTATGCATATGAGGAAGAAGGGTAATTGGTGTTTAGGTCAGTACTGTTTAATGCTCTCTGAAAATAACACAGGAGTTGTGTGAACTGATTGTTGCTAATCTCTGTTCCCAGTCTAAGAGCCATTTAAGATTTTTGGCTCTATTTTCTGGCAGTCTGCTGAATTGCTGGGTGAAAACACCGTAATTTAGAACAACTCACATTTCTTTAACTCCGTTTTGTAAGTGAATTTCCCAAAGGGTTTGATAAAGTCTTTAATTACAGAGTAGCCATGGAATAAATATCCATAGGACAATGCAGGTACCCTTTAAAGCTCAGCTGCATCACCTTTATGGCAATCATGCTTAATGTCAGCTAATGAGCGTGGAGATCACGAGAGAGTGGATATTGGCAGGATAACACACACATTGCTGCAACTACAAAAGGTCATTGGATTTTTAAGCTTTCAGTTAGCAAACAGCTACTTAAATGGGCAGGAGGCAGGACTGCTATTTCAGCCATGGTCACAGTAAAGTCACTTAAACACCTAAGTACAACCAGGGAAAATCTGATAGCTTCCACCTCCATGGCAGCAGGGAAAAAGCAGACCTGACCTTGGTGGCTCTTCCCTTCTCTGCAGTGAGTGCAAGGCAAGCACTGCTCCAAGTGGTTCGTGTTTGTGCCCAACCCATGCACACACTCACTTCAGACATTGACTCACAGATTCAACTGTCCCTTCAGTTCAAACAAAACACCAAACCTTTCTATTAAGTATTAATCAAACAATTTTAGAGATTTTTTTTTTTTTACACCCCTCTCTTATTGTTATGTTTACTTTCAAAACGGAGACGGAAGTGATTTCCCTGAAATCAGAGGCTGGGATGTGGAAATAGAAATTATAATTTGGGTCTCCTGGCACTGGTTTGATATCTTGTCCCTTGAGATGTGCATTCTATACCAGCGGTGAGTGGCCAGTGTTTCTGGCTTGCTCCTGTATTTGATTTTATGGTCACAGTAAGGAGTATTGCTCATCTTATTTCCTGCTAGACCATTTGTTTTATTAAAATCTCTGTGCTGTGTTATCCTCAAGTTGAACTCAAGGGTTGGTATATAACAGTCCAGTGTTTATGGCTCATTTAATATTGCAGTTTTTAAACAGTTTTTCATACTCTTCTGTCCTTTATTCAGAATCGCTGCAAGGACTGAGTGGTCCTGACTGAACAAGTGTATTGCACTGAGAAGCAGCTTGCAAAATATTGAAGAAAAGATGTATGTGGGAAAAGTTTTTTATTAAACTATCCCTCTAGTTCCTCATGATTTAGGAAAAGGAGAAATTCTCCAACTGTATATACTTTCTTTTTTAAAGAATGGCATTTTCCTCATCATAATTCTTCAATCCAGTGACTTGTAGAAAACATAAAGGTAGTGTTCTGTAGTCTTTTACAGTGTCAGCCAGATCCAGAAAGGATACAAATGTCGATATTAATTACTAGTATTCTAGTAGGGAGGAGGGTCTTCCTTCCTTTCACTGTAGTAATCTAAAAATTTTGGCTATTTAATACATTTTAGTTGTCAAAATTAATGAAAGGACAAGGACATCTCACTGTAAGAAATCATAGAATTGGAGTGATAGATGAAATATATCATTGATATGTGTATGACCAGCTTTGTCTAGAGACTGAAGAGACCTACACTGAGAGGCAGGTTTTTAGAAATAGTCAGTCAAGAAGATTTAGAATTTGGCCTTCCATTGTCATTATTGACTTGTTCTTTGTGTATGCTTGCTGTTAAGGCCATAAGCAACTAATCCTGTGTTAAGTTTGCATTTCTAAATCAATACTAGAAAAGAAAACTTTTGCTTGAGGAGTTTTTCCTGTGTCTGACATGACAAATGAAAACTATCAATGAGGAATTCCTAATTTCCACCTGCATTTCTGCTATGTATTACAAAATGATTTGAAATGGTAGATCGATGTTGCTGGTTGCTCAATTGTTTATATCTTCTGGTATGAATTGCTGTTATTATTACTCTTCAGAATATGTGAGGTGGGTGACTGGGTGTCTGTTGCTGTTGATACCTCTCTTTGCACCAAGGAGGTTGCTGAGCACCTCCAAAAGCAGTAAAATATGACTTGTGAACCTGGGCAACAGTGATGCAGACTGTGAACTGGTGTAACAAGAGTGCAGCAGTACAGAAAAACAGTTTTGTGTCTAATGTTACTCAAATAGAGGTGCTAAAAATGAATAGGCAGGAGGTTCCTGATAAAAGTAACTCTATTTGTAGATCAAAGCCATTTTTGCAGGTCATTTTGAGCTTGGTAACAATTTGCAGTGGATATTGTTTTAGTAGAGTATAATGAGAAAGTTGCTAGTTCTGACAGGAAACTAGGATCAATAAGGTATGATTGAAGTAACTAAATTCCTTTAGACTTAACCTTGAATGAAAGTCTCAATGTGATTAATAAAGAAAGGAAACCTTTATAAATTTATATATTAATGTTGTTTTTGCTTAGGATGTACTGAAAATTGCTGATGTATTTGTAGAACTTGTCTTCCTCAGTTGCATGCCAATACATGCTTTCTGAAATATATAATCAGTGAAAAAGATCACAGCTTGGCAGCAGGTGTGACCATCATCTCCCTTCTGAAGCAAATTGTCATTTGCTCAATTTAACACAGGTATTTTCTGCTGAAGGTGAAATATCAGTGTGCTACCTGTTAGATGAGGATATTTAGATTCCATGGCTCTTTTTAAAAAGGTGGATTTTTCTTGCATTGATTGAGAATGTGACCTACTGAAATCTGTAATTGTTAGGCACGTTCTTTAGCTGCCAGCTGTCGCTCTGTTGCAGGAGCTTCATTGGCATTTTATGTGACTTAGAAGCCTTCTGGGGTGAGCAGAACTGCTGTGTTAAAGTATTGCTAGTAAAATTGTAAGTACCAAAAGACACCTTATCCAGGGAAATTCAGATCTGCAGAAGGGGCAGATCTACATGGTGAACCTTTGTGAGGAGCAGCAGCAATAGAAATTTGGGTATTGAGACGAGCAACACTGGCTTTTGACTCTTCAGAGTGTCACAGATGACAGGGAGGCAAATGAACAATTCTTTGAGAAAACATTTTTGTGTCACCAGGCTTTTGACAGATGGGTTTCTGCAGTAAGGCCTGCAAGATACAGTTTCCACTGCTGCTGTTGACTTACGAATTCAGGGGAGTTAGCGTCGGATCAATAGGGATTTTGGAAGCCTTCAAGGCTCATACTGGGAGATGAGTGAGTTATATCCTGGGATATTCAAGAGGTTACTTGGTAATAAGTCAGGCAAAAATATTAATTTCTACAACAATGGTGATATGAAGAAATGAACTTTTTAATGTGAAATATGTTAATTTTTCTCTCTTCAAGAAATGTTCATATGACTGAAATTCAAGTTGGTTAATTTTGGGAACTGGATCAGCAGTTTGCATGGTAGAGCCTGACCACTGGACATGTCGATTATAAAAGCATATTTCTGTTATTCCTCCTGACAGCTGCAAACGAAATCCCTTTGTTGCAGTTTTCCTTGAGATGGCTGAGCCTCCTCAAAGTCTTGGTAGAAGAAGATAGGAAGGCAGATCTTTTGTAAAGCAGTGATTTTGCACATTAGTGTGCGACTTTTGGATTTGGGAGTCCCCAATGTCCTAATTGAGGAACCCTAATTGCGTCCAGACCACTATACAAATCTGCTCCAAAATATGAATGCATTAATCCTAATCTTAATAAAAGCAGCAGCTGCAGATGGCATTAAGGTCTTTAGAGATAAAAGCGCAAAGACTCACTGTAGATGAATTTTCATATTTCAAAATTATTGGATTTTTAAGTAACTTCAGTTTCCAAACATCTGTAATTCTTATTGGACTGGATCATTCAGTAGACTGTTTAATGCCAGGGAGGGAACACTTCACACTGACAGGCTAAAGGAGTGAGAAGAAACTTAAAATTCCTTCAGACTAAGAAAAAAGACAATTAATTGCTGATGGTACTTCAGGAAATGTTAGGAAGAGCCTGTCAGGTTCATGGGTGAGAGCATCTTCTGGACATACTGATAGACAAGGCTAATAAAGCCAGGGCTCAAGAACATGAAAGAAAGAGTGTTTGGCAGGAAGCCATAGGCAAAAAATTCATGTCTGTATTTAAAAATGAGTAGAATTGCCATTGAAAGGAGGTGGAAAAAAGCAAGGCTAGATGTGTAAGCAGCAGAACCAGAGCTCTGATGCCATTAGCACAGGAAGCTGAGGCTGGTTAGGTGGGGTGAGATTCTGTCCCAGTCCTAAATCTCACGTAAACACAGACAAGACAAAACCATGAACTTAGAAATTGCTTTATTTTCATTGCCATGATATCATATCTTTTTATTTCTGCTTTCAGCTGTCATATCCTAACATACATACAGCATGGAAATTGAACATTTACCTTTCATTGCATCTTTTCCTTGTTTAAGAGAGATCAGTTTACTCTTGCTGAATACTGAGCTTGGAGGCCTTACATGGTAAAACTGGTGTTTCAGCTCTTAGAGCATTTCTGTGGCTTTTTCTTTTTCCTTACAATTGTGTGGCATTATAACATTTTATACTTGAGAAAATTTATATGCCAACTATACTTTGCCTTACCCACCTAATATTCTGTATTGGTTTTTTGTCCCCTAAAAATCTGTATGATTGTTGATGGTGACAAATTTCTGGGAGATAAAGAACTATGAATGCTGCTTCACTTATACAAGCGTTAACTGGAGCAGCTGGCTATTTCTTGAATTCCTTACAAAATATGTAATTGTAATTATGAGTGAGGTTGGCTATTTGAAGACTGTTTTGCTGGCCTCCTGCCAGAGATCATAGTGTGCTTCACTTAGCCTGTGGGAGCAAAGTTAGGCAATGAGAGCTTTAGGAAATCTCACCCTACAATTACAA
>VZTX01024972.1:964904-1084702 GCA_013400915.1 Pardalotus punctatus | reverse complement strand
TTACAACAAAAAATATTTTTTTACAAAGTGGTTTTTACTCGTTTTTTTTTTTTTTTTTTTTTTTTTCTAAAGCTGAGCCACCTGCTGGGAGTTTGATTCTCTAGGACTCTGAAGATGATTTGAGAGTGGGGAAAATTCAACCTAAACATTATTTACAGGGGCTCTTTGATAACTCAACAAAGATAGAGTTGTAGGCCTGTCATTTCTTGACCTCCAGGACTGAGGAATAAATGTTGGATGCTTTGGAAAGGGAGTATTTGCATTTAAACATGTGCCTGTGTACTCTGCATGTGTTCATAGAAACTCAGAAACTTTGTCAATTTTTGCTCTCCTTGGGATGATTTAGAAATGTGTATTGAAGAATCTGGATAACTCTCTTTTCAACATCCTTATTACCTTATTTTTAAAGATCTAGTACCCAAAGGACTAAAATTCTTTCAGATTATTGTTAGTTAAGTTGTTGAAAATCTTTCCATTACAGTAAAATAGTGAGTCTGTTGATATAAGCAAATTAATTGCTTTCAGCAGAACTGCAGAAAAGCTGGATTTCAGAAGGAATCTGACATGCTGCTTTGTAAATAGAGCAGTAGGCATGGGACCGTGCTGTGCTCAGCACTTACACCAGAGTCAATCCTGATCAACTCCTCCAAAGCTACCAGATCCATGCCAACTTCATGGTGAGAGCAGAACATAACCTATGGTGTCCCATGGCTTGCTTTACTCCTGGGTGGATTACCAAGGTTCAGCTCTCAAGTTGTTACTGACTTGTGACTCCCAGTGGCATCCGCCCCTTGCTGCACCCTGGCTGCAGCATTGCAGGAGGCTGATGAAGATGTCACTTGGGAATGAAGTACCAAAATTCCTGTGTGTAAAAGACATCTGATTCTTTTCCTCTAGGAGACTGTGTCATTTGCTGGTTGCTTTCAGTTTTCAGAGTCTATCTGAAATTATTCAGAAAAGGTTCCTTTGTATTTGATGCAAAGGCTTTGGGAATTCAGTCTTTTGTCTTTTCAGGGTGGGTGTTGGTCCTGCAGTGCAAATGTGTGGGGATGGCTGCAATGCTCTGCTGCTGTTCTGCTGGAAAAGTAAATTGAAAACCAGAAACATTGCTGATCCTTTTTAAGTTCTTCCACAAAGAGTTAATATCCCCTCATTTGTTCTAAAGTGTGATTTTTGCATTTATTTTACTTTGAGCCTCCAGTGACACCCATCACGCCTGATTATACAAAGGGTTTGCAGTCAGACACTACTGAAGAAGGAAGGATATAAACATTGCTGCTTGCTTCATAAAGAAACATATTAATCTCACTCTGCCAGGCCTTTGTAAACCTTTGCAGTGGATAAATGATACTACAATTCTTCAAGCATGTAGGGAAGGGAAAGCTGGTTACTTACTTGTGCTGTCAGCTGTCATTGGAAACGTAAAGTCTGTGTTTCTACAACTACTGACAGTTTGTAGAAGTAATGAATAAAAATATGCATTTTTGGTCAAATTGTGCTGCCTAACCAGCATATGCTGTCAGCCTGATATCCTATTTTTGGGTGAAATATAATATATTTGATTGAACAATACTATTGTGAGTTTAGTATTTCATTGTTCTGTCTGTATTTTCAAGGCTATAAATAAATTCATGAGATCATTTAGACATTATCTTACAATAAATATCTATGGTAATTCCTGGATAAGAGATAAGAATAAATTTGTTATTTTGATCAATCCATACTTACATGTATTCATTGTTATTGTGATATAGTATTTTAGTCACCTTATGAAAAACTTGTAAGAGTACACTAAAATTTCAAGAAACATCCTTTGTGGTAGTCAGTGTTGACTGGTGCTTTGAAAGCTGGATTTAAAAAAGGATTCTATTATTGTTTTCTTGAGGTCATAAATAGAATCATAAGTATACCACAATAATACAAACTCTAATTCATATTTCTGTGTAATTATAGAAAACACAGGTGGTTATTTGTCCTGTGTAATTTTCTGGCTGTATTTCCTGTAAATGCCAGCTCCACCATTTTTCTATATATTTTCATTTTGTTAGCTGAAGGAAAATGTCATTTCCCAGTAGACAGAATCAGAATCCTCTGTAAATAAAGTAAAATCAGAAATGTAAAATGTCAGCAACTGTTTTCTTTTAAAGAAGGCCATTTTCTTTCTGTGTTTGCATGCAGTGAACAGGGAAAAGAAGTTGCCTTTTTTCCTCCAGTATTGCCAATAAAGATGATATTTCAAGCAGCATTTTTAATTTGTTCTTCTCCAGGGGCTGACAATGAATTATTAACAGTTTTAAACAGCGATGCTGCCAGTTCACAGTGTGTCTATAATCCGAGGTTGAGTCCTATCCTCCTTGAAGGAATAATGCTTTTCTTTGTGAATTCAGTGCAATTTCAGCTGGGGTCAGATGACCTTCAAGAAATATCTGTAGTGGGCTGAGATGGTATCATCCCTGAATTGTTCTACCCTTGTGTTGGAGGTTTTGCTGGAAGACAGCTGAGGTAGCAGAACAAATCATCCAAGTGCTTTTCAGCATCTTTTGTGCAAAATAATTGTGTTTGTTTCATCAAAGCTCACTAGCTATCCAAGTTAAGCCATCTAAGTCTGTGCTGAAGAAGAGGAGGGATCCTTATACAATCCATTCCTCAGTCAACAGTTGGAGGGGTGGACTTCAGGTGAAGAATTATCCAAGAGCTTATGCCTTGTAGAAACATGGAGCTGTTGGGACTGCCAGCTTTCAATTTTTCTTGGTTTATTTTAATCATGGAGAAAAAAGTTGGGGAGGGTGAGATTGGTACATTGGGATCCAGCTTAATTCCAAAAACTGCATAGCTATCTTTGATTTACCTTCCTCACCTCCAGCTTAGTCTTGCCCTGTAGAGCCGGCCTGGCCTTTGGAGGGCACGTTCCTTTCCATCCAGGGTGTGAAGAGCCCGGTGTTAGTTTTTCTCTTGCTGTAGAAGGACCACATACAATGTTCTACACATGGGTGAAGTATTACCCTTGGATGTCTACAGCTGGGAGGGATGAATTTGGTGTTAAGGCCTCAAGTGCACAATCCCATTATTGTGCTAACGTATTCCTCTGACAAAGTCGTGTAAGTTATCTTAACATCCTCTCACGTGTATTAAGCTGTAGTGCATTCATTTGTGTTTATTGTGGCCTAAGACTGCACACACTGATGGTTGCCATGGGCCAGGTAATATCTTTTAGCTGAATAAACTATAATAACTGGATTTGAAATTTAATCCCTGGCTGAATGTATGCATGGACTATTGTTGTTATTGAACTTCTTTATCAGAGTATATGTGTGCTAAGAAACCAGCATTAATAGATGTGATCTAAGGTAGATAGATGTGATCTACTTAGTTTAATATCCTGTCTCAAACAGAAGTTTGTTTAGGGTAACAATACCTCATAACAAGAAGTGAAAAGGAAGAGTTAATGTTTCCTTTTTTTTTTTTTTAAGTATATCAACAGTCACTTTTGAAGAATGCCTCTTACTCTTCTGTCATGAGACTGAGAGCTAAATCTCCCTCTCAATATAACTCATTATTTTTGATACATTAATTATGAATCTTCTTGTTTATTTCCCTTCTGGGATAAACACTATCAATGTTTTCAAATTCAACTTCAAAGGAAGAAGCTCTGTTTACAAAAAATTCCTAAAAATATGGCTAATCTTAAAAGTACGTTCCAAATACAAACTCTTTGTTATCATAGTAATGTTACATTTATTAAAGGAGCATAGATAAAAATGGAGTCAGAAAATAATGCCCTTTCTGTCCATTGACCTGACACTATTACATTTACACTGAAGATATCTGGAGTTAGTATGAGAAAATCTGTCTTGTTATGTTTTGGAGGATAGGGACAGTACAATATATTTCTTATAAAATCTGCAAGTTGTGTATTTGTGGTTTTGAATGGAAGTGCTGCCCAATTCCACAGTGGTGCCTTAGAAATGGGTAACGAAGGGAAGTGTAAACCAGGCAGTGCAGTCACTGGAGGAACAAACATAATCTACATGTTTATGCAAATAAATAAGAACAACTGCTTCTTTTTGCTGCCTCAGTTGCTTCTTCTAATTATACCGTCCCTTTTTATCTGTCTTAATCTTTTTCTTAATGAATACTAGTGAAATCATGTTCATCTATGTTGTCTAGACATTTTTTTATATGTAAGCATATTAATTATTTAAAAAAATCTGTTTCTTAAGCCCCAACATACTCTGAAATGGCCTGAATACCTCTTCTAATGTTTGCCCATGTCTGCATTTTGTATTCGGAAGTCCTGTAAGGTAGGTATGGGTTCAGGCATTGGAATGAACTGCCCAGAGGGGTGGTGGTGTAAAGGAAACTTCTCTATCCAACCATGGAGAAGCCACTCTGGCAGTCACACCTGCAGCACCTGAGCTGGGACTGAGGCCACTTCACAGCTACACCCCCAAACTCACACAGACCAGGATTCCCATAGCACGGGCACAGATGTCTCAATTGTTAAAATAATCTAATCTTGGTGCAATTACCAAATAACAGCTTCAGCTGGTCCCTCCAAGGAGGGACATCAAACAAAGACCCCTCACAGCCTAAGCACAAAATGTGTGGCAGTCCTCTGCTCCTGCCCTGACTCTGAGTGTCCAGTCCCTTGGCTGGTGCTGCAGGTCCCCGGGCCCTTTGTTTTGCAAAGGGTGGCATTTCATGGCCTCTCACCTGGGGCTCAACCTTCAGCTCACACTGCAGCTGCTCACGGAGCAACCTGCACTGAATGGGCTCTCAACAGTGGAATCGTCATCCCTGGAGGTGTTCAGGAAAGGACTGGATGAGACACTTAGGGCCATGGTCTAGTTGACAAGGTGGTGATCAATCAAATTTGTACTCAATGGGCTTGGAGGCCTTTTGCAACCTTATTAATTCTGTGATACTCTAAATTGGAGGACTGGAGTTAGAACCCAAGTCATCTAGGTAATGAGCAGTAAGAGCCATGTCACCTTGACTGTAGATGGGGGGGCATTGGGGTGTGTATAGATATAAAATTAGAACACAAAAGTGTTTCCTCTGTAAAATCCTCAGACATTTTCACATCTCAAAGCTTTAACATTTCAATTAGAAGTCTCTTATGCCAATGGTGGCCTTTCAGATAAGTTTTTTATTTGCTTGAGCACTGGCTCTCAATTTATTATTGCAGATGACAAAGAATATTCAGGAGCATTAAAATGCATGTCAGGGTGTTCTTCAAACCATAAGGTTTGTTTAGTTTGCTATTGCACAGTCGTTAATGATATTCTGAAAGGACCAAGCCATTACAGTAATTTTAAATTAGGTTTTACAGCTTCATATAGTTCTTGCATAGTGATAGATGACTTGTTTTACAATACAAATAAAGTATTTGGAATTAGTTGAGGGGTATAAAGTTAAATATAAGATTGCTGATTCTTTGCAGAATTGTGGCCTAACAATTATTGCATCCTGGATAATTATTAGATGTAAACACATCTCAAAACTTGTTTTTCAGTTTGGGAGATAGATCTGAGCTGGATTCTTGATAAAGCGTATTTTATATAAAAATTGAAAAAGCAGGTTTGATGGGATCAGGTTTTTTCCATGTATCAGCCAGCATTCATTAAAAAAAATCCTTCTGATTGTCAAATTCTGTGTAATGAAGTATTAGTTGAAATGTGGTAGCTGTTACAGGAAGACAGGTCAGAAAGAAGCAACTCATGGCCAGCCCAGCGGCAAGTCAAAAGTTGTTAGTACATCTGCCTATATCCTGCTTAATTGTTGTTTTTCAAGGAGTCAGAAGATGCTACAAGGGGGATATCTTTCATAGCTAATGTTTCTGCTGCCATATCATAACTCTGTGCAGCATAGACTGCACATATCTTGTCTGAGGAGTCTTTGTGTAGTAAAGAGAGCAAAGGACTTAATTTTTGCTGTGTCTTTGCGTATAAACTCCCACCTTAATGAGCTATGGGTTGCTTTTGCTGGTGTAGAATAACAATAGAGGTTGCTTGAATTTTTTATTAGGTCAGGGAAATTCAGGTTAAATGGGTGCAAATTAGACCATGTTCAAACTTATGTTCTGTAAATATAATTCAACTTTTAATATGCATTTTGTAGACTTTTCATCATGGTTATATTTATTAGTATTGCTGCAAGAAAATAATTCTTGAAGGATTACTAGAGGGCTTTCTCTTCTCTCAGTGAAAGTAAAAACATACTCAAAATAAGTTTGATGTGAAAAAAAAAAGGTGTATTAAATAAAGGCTGAATAATTCCAATTTTGCATGTTCCCTAATCAACCTCAATTTAACAAATATTCATTTACTAAATAATGCACTTCCTTGCTCATTGATGTTGTAAATAGGTGTGTAAAATATGCATTTTATTCAGTACACACAATTGTGCAGTTGATTTAATCCAGTCGTTATGCAGTGGTCCATTATTTGGGAAAGAAACCATGGCAGCCTGCATCCATATTGGTTTGCAAGTTTGGGCCCAGGACTTGGGATGACGTAGGTGATGTCTTGCTACTATTTAAATTGAAGGATCGGTGTTCCATTTCTGCCATTTAAACATGAGCAATAATTGCTATAAATATCCCAAGGATAACAGAAGAGCTTTTCAAGGGTGGTATCTCCTGCTACTGTTGGAGAAATCATTGCAACTTCAAAGGTTTCCCAAGATTGTAAGATGCTAAAGCTGTATGGAAATGCTCATTAAATTAAGTAACATTGTTAGTAGGAGACTTTAGTTTTTTTAATAAAGGAGAATGTATTTGACATACTTCAGTATGATAGTAGTTGAGATCTCTAAAGATGTAATTCTCAATTATATAGTTTTCCTTTTTTTTTTTCCCCTAAGACTTCTCCACTGTTAACCAGCAGCTACAAGAATTGAAACCTATAATTTTTTTTGAATTTTCATATGGTGAAAAAACTGAGGGGTTTTTTTAAAGAAAAAGAAGAAAGTCAACAGTAATACGTTCAGCTTGGAGCATTTTCCTCCAGGCTAGATAATCTTAAAGTGGCTGAATCAGTTTCTTTTAGCAGGGGCCAGATGAAGAGAGACCAGATCAACAGTGCAATTTGATTCTGAAGAGCCTAAACCTGGTTTAGGCAGACAATACTTGGTAACCCCACAACAGGTTGCAGTTTTCTGTTACTCTACTCACATATCTCCTGTGTATATGAAGTATTGATGCCTTTGTCAAAATTCTCTGTAAGAAAAGCAAATGCCCTTAAATCTTGATAATATTTGGCCCCTTGTGTTTCTCCTTTTTGTTTTTTTCACCTTTCCATTTTGGTTGCATTACCTTGTACTTGAGATGATGAGCTGATGCACTTAAAGGCCTTCTTTATGCTGAACTTGGTCAACAAGATATTTGAGTGCATTTTGCTGACCATGCTTAGATATTTTTTCTACTCCAGAAATAAATGCCGGCATGGCTCCCTGAAATCACTGTTTGGCAGGAAGGGCTAATGACAGGACCAATCTCCCAACCAAGTCTTCTAAGGATCTCCTTGCTGATGGCTGATGCAAACCTCTGAGTCAGAAGAGAGCTGTGTCTGTTGTGAGAAGTGTTTGACTGGAGGTTGCCTTTTAGCACTGGAAACTGAAATGGGCAGTGTGCTGCCTGCTGCTCTCACATATCCAAAGGTGCTGCATCACAGACCGCAAATGTGACCATTGACTGTACATCATGATTATGTCATATGAGTGCAGCTGGAAGAACATTTGTCTGGCATTAAACCAAACAGCTCAACTCTTTCAGACAGCAGCACGCACATAACAGTTTCAGATCGTTCATCCGTCTAGTTTTTGATATACTGTGAAAAGAAATGCCAGAATTTATGCACATGGCCATGCTGCTGACAGATTCCTCAGGATACTTTGAAGAAATCTGACAGCTCCAATTTAAGTTTACTAATGTGATAAAGTGTTTTTTAAAGGGTATAAACATTTTATATGGGAAGCTGTAGTCTTGCCAGTGAAAGTGTTTGGCTTTACAAAAACATAAAGAAAACAAACGCCCCACCATAAAATAACATGGCTTTACCGTAATATGGTTAGAGAAATTTATGTTGTTAAATCTGCTGAAGGAAGTAAAAGATTCCATAGGCCATTGGATTACAGAGGCAAGATCGTGAAAGCCCAGAAATGTTTTAACAGAAGTAAGGTTAAGTTGTGTGATTAAAATCAAACAAAAAAACCCCCTCTGTTTTTTTTTTTAGTTTTTTTTTTCTTTTTTTTTTTCTTTTTCTTTTTTTATCCCCTAAATTAGACTTAATTCTTTATGGAAACACCTTTAAAAAGGTCAAATCCAGTTTGATCTTTTTTAATAGTACTCCTTGGTTGATATAAAAGTTTGTATTTCAGCCCTCAAAGCTAGCAAGGTGTCCAAACCAAGCTACTTGTTTCAGGATTGTCTCCAGTTTTAAATCTCAGTAACTGGTTTAAAGATTTTCTTCTATCATCTTGAATATATAGAACAAATCTGAGAGCACAGTTGGTGTAATTGCTTTATCCAAATGTATGGAGGAAGTGGCAGTCAGGAGACAAAGCTGCTACATGTCAGTGGGTGTTGTAATTTCCCCTATACACCTCAATGGCAATAGGAAACTTATCATTCTTTTACTGTTCAGATTAGACCAATTTTCTTAATGTTTTTAACCTAGCATGGATGCAATAGATTTTCAGCTTGAGCTTGTGAAAAACTTAATTGTTGTTCAGGATAATTACTTGTTTTCTGCTGTACTGTACTACATAATGTCATTTTTTCAGTAAAGTCACATCTTAGCATGAGAACACTTCAATAACAATTACTCTGAATTTATAACCATCAAAGGAAGGTAAGCATTTTGTATTTCCCCACTTCAGAGTTGCACAGTGAAGATAATCAATTGGTTTGATTTTGTCAGGTGTAAATTTGAAACAGTAAAGACAATGGAAGGAACTTCTACTGTCTGCATTGAGTTGAGGGGTCCTCCTACCATCACTCTTGTTCACAGGGAATATCCAAAGTGACAGTAGAGGAGATATTAAAATAAAATGCCAGAAGCTGATGGTCATTACCCAGGAGGGAAAAGGAATTTAGGGATGAAATAGCTCTGCCTTGTACCAGTTGCTGAAATCGGATGAGCCACTCGAGCACTAGAAAGTGTGAAATATGCCTCAAAATTGGAGGGGGAGGGAAGATGTGGGATCTGTGAAACTACCCAGTAAGCCCAAGGTTCATAACTAATCATTAGAAACAATTGTAAACAATAAAAATAATAAACAAAATTTATATTGAAGGGATTCTGAGTATCTGAAATATGTTAGAGGTGTTTTTGAGGAAACAACTAATATTTGAAAGAGAAAGATTTGTTTGATAGTCTGTCTGGATTTTCTGGTGGTCCTATTTTCCTTCTACAGCTGCTTTGTGTGTTTCAGTGTTGGCAGAGGAGTCTGTGGATGCCAAACATTTGCAGCGTTTTAAAAATGGATTAAGAAATCCATGGAAGAAAAGTGCACCTATACTCTTAAACACAAAGCTGCCACTCTTGCCTTGAAGCCTACTGAACTGTGAGTTGGTGGAAGACGGCAGTGTAGAAAAGCTGGAGGGCAAAAAGTGTGGAGCAGAGATTTGCTTTTCTATAGTACTTTTTCTCAGAAATCTATTCCTCTCCTGTTGTGGAAAAAAGACATTGATGTGAATCCTCTGTCATCACCAGTGTGGCTAATGTATGAATGTTTGAAGAGCATAAAACTGCAAAAGCCCTGTTTATCATCTGCATCTTCCTCTGGCCAGTGCTTCCTGTGACTATATATTTTTATAAAATATGAAATGATAAATTCACCCAATATATTTTAAAGTTAAATATTGTTCTCTTAATAGATTACTGAATGTTTGCTCTTCTGTAACTGAATATTCTTAATTAAAAACTGCTTCAGTAGTATGATAAATGTATCACACAGTAAATGATCCTGTTCAGAAGGAGATGTACAAGAATACACCTGGATGCTCCTGGAATGATTCAACATACTCTGTCAACATTCAAATGGAATTCCCTTATAGCTTTTTCATGTGATGCTTGCTATATATTGTCTTTGTTCAGTGATGGATTCAATGGATGAACATGACATTGGGTGCTAAACTTTCTCATCGCTTTCTAAATCTTCTGTTTCTTTCAGCAGATAGGTATGGATTCACTCTTCTCTGCAAATGTGACACCCATCTCTCCCCAATTACTCATTCCTTTTTCTGCTTCTTACAGCACACTCATCATTTTCACTTAAGCCTAGCTCAAAATTTAGCATCCAAATGCAATTTTGATGGAATTGAAGTGCAGGAGAATAGTCCTGAGAATGTTCCTGAGTGAGTTGCAAACCCTAGAAGCCCAACTCTTTTCACCAGTGGAGTTGAGGTGCGTAGTCTGTGACTGCCATGAAAGCCCAGAGGTGGCTGAGTCCCAGCTGAGCTGAATGTCTTGGCTCCTCCCTGGTGCTGGAGGCTGTGTGCGGATCCCACAGCTGCGTTTCACTGCTCAGCCCCCCAGCAAATCATGGAGTAGGTGTATTTGGAACATTTCTGACGTGTGCTGACAGTGTTGCAAAGTGGCTGCTACAAATGGAGTTATTCCTGTATACCTGTGGGTAAGTGATAAGAGCATCTGTCCAGGCAATGTAAAACCAGGATCACAGGACTGCTTTAGCTCGAGGGAATCCAAGCCAGAGCTTGTGATTTTCAAAAAAAGCTCCATTCTCCTAGGAGGGTTTCTACTTTGTACTAAGTGATCACTGGATATAAAAGGGATTTCTGAAAGGCAGAGCCAAATCCAAGACTTAACCTTCCGAGATGATTTGTGGAAGGGGGGTCCTAGAGACAGGTCCTGCCACTACCCCTTCTTGCCTCTCTAAATCTCTTCATGCTGACCCAATGGACAAATATTAGTGTATGTCCTTGTCCAGTTTGGCTTTAAGCTTGTAGATGCCATGCTCTTTAACCTAGTGTGCAGCTGATCATAAACCATAGTAAATAACAATTCCTACACTCCTTCCTCCAGCTTCAGAAAAACCTAAAGCAACATATGTCACTTATGTCCATAAAAAGTGAAACATTTACTTTGGGGGCAGCTGACAATCCTGGTCTTCTTTTAGTATTGAGTTGGAGGGTTTTGCTTGGTGTACAATCTCTAGAAGGAGGTGGCATTTTTTACCATTTTATGTCACTTAACATTAGGTGCACTCTTGATCCTCTGCCCTTTGCAGTGTACCAACAGGAGCCAAATTCTGCTCTGTATGCCTCAGTCTTTACATTCAGAATAGAGTGTGGATTTAAAAAAGAAATAATAATAACAATAACTGAAAAGTACCAAAAGTTTAACAGAGACCCAAGGGAAACCCAATATACACAAGTTTACCTTTTTTACCCCTGTAATCAATATGTCTGTGCTGGCATGATAGGTAGATCTTTTCATCATGTTTCTGCTTACAGGCATGGCTCAGGAAACCCTGCCAGGGCAGTCGGTTACACAAACTTTTGTGCTTCAGAAAAAACCGGGTTGTTTACTCTGCTTTGGCAAGTAGGTGTCTTGACTTCCCTTGTGGATGTGACCAAAGAAGCATGTTGATAATTATGCTGAAATTCAATAGAGGGTTTCACCCCCTTCTGCATTTCTAGAGTATTCCCAAGCTTTTTCTATAAGGAAACTAAATTCAGCTGTGGAAGTTTTAGAAGTAATTACACTGAAAATGCCATGTAGTGGGAAGAAGATTTGAAAACATGGTTCAATATTTTGTTTTAAATGGATTTATAATTACATATGGGAATTCTTTGCTTCCACAGTCCTGAATGGGACAGGAGGAGAAGAATGACAGCATGCGTGGGAGTATTGATTTTAAATAACTAGACTATTAAATGATAGCAAAAAATGTATCACTTGGTAGATACCTCTGAGGATGATCTCACATTCATCTGTCACTGTGGAATGGAAATAACTTTTAGACTTTAGCTTTTGATATAGATTTTATGGACTTTTTTTGCCTTTCTAATTGGATTAGAATTGCCGCACTCGTAACCTTTTTAGTGACTACTCATTCAAGTATTGACACATGTATGTGTTTTATCAGTATCACCCTTGTGGCTCAAAGGCTTGGTCTACAAACAAATGAGTATCTGGCTCTCAAGAAACATCTCTCAATTACTGCAAGCTTCTAGAAAACATATAATTTATAATAATATTGATTTTCATTTTTCCCCCTAACTAGAATTTAGCAATATCTCTTCAGGCTGGCAGTGCTGGCTGTAAAAATTCTGTTCTCGAGTTCAGATGGGGCTATAGTTCAAAGAGTCTCCCTGGATGATACTTAAATCATGTTCATCTCTCTGCAAAGTCTTTTATGACTGTTAGTAGAGTTGAGAGGCATTAAGTTGCCTGTTAGAGTTGTATCCAGTGAAAAATGCAGAAATTTGCTTAAAACTACTATCAAATTTATGTTGAATTGAGATCATTATTACATAAGAGGTTGAAAGAAGTGGTTATGATATTGCAAGGTATTTCCTTCTTTAATTTTAATTTTTAATGAGAAATGGGGGAAATGCATTGGGGAAGTGATTGTATTAAGAGCAGTTCCTAATCCTTTTTACTTTAAATATTTGAAAATAAAGGAAACTTGTCTCAGAACCTTTCAATCAACTTCTAAATCTCTCTAATTGAGAGATTCAGTAATTCATGGTTAGGAATAGCATCACATAGATACAAAGCACATTGGAACTGGAGAGCAGACACATATTTCATCTGGAAATATGGTGACAGGTAGTCTGAATTTTCATGTTGTTGCAGTATGTTTTTGAGTTGGTAAAGAGGCAGTTGTCAAAAGCAAATGCAAACCTTATCTAAAATGCTTAATTGATATGAGAGTTATCCAAAGGTGGCCTTGGTAATCTCAGAGTAATTTCTTTAATATCTATGCACAACATGAAATAATCTGTTTTTTTTTCTTTTTTTGTGTGTTTTGTTTTGGTTTTTTAGGTTTTTTTTGCTTTTGTTTTGTTTTGTTTAAATTTTTTTGGTTTTGGTTTTTTTTTTGGTGTGCAGAGCACCATACCGCTGTCTGGTATTACAAGCATCAGGACTTAGATTATGTACAATGCCAACAATATGAAGGTGTTAATTTAACAATTTTTATTCTGATTTTAAATCAAACCTGCTTCCAAAACATAGTTTTTTCTTTGTGTTTTGCTGAAAATATCTGAGCTCAGCTGGGGAAACCATATCCATATGAACAGTCTTGTTAACATCAGCATTTGGGGCTAATTGTGCTGCAGACTAACTGAACAGTGGTGCAGGCTCGTTCTCAGGGGGTTCTTTAGGGGTAGGAGGTGCTTTTTGATTTTCCTTTTTTCACTCCATCCTTTCCCATTTCCAGAAGTTTCTGTTGGTTGTTAGGTTTGAGAAGGGGGGTGGTTGCTTGGTTGTCAGCCTTCCTTTAAGTTCTAAATATTTTTCCTTTTTTATAAATGGAACTTTACACACATGAATTTTTTTTTTAATTCAGTGGGGACTACCTATGATTTGAAACTGCCAATCACCCTCATTCTCTGGGTGCAGGGATTATTTCTCATGAAGTGCAGAGCATATTGTCAGCACTATAAAGTAAACAACAGATAAAATATGAGGCTTGGATTGATGAGAGTGCAGAAAAGTAAAGATTGATTTTTGGGGTTTTTTTTATTTTTGTTTTTGTTTTTTTGTTTTATTTTGTTTTGTTCTTTTTAATGAAAGACACCACTTCTTTCTCCCTTGTGTTGAATACTCAAAACAGGCAAAGTAAACATGTCTNGATTTAGGAATAGGTTACAACTATAGGGGATTACACAGTTTTTTGGGGAGAGACCATTGTGTTTTCCAGGGGGTGCTTAGATTAGGAGGTTTTCCACCAGTGAGGTCCTGCAGTGTTGGTAGAATCCACTGCCACAGTCTTAAACTTTCAAAAGTATTTTGTTTTGAAAGGAAGACCTGACAGGAGAAAGATTAACCCAGATGTATGCTTTTTGAGTGTGTATATATGATGGAAAAGACCCAGTTGGAAGTAAAAGAAACACTATTCCAACTTGACCTTTAATATCTGTCCCCAGATGATGTTCTGTGAACAGGTCTAGTGGTTTTCACTTTAACGAGTCTTGGTTTCCCCTAGTTCCTGGCATGTCAAGGCTCTTTGCAGTCCACATCCTCCTTCTGGCTGATACCTTTCTGATCAAACAGGCTTTGGATAGAAACGTGCTGACAGAAATTCTGGTGTTGGTGATAGCAATCTGTGTCTGCAATGGCGGGAGTCAGGTTGTGGTTGTTTAGTGGAGAGAGCAGCGGTCATTCACCTGGGAAATGCGGCTTAGGTGGGGCTGCATTTGTCTTTTCTGTCTGTCTGTTTGTGTTCCTGGTGTACTGCAAGCACCTTTCCATCAGCATTTCTGAGGTGTGCATCTCTCTCGCAGGACTCCATCCAAGCTGCACACAAACCAGTAATGACCTCTCACTGAATCAAAGGCAGGCTACCTCCAGAATGATCACAATCTTTGCACCCTAAAAATGCTTTTTTGAAATTGGGTAGGCAATAAACAGGTGTTTTCTGGATCCTGATGTGTTTTAGTTCCTGCTCTCCCCTCTGTGATGCACTGGGTGTGATCAGGTAGAGGTTTAGAGCTGTGAACTTGCAGCTGCTGCTTTGGGACCTTGTGGATACGAACTCACTTGGATTTCTTAGAGCGTGTGGTGATGGTGGGAACAAGCACTACCAACCTCTCTCTTCCCCTCCTTCCTGATAGCATTCCTGGATTATACATAGCTGCAAACTTGGCAGCATTGGCTGAAGAATCTCAGGCTAATAACTGAGGACATTCATGGGATTTTTTAAAATGTTTCTGTTGTTTTCAAGTTACAGACGATTGCAGCGAGAGGCAGATTGGGAGTTCAGCAGCAGATGATGCCTGCTGCAAGGGGGGCTGAGGACATTAAATGGGGATAAAGAGAAAAGTAAGCTACAAGCCCTTTTGAAGGCTTTTGAAGCCATAATCCATCTGTACTGTAGGTTTTTGTGGTGTTTAGAAACCCATGTCAAGGCAGCTTTTTCGTTTTTGGATACTGGTGGTGGCATAAGGCTAAATTAAAAAAAAAAAACAAACTGTGAAGTTGTAATAACTCTAGTAACAGAAAAAGTTGAAGGCACAGGGGTGAACAACAGCTAACATATCAAAGTGTAAAGTATGTTTTATCTCAGTTCTCAGTCCTTTTGTAAGATATTAATGGTTTTTTTGAAATGCAAATGAGAAAGGAAGAAATTTTATTGCAAAACCATATTCCACATCAAACTTTGATGTTTGATTATGCAAAAAGAGCTTCTAAATTTTTTTGTAGTTTTTAAAATCAGCTCAACATACTCTTAAAGGGCCTGCATTTAAGATAAAAGACTCAGTAAGCAAACAGCAGTTGCTGTTTTAAGTGCACATTCCTATTCTCCAAAGCATCAAGCAGGGGAATCATTAAGTCTCCTTTGTTTAAATCGAGTTGAAGGAGAGGGTGGAAGGTGAATAAAGACATTGTGGTAATTTTCTCAGGGACTATTTTATACAGCCCTTTTGTACCACCTGACTGGGAATCAATACTACTTTATTGGAAAACAAGCAAGCAAAATGAAAATCCAGGACAGCTCCTGAGCACAGCTGCTGTCATTGCCATTAGGAAACAAAATCTTCCTCTAACTTTCAACATTTACAAAAAAGGACAGTGATGCTATTGGAGTTTTACTTTAAATTTGACTGCTCTTCAAGAATGTTCTAAGATGTTGGTTTTTTAGTTTTTCTTACATAAAGCATAGCCTGCTGTTTTTGTGCAATATAAATCCCATTTTGTTGTATATGCTGTACCAATAGAGTAATTTCTACTGAGAAATATTTAAATTTTCTTTTTTTTTAAATTTTTTTAAAGTCAGCTCTATGTTCTCACTTCCTTCCCTCTTTTCTTCCTTGTCTTCCATCCCCAACTTCACTTCTTTACAATGACATAAGTAGCAGTGACATTTCAAAGAAGTGGGGAAATGAATTCTTAGCTGACATTGTCTCAGAGAAACTCTTGATCAATTTAGTTTGCACATTGGCTGTCTTATTTGTGTACCCTCCTGAAATCTGAACATGGAACCAACTCAACAATGTAGCAGATAATTCAAGCTGGAAGTTTGGAAGTTGTCACTTGAAGTGGAAGCTTTTTCTCCAAAGAAAAGAAAAAAAGAATTGTTTGACAATTCTTCAGGAAAATTTGACAATGCTGTGGGAATTGTGAATGGAATGGCATTGATTTTTAAATATTGTCATCAAGATAAACATTGTTGACCATTCTGCTAATCCTCTTTTTCTTTGGTTTGGTAATAATCACTTTACAAATCTGGATTCAAGCCTGGGAGGAAAATCCCCTAAAATCATTATTGCTATTCTTTTCTTTTTCACTTCTTTTTGTTACTTTTTTTTTTTTTTTTTAACATTTTCAGAAATATGAATGGATGGAATTGTAAAAATTAAAGATGGTTAATTGGGTAGGATTTCTCAGGCCTAAGGTGTAGATGTCAATATCTCAGTTAGTTGCAATTAATGGAAGAAGAAACTGAACTTTTAGGATGCATTTTAATTCATAGAATGCATTTCTGAATTTGTGCCTTAAAGTGCCGATTTCTCTTCATTATGTAGAGTAGCTTGGGCAACTATTTCAGGTCTAGATATTCATGCAGATGTTTAAATTTAGAAATTAATTTTATGCTCTAACTTGACAGCATCCAGTCAAAAACAGACCTTGGCATCAGTGTAGACAGCTAAATTCAGGCTTGCATGTATTGTGCAACAACTGCCAAGGAATAAACAAATGTTCAAAAGTTATAAAAATGATGGAGGGAAAAATGCTAACAACTCTATGGCTATGATTTTATTAAAAACCCAAGAAAAATCAGTGCTGTGGCCTCACCTGAGATCCTGTGTTTGGTTCCAGTTGCTGCATCAGAAAGACGCTGGAGAGAGACAGAAAGGGAAAGAGATAGAGAGGGTTTAAGAGGGAAGATGAGGATGAGGTGGTTATGGAGAAAATATCTCATATGAAGAGACTTAAAAGCCTTGGACCCTTTAAGAAGAGATGAATATGAGTGAAACAGTAAAATTAGCCAAAGTAGTGATTACAGTAAAGAAAAGCAGGATGTGAATTTGTATTTTATTTTTAAAGCTTGAATAGAAGAACAAAGAAACACTGATTGAAACTGGAAGGGAGAAATAAAAAGCTGATGGAAGAAAAGACTTTATTCACACATTGTATAATTAACCCATGTAGTCATTTCCCTAAGATGGTATTGAGGCTAGTGTTTTACCAGCCTTAGAAAAAGGGACTGGAAATATATATATGAGAACAAGTGAAGCATCTGCAGCTATGATAATGTGCAACATCCCCCTCAAAAACAAGAGAGTAGCTTTTTTCAAAGTAATTTCAGAGCTCCTGGAACAGTGTGACTTTGGGATGATTTCAGATTTCACCACTTTTTGACCAAGTATAAAGCAAATGGTTTTGAGGATTTTTTTTTCAAAAGTTAATTTGTTTATGCAAAATAGATGTAGTGTTTGAAATCATGAGATTGGATATTGCTTGGTTATCATCTGCTCTCATTTATTCAACTTTATGCAAAATCCATTGTGGCCCTCTGTTAGAAGGAAGGCGTATTTTTGTTTGTGATATATTAAGAGCAAAATAGCAGTGATATTTCAAAAAGAGTGGGCTAAATCAGCTTCAGTATATTGTCTGGCTGGGAGATGAGCTCAAAGGAATCTCAAAGCAATTGAAGCAGGTTGCAGCCTTTAAATGCTAATTGGGTTTGTCTGCAATGTTATTGATAGAGCCTCTGAGGAAGAGAATGAGAATTCATTATTCGTATACGAATAACTAAAGGAAGAGGAAGTGAATTAAAGTGAGATGTACTTTTTCTTCCTAAATTCCAGATCTATCAAACGTATTTCACTCACTTCAGTCTTGTGTCTAGTGGCCAGTGTAACATTTTAGATTTAGGTCTGTTTATAAGTCATTAAATATCTGTTGCAAATATCAGTGACTTTTTTTTTTTACTTAATCAGCTAGAAAATATGTGATCTGCTGTTATTGCTCCAGTTGTGGGATGAAATGTAGCAATGCAATCTGCTTTTATGTCTGCTTTGGTCTGTTACACAGGGTTTAGAATTGATATTAGGGGGAAAAATATAATGGAAAGGGTTATAAAGCATTGGAGCAGACTGCCCAGGGGAAGTGGTGGAGTCACCATTCCTGAAAGTGCTAAAAAAGCATGTGGATATGGCACTTGAGAATGTGGTTTAATGGTGAATGGTGGTGGTGCTACATTGATGCCTGGACTTGATGATCTGAAAGGTCTTTTCCAACCTTGACAATTCTGTGATTCTATGATTGTATGAAGTCCTGTTTCTCTGAGTTAAAAAAAAAAGTTTCCTGAAAGCCCAAGGATTATTTTAAGTAGGACATGCAATTGAGGCACTCCTTGAACCCTCTCAAGTGCCTCTGTGCTTTTTTTTGATCCAGGAGATCTGGAATTCCTGTCCTTGCTTCATTTCCCCCTCCTCTTGGTGGCATTGCATTCTGCTGTGTGATTCCCTGATTCTCGCTTAAGCTGGGATGGGGTTGGAGCTGTAGAGGATTGGTGTGAGAAGGCAACAGAGCAGCTTTCTGCATTCATTTCATGGTCCGTGGGGAAAAAGAATGGAGAGACCATTTCCAGATGGGTTTGACAAATACGTGTGAGGAAGAACTCTGATTAGAGGTAGTGGGAAGCAGCAAAAAAGGAACTGCCTGGAACTAAACCATGGGTTTGTAATTATTTTCTTCCTAATCAGGAATGGCATTCTGGCTGTGTGCATGTCTCTCCCCTTTCTCAGTACAGTTTGCTGTGGTCCAACCCTTAACATTGTCACCAACCAAAAATTTCCAAGAAGCTGCTGCTGCTGTGAGTGTCAAATCAGGTTAGAATGGGACTTAGAATGTGCAAGAGGGAGTTTAAAACTAGGAGTCATGGGCTGTATTCACTAGTGCATACCAGCTGCTCTGTTTTGATGTGAAGGGTATAAAAACATCATCAAATCAGGAGATTAAACTGTTTATGGCTGCTTTCTCTTACTTTCAAAGAGACTGCCATACTGGTGAATCCCTGTAATTTTGAGACTGGTATGAAAAAAGGCCATTCATCTTTTGGATTTATTTTGTTAAACCCTGGGAAAATGGATGCCCTTGAGAGGACTATTATTTTTCACAGACTTACAGTAAAATCTGGAGAGCACCTGTAAAGTCTGTGTTGGATACTGTATATATGTGCATGACCATGGGTAACTGTGCCCCAAGCATTTTAGGAACTACTTGCTGAAATTCATTTTGTTCCCCCCTTCCCCTAATTTTAGTAATGATCTTTCTATTCACTTACTTTTTCATAAAACAGATTTAAAACAGAGACCTTGCAAATTATCAGATACTCACTGATGAAGTGTGTTAATTTTTTTTAGCATTCTTTTTTTTTACTGTGGCATTAGAATCAGCAACATAATTATGCTCTCTTAAACCAACCCAAAAAGGATTTTCTTGTGGCTGGGCAATGTTTAGTGGCCTTCTCCACAGCACTGCAAACCAGAGCCCATATGTATTTCTTGGTGTGCTCTGTTAATCTTGATTTTAAAACAGAAGAAGAACAACAAAAGTTATAGTAGTATAGATTCTTTTTGCCTGAGTGATTCTGGTTTCCTCCTTGTCACAGCCCCTCCCAGCTCTTTTCTGGGGTCTCTCCAGCCATTCTGGCCATATTTCTTTCTTGTGTGTTTTCATACTGCTGATAAAATGTATAATGATGTCTGCCATCGAGAAACTATCCAGCACAATAGCTCTTTATCTCTGTGCATTATAAACCTGTCATCTGGGGCCTTGCATTAAATTCCTTAAATTCTTTTTTAGGGTGGATGCACAGCAAATAAGGCCTGGATTTGCAAGGGTCCCGAAGAGGTCTTGTTCCTTAGGAATATCATGGGATGTAATGCTGTTTATCTCCCCTGAAAATCAGTCCTTATCTTTCCAGGTCATAATGCATACGTGTTAAACCTAGTGGGAACTTCTGCGTGAAGTTTCTTAACCTTCTTTCCACCAGATGCATAATTTCTAAAGTAATAATAATAATAATAATAATAATAATGAAAATAAAAAATAATTTTCTCTTTACTCATCCATTCTCACAGCAATATATATTTAATGTACTTTTGTCTATTATGCTTGATTATTAAGTACTAAATCTATGTCATTATTAAATGAAGAATGATAATAATGTAAGTCAACAAAATGCAAAAAATGGTAGGTATTCTCATCCCAAGTGATGGATATTTAAATACAATTGCTTGTAAGATGTTATATTTATTTTGTAGCTGACAAATAAGAGTGGATACATATCTAAATGGAGCTTGTTTTGAATCCTGCAAGCATTGAGCACAAACAGCCAGATTCATTGCAGCCCTTTTTGTAGTTTCTGAGGAGAAAATGTGCCTAGGTGGAGGAGAGAAAGAGGGTTGTAGGGTAGGGTTACAACTCTGTATGAGACCAAACTCTGTACCTAATGAGGATACTTGGCCATGTTTTTCCTGCACTTCAGTATAAGCACATTTTAACCATAGTAGATCAATTCTAACAGGCAATCAGAAGCCATCTATAATCAGTGTGTGTGTTTGTAAGTATATAAATAAATGAAAACTTTAATGTTTACATCTGTAGCAGAAAAAAATATTTCAGAATTAATATTTAGGATGCATGCATTTAAAAAAGAAAGTTGAGTTAAAGTGAAATAAAAGAATGACCCTGTGTAATAACCTGTGCTTTGCTGTAGGTGTGCTAAGAGGAAAATGTGCTGTGGCAAATGTTAAGAATTAGGAGATGATGAGTCTCCTGGTTATGTCAAATTGTTAGTGCTCCCCTTTGTGCCACAGTGACTGGCAGGCACCAGAGCTTGGTCTGCACAGGCAGCAAAGCATCTGTCTGTCTTTTTCAAATGCTCGTTGCTCATTGCTGTTGAACTGAACCCTGGCATAGAGTTTTTCTGAGGGGTTATTTGGCCACTTAATATTAAAGCATTTGGATACTATCTATGTGCCTGCTTCATGGATATGCTTTAGTGTTCTTTTGTTCCAGTTCACCAGCCGTTGGATTTACAGAGCACACAAAGTGCATTTCTCTTTTTTTGCTTTTTGATGCTATTTTAAAATGTCAATTGTATTAATGAAAATTCAATGGGAAAGCAGAATATTACTGTATCTTAGTGCGTGGTGTGCAATGTGGTGCAAACTGAATGCAAGTCTTTTAAAGTCTGTTTTAAAGTGAACTATAGAGTAAAATGAAACATATTTCTGTGGTGTTGTTGTCTCCAGTGGAGTGACAGTGATTGTAGCTCTAAACTTGTATTAATTTCCTTAAATAAGTATAACAACAATAATTTTTTTTTTTTTTTTAAATTCAGCTTGGGAATGAAAATATTATAAAAAACCTTTGCTTTCTTTAATGGTTAAGTCTCAAGAGTCAGCAGAAATTATAGATATGTTCATGGTGGCATTAATGAAAATTTCAAAATTGTTGTTTACTCTCTTTGAAATGAATGACCAAAGCTTTCCTTTATCACCTTTGGCTTTGTATGCAAGGGAGAGAATTCTTTTTTCATTGCTTTCCAAAGGGAGACATCACAAACTGGCGCCATTAGGAGAGAAGTTTGTTAAATGAGAATATGATGGTGTTTCAAGGCATTCAGAATTAGCTGTATATACATAAAGTGACTATCTGCTCTCCATTATGAGCCATATACTGCAATTAATTGTGTGGCCTTTGAGAATGTTTTCAGCCATCTGGATGTCTACAAAATGGTTGAAGAGCTTTATATCTTCAGGTTAAAATAAAAAAAGGTAAACTTGATCTTAATATCAATTAGGTCTTTAACATCTGTTTCTATAACTAATAGTCCATAAACATCAGAATTCTCAATATCAGATGTTAAAGGCTTATTGTTGGCATATAACATAAATGTTATGCATTCTGTCCTAAAATAAATGTCTAAGATGACTGGTAAAAGTTGCCCTGTGAAGGTGTCTGCCTCTCTGCCACAACAGTAGACAGAAACTAGACTTTTTTGTCTTTCTAGATTGCTAGGGTGAAATCAGATTAGTTCCACTGTAACTACCAAATCACAGTTTATTAAAAAAAGAAAAAAAAAGAAAAGAAATAAAAGGCAGCGTGAAGTGGCGATGGATATCTCATAGCAGCTGTAAGTCAAGCAGAAATCTTTTAAATCACCCGGGCTTTGGAATTAGTGCTGCACATGGAAGGGGCAGAGGAAAAGGTGTTTGGAAGTAGTTAAATAAGACAAACAGTTATAACTGGAATACTACGCTCTTATGTTTGTTGGTTTCTTTCACTTGTTCCACTTAGGTCTGGACCCCAGTGAGCCCTGCAGTAGGGATGGTCGTGGCTGTTTAAGCTGAACCAGTTTTTAGACTGATTTTTTTACAGCTCCTCAAGTGTAGATGCTGATGATTCTCTGCTGCAAGGGTAATTACAGTTTTCTCACCTTAAGAGAACTTTCTCTAAATAAATTAGAGTACTTCTATATCCATACTTCTTTCTCAGTGATTTACCATATCCCCAGTGTATTTGAATTGTTTATTAACCAGATGCTACCTAGATTAGAAAGGAAAAGGTAGTCTACTGTACAACATGACCCAATACTTGCTTAAGAATGAACTAAATTTGTTCCAAACTGTGGTGAACAACATAGGCTTTTCCCTTGGGCTTTGCATGGAAAATTTCACACAGAGTTTATAAATGTCATCTCTGTGTCCATATGTAGGTTGTACACATGTTCTTTTGTGTAATGAGGTGTCTTGTCAATCTTGGACAAAGTTGTGATAATATTGTAGGGACAAACCACAACAATTTCCTTGTCTTTTCTTTTTTCCTTAGCGTGGCATTCATGGTGAATCAAATAAATAGTTCATTAGAAACTCTGGAATAAGATCTGGCTCGCTTCTGTATGGATCTGTTATCTGAGATTTCATGAAGCTTTAAGGTCATGTGAATAGAACTGGAGACTGATTAAAGTTTATAAAGAAATTAAGGGACCTGAGGAAACAGGCAGACTTCTTATAGAGTTTGCATAAATGCTTAAACAATCTGGAGATTAAAATCAAAATTTAGCTAAACTATCATGGGCACTCCTGGAGCTTATTCTAAGCACATATTTGCATTTGACTGCTTTCAACTGACTACAGGAGCTAAAACCTGCAATAAATGTATATTTTAAAAAATTTTTATATTTAATTATTTTCATTTAAAATCCATAGGTGCATGCAGACCACTGGAAATGCTTAGGAAAGACTGAGTGCTAGGTCAGGAGCCAAGGCTCACATGTTCACTTGTGTTAGAATTTTAAATTCCTATGGTATTGTACAAAGTATTTCAACTTTGTGTCACAGAAGCTATGGGAAAAGACCCAGTCCCCACCAGAGGAAACATATGTGCAACATACCCAAAAAATGCAAATGAAGTATATCTACTATAGGTTTTGTGTGATGACAGTAGAAATAGTAACATAGTAGTTACATAATATAGACGCAAGACACCCTCTTGGCATTTCTGTGCCATTAAAAAAAATGCTCGAATTCTCTGTGCCTATGCTGTTGTTAAACCTAGATACAAGCACTGAACTTAATTTTTGTTCTTCTGTATTATTGCCCAGTGTTACTCCTAATGTTTCAGATACTTCCTTTGATCTTTTCTCCTCTCTCTTACAAGGCATGTAAAGTGTTGCAATGTTGAAGCTTAAACCAGCACGATGGAAAAGGCTCGAATTTGGTGAAAAGCATTCACTGTTTCCAACAGATAGAAAATACGATAATAGTAATTATTTTTGAAACTGCTGTATATATATCTCAGAAAGGCTGAACTATTCTGTGATTTTATAAATATTAAGTATTATAAAGCAATGCTTTTCTTCCTGATGAGGTTTTAATGTCAACATTCTTTAGTGATGTTATAAGCTCATGTTTTTTCTGAGGAAAGCCTAACAGATGGGTTTATTTTCAATTTTTTTAATCACAAAGATGTTCAATTATTTATATGCTACTTTGCTTCCCATTGTAAAGCTGTTCAATGAACATATTATGAAGGCTGTTGAGTTTGTGGAACAGAATTCTCTTTGGTTTTTCTGTTCTTTTATCTCAAGCCTCTCTCCTCCCATCTGTCCTCAGTATTGCTGCTTCTCCTGTGTGATGCTTATACCTTTCTGACGACCATTTTCTGTCCTCTGCTCTTTCTCCTCTTTTCTGTTTAGAAAATGTATTCTAGTCTTCCACAGCCTAATCATAGTTTTCATATATTGAGTTGTGAATTTACAGAAAAATGGCAGATTTTCACCCACAAAAATGGAAGCACGTAGAAGTACAATTCTTGTTCTCCACTTAATATAATTGCAGATATTCATCCCCTCTTGACCTTTCTGCTGAGTAGCTGGACACTGAGTTTTATTCTCCCTTTAGAACTGGCGTTTCTTTGCAGCTTGTCCTTTAAGCAAATTTTTTTTATCCTGTTAGCAGAAATATCCAGCATGAAATACTGCCATTAGAAACAAAAAAGTAAATGATTCCTATATTTCTGTATCATTTATTTTCTTCTCTGCAGTTTCACAAACTAACTCTCAAGAGTTTCCAAGGAGGAAATTAGATGTCTTGAAAGGCTCTGCTGACCTCTGAATTAATGAAGTAAAACCATTGATTTTACTGGGGATAGTGCCATGCCAATTAACAAAAAAATTACTTTGTTGTATAGATAATCTGAAGATAGTGAGAAGATCTGAAAGAAAAACTCAAGCTGGTAATTTCTCGAATCAGGGTGTATAGCAGTGCTCACTAATCTGCACATAACATTTGTCTCCTACTGAAGTACATTGATGCAGACACTGTGTTGAAATGTTTGTAAATGTGAATTAATTTATGGTAAAATATGAAAATCAGGAAGGTTCTGTTTTGGGCTATCTAGAATCTATATGATATTGATATTTAGAATCTATTTGACTCTAAAATGTACTCACTCACTAATGAGAATTTCTTTTTAAATGTGTTAAACGCACATGAGGCCCTCTATTATATCTCAAAATGTGAGAGATAATTTCAATAAGGTGCCATTGATATTCTGTTGGCTTTTACTAGTAATCCATAGAGAAGGCTGGTAGCAACATTACATATTAGCGTATGGGCTTTCTTGGTTTTTCCATGTATTAGGAAAAGCAGTAGTTCACAGTTTGATCAAAAACCCATAAACTGTTGACAGGTTCTCACTGTTCTTATGACAGTAAATTAATCAAGACAAATCTTGTCAGACCAATGGTACCAGTTAGAATATTTTTTGGGTGTGATGGTTTCTTGGGTTATTTCCCCAAAGACATTTGCAAAAGAAAGTTGGCTAGCTGGAATTTGGAGCAGATTTCTCAGCAGTCATAGAATGGTCAAAGTCGAGCTAAAGGTCGGAAAAAGGAATCTACAATAGTAGTTTGACAATGTAATATATTGAACAGAATTGAATAATATGAGAGGAGAGTCATATCTTAGATTTGACACGCAGTGCCTACAAAACGCAGATGCCGGATAGAAAGGTGCCTTAGAGGAAAGCTGAGTCTGAACCAGGTTAAACCAGTGCCATCTCCTAATCCAGAAACTCTAAAATGGCTGAACTTGGAATTTTATTTAATAAAATAGATACTTTACTAAATAGGCCTGTTACTTAAGTGAGAGTTTAGTTGGGTTAAGCATGTATACAGTTGAGATTTATAACAAATTAATGAGATCGATTTAAAATGGATTCAAGTTAAACCAGTTCAATTTCTCATGAAGATTGAATTTCAGATGAGTCAACTACTGGAACAAAAGATTAAGACAAGGTTTTTACACAAAGAGAATTTCCACATAGTTGGCAGTTAGGAAAATCAAGCTTCACATTGGTGGTTAAATCAAAGGTACAAACTTTGTTCTCTTTTTCTCTCTTCTTCTTAGTGACTTGTCCAGGGTCATTCTGTGAGTCAATGTCTGAGCTGGAAATAAAACTGAAGAATTATTACTCCCAGTCACAGGCACTAACCACAAGACAATCTTTCTCCTCATTTCCCTTTTAATGGACTACACTTGCATTGAGCATTCCACACCAGTCAACTGGGGAAAATTATTGGCTATAGTTAGACAAGCGTACTAAAGAGTACCTTGGAGTTTATGGATGAAAACAGCTATAAAAATGCTCAGTTTTATTATTATTATTTATTGTTTGCAAACATGGAGATTCAATAAAAGTTTCCTGATAAAGGAGGCCCAGTGCAAGACTTAAGTTTCCCATTATTTCTCTTTTGTTCCAAAAGCAATATGCATTAAAATATTTAGTTGAAAGAGGTTGTTGCCAACATTTTTTTTAATAATTATTCTTGGAAAAATATATTAAAATGTGGAAGAACTCATTATGAAAATTATCTTAAATGATCCTGTTTCCATTCTTAGATTCTCTTCACCAAGTAATTATTATTTGGTTCTCTGCTAAGAATATAAAACAGGACCTATTAGTGAAATTTAGAGTACCTATGGTCCTGAGTAATCTCTGAAGGGTTTTCTTTCATAGCCAGATCATTTTCTTTTGTCTGAACACCAGCTCAGTTCTCCACACTGAGGTCAGTTCCCCAGTTTTTTGATCTGCCTTCTTGTTGTTGCCAATCAGTAGGAGTGTGTGGTGCAAATGAGCTGTACTCTCAAGTACCACTCAACGTGGGCAACCCATAAAAGTAATGGCTGTGTTGTTCTTTTGGTCATTCCATTAATTTAAATGTAAATTGTATTTGACAGCAAACATTTACCCCGTGGGTTGAAAGTATTTGGAATAGAGATGAAAAACTAAGGTTAGCAGATTATGAAGCTTCAGAGAGTCTTACTGCACAAGTTCAGCGAGGATATCACAGCATGGCCAGCACGCTGGGCACACACACAGTGGGTGAGACAGGAGAAGAAGTCTGTCTGCTTGAAGACACAGTCACAAAATAAAATAAATGGATCTGTATAGCTGGCAGAACCTGGGAGAGGTTGTACGGCTGCAACAAAAGCAGCATGATAATGGGGCTCGAGGGCAGCCCTTCATCATGCTCAGGAATTGCAAATTACTTCCATGAGGAGGGGACCTACCCTCATGCATTCAGTGTGCTAGAAGAGCACAGAAGTGATTAGAGAAGTGACAGAAAACATCTATTATGTTGCAAAACAAGGTGGCAGTGGTATAAAATACATACTGCCACACATCCCTGCAGATGCCGGTGTGTATCTTTTAATTCAGAATCTCAGTACCTTTGTGGAAGCATCTATGTGTGAGCCCAGGGTGGTGGAATGGAGAATTGGTGCTGATCATAGAAAAGATGCTGGTACTGCTAAGAAAAGGTAAAAAAAAAAATATCAGGAGCAAGCAGTCCAGTAGTGCCACTGCAAAAATTGGACAGGTACTGCTGAATGCTCTGTTATGCTGTACATGAAAAAATTTGACCAAAGTTGCAGTTTTGTACAGAGGAACTGTACAAGTGTGTTGCTGTGCCTGGAACGATGTGGAACTTGTCATCCATCACACCCACCCTGTGTTTTTTCAATTTAAAGGACTGTCTTCTCTTTCTGTTTGTTTATTTATTTATTACAAAAGGATTAAGAGTATAATTGACCTCACTTGGCCAAGAAATAGCAATTTTAAAACCTTCTACTCTTGGGTCATTAGTGTGACTCATACACTTAAGTTTTATTTATTCTTTAATGCTAAATCCCAGTAGAATGAGGAAAAAAGCAAGCAAGCCTCAGAACCTAACACAAACTAGACAACAAGTAGCAGAATCCAATAGCAAATTTCAGGCTTCACTTGACTACAATTTAATTCTGCATTCTAACTGTGCTCTCTGGTTCATTAACATTCCAGTTTCTTTTGTGTTTTCTGAGCATTGCATTTAACTCTAACACATCCTTGTTTCTTTCTGCATAACCTCATTCCACCACAACATTCCAGAAGCAAACACCAGACTTAGAGAAAGGCAGCTTCTTTTCTCCCTTTTATTACCTCCCCTCCAATATATTTCTCATCAAAGGTGCAAAGGAGTTTTGCCATCAGCTTCCATAAGCCAGTGTATCACCAAGCATGCATTAAAAATATGGATAAAATGTGTAAGAACATCAGTAAAAATAGCTTCCCCCTCTCCCCATTAAAAAAAAAAAATATTTTACTTTATTTGCAAGCCATTTTGTTCTTTCTCTTAAAAGTCATCAGTATTGTTATGGTACTCTCTAGTCTCAGTAAAGAGACTTAACCTATTAAATAGACACAAGGGGTGGGGGGAATCTTTCAGAATAGCAGCAAAACCAAGCTTGTTTTGCAAGATTCACTCTTTCCACCCTCTAGAAAGGTGTAATTCATAACAAGTAATCTGAAAATAACATGAAGAATGTTTTTAATGTGAAAATGAGTATAGTAAAATTTATTGAATGTGAAATCATCAGGCACCCTTTAAATATAAAGTACAAATTATGTAAAATGTCAAGCTTTGGGTTTGCAAGCTGATCATCTGGAGTAACAGAAATCTCCTAAGCTCCAGGTGCATGAGGTTTTATGCATCCCTCTAAAGCATTAGATCACAGCTGGAAACAGATGAGGATGATCTGTGGCACTTTGTGTAACAATTCCCAGAAAAAATGCATTTAACATTTGCAGCTATGAGATGAGTACATTTATTTAATAGATTTCTGTTTTTTTCCTTGGACACATGGTGTTCCACAAATGAAATGTTTGCCAGATTGCAATACAAAGTGTGAGCCAGGTTTTATGTGTGAAGGGGTTTTTTTTCGGTTATCCTTTGATAAAAGGTGAGGGCTACAGTGTCATTCTTTCACTCTGTTCTGCTTCCTACATGTCAGTCGCAAATGTGTCATGGGAATGTGGTGTGACTCGTGGCTCCATAGCCAAATGTCAGGGGACTCAGACCTGACTTCAGAGCCCTGCTTGTGGGATTCTCTGCTTTTCACATGTTGGCTGTGTAATGTACAACACACAAACTAAGCAGGGTGCATAACTTAATTTCTCTCAATTCCCACTGAGTACCTTGAGTATGAGGCCATAGAAATGGTTCACTGCCCCTGCAAATGCTCTGCTCTCTAATGTGCAACCAGGAAATGCATCTTCACCAGACTCTCCTGAAGGCTGGAGGACAGGCCCTCTGACTTGTACTCCTCCTGCTCAGTTCTAGATGCTTAACTGAAATTCCCAGAGGTGTTCGGGATCTTACCTCAATAATGAATGGAAAGAGAGAAGCAGTTGTCCATCAAACGTATTTACAGATAATTTGCCCATGGGATGTACACACACATATATTCTTTCTCAACTCAGAGAGATATGCAGCAAATTCTCTCCAAATTTAGGAAAGCACCTGGCATTAGATGGAAGACTGGTCCCTCTGAGGTGCCTAACAGGTGGATTGAATTTTCTTCGACCCAAGGAAAGATTCTGACCCCGCCTCTTCCATTGCTGGCTATATATGTTAAGCTACAGGGCACAGTCTAAGTGTTCCTTGTCACCTACAGTTAGACATGTTGTAGACTTGTAGATACAAGTCCTGCCTGTGGCACCTGGATCTCTAGTGGAGGGAGCCACAAAGCCCTTCCCCAGATGCTTTTGCTTCAGAACATGGCAGGAATTCGTAGACAATCCTCTTGTCCAGCTGTACATTTCTCCTTGTTAACTTTGGAGCTTCCTAGGTAGTTCTTTGGAAGATTTTGATGCTGGTGCTTTTTAATTATTTATTTTTAAGTGAGGATACAGAGTTCTTGGTTAACAGAAAAACAAGTGTATGTTGCTGCTTCTCTCTCTGAACTGCCTTATGTCTCAGTCTTTGCTGGTCTAGGCAGGTTTCTGACACATCCCAGACCCCTTCAGGTCCTTGGCTCCATTAAAGCTGTTCTCTCTCCTACTGCAGGATAAGGGGTAATACGCTTTTCACTCCTCCTTCCTGTTTTGGATGAAGGCAGTGTGAGCAGGGCTGATTGCACCCACAGGAGATTACTAAGCACTTCTGGCAGCTTGGTATTAATATACCCATCACAGCATCAAATCCTCGTGCTGTGAAAAGGAAATGCATCTTCTTAAAGCGCTTAGCCTGGAAAACACAATTTAGTTGTGAACAGGGATATTTCTGCTAAAAATATAATCTCCTTTCCCCGGTTTTACACTGAAGACAGTCACCTATCAGCTTTTATTTGCAGTTGTAAGTCTGTAGTAAACTGTGTGACTCAAGCATGTTATGTATCAATTCAATACATAAGTCATGGTCAACAGAAAATAAACCAGATCTTTGCATATATAAAAATGTTACTCAAGTGAACAGAAAGGTCATGTTTGCATGATCTTTTTTTCCTCACAGTGTAGGTGCGGAAGACTAAGTGAAATGCCAGTTGTGGATAAGCAGTTATGCCATTTAATGGTATTAAAACTTTCGGGGTCACTCTAATTGAATGGGTTCTCCAGAATTATTCTTTTTCTTCACCTGAAGATGTGATGGCATTGTAATATGAAAAGAAGTTGCAGCAGGATTTTGGTCAATGCAGTATGAAGTGCTTTGCTGTAAATTGCAGTAGAGTGTGTGTTAAACATTCTCTGCCAAGCAGGCAATCTGGGCTTGCTGAGCAAGGAGATCCTAAGGTAGGAAATTAAAAACTGTCTGTTCCTTCTCATGATGTCCCTAGTTTTGTTTCTTAAACATGTAAGGAATGGGTGTTTTAGGTGTTTTGCTTTGTTTTTAAGTAATGTGGAAGGAGCGAACTGCCTCACCACATTTTGTAGTGACAAAATTCTGCTGATATCCGTTTTGTACAGCCCATTTGCAGATCTTGTAAATAAAGCAAGGTGAGTATTGTCTGTCTCTTAAGGGGTTGCAACCGATGCAAAACATCAGGTTTTTTCCTCTGTTCAAAGCCATGGTGTGATAACAGCTGTTGGGTCTGCTGTAGGGCGGAAAATACACGTGATCTCCCTTGTACCAGTGCTTCAAACACTGTCCTGAGTTTAGTAAAAACTGCAATAGTATAAACCCCAGTAAAATAAATCCATTAATGAGTTCAAAAATGATAGGCTACAGCATGCTGAAACCCGTGTCACTGAACATCGGGTAGGCTTTTGAGTGTTATGTTTTTATTATGCTTAAATAAGTGAAATATTTCAACAAGGTCATTTTCTCCCAGATCTTGAAATGTCACAACTCTATTTCTAAGAAGAAAATATTCTGGTATTAAGAACCCTAGGTATTTAGGTTGCATGAAATTTGAATCAACTAAGCTTTTAAAAGGGTTATTTATTTTAAATTAGTATCTGATACATCCATTCTACACAGGACTGCAACAATTCAGCGATACCTTTTGCATACTTTGCTTCAATTAGTGGAAAAATACTAGAAGAAGTCACTAAAATTACCTGTAAGCACCTAGAAAAAGAAAAGAGATAAGGGATGGTAAACATACATTTGCCAAGAACAAAATATGTCAAACCAATTTAATGTTCATCTTGCATAGAATAACAAGCCTTGTGGGTAAAGGACAGGCTGTAGGTGTCATATTTTGACTTCAGCAGAAGAAATTATTGTAGTTGGATAAAAAACTGTTGAAAAAGCTATAATAGGGGAATGTTATTAATATTTCACTGTCAAAAAAGAAGCGTGTGTCAAGAATGTGTTTATTAAGTCTGTAGATGACGCCAACCTGAGGAGTACTGTAAGTACTTGGAAAATAGTTAAATAGAAGATCAGGAAAAAAGCTTATAATGTGGTTGCATAGGGAGAGGCACCTAGAAAATGTAGTGGTGTTGCAATGAGTGGGGAATGCCTCAGATTTGTTAAGGTTTAAAATAAATTGTGGCTGAATAAAAAACATAGAATTTGCTATTTTTCTTGATGATTGTAATTGAAAAAGATTTTATTTTCAGTGTCCATTTTATCCCCTGAGGTGTGATATTTCTGTCTAATGAATTGGGTGAAAGAGTCCATGCAAATGAAAAGGGACATAATATCTGTTTCAGAAAATTACAAATCTTTTATACAAAACTTTAAAGGTATTTCCTATCACAGCTGCCTAAGACTTACATTTCAGCATTGAAACTACTCTACCCCACCATAAGCTTTTTCTTTTATTAACTGATGTCATATCATTTAAGTGGGAAAACTAGAATTTATTTGATCATTTGAAAATATCAGAATAGAAGTTCTGTGATGAGGCAGTTTTCATCTCTGTGTAACAATGAGAAAACACAAATTATTGGTAAAAGTAGCATTATATTTGAATATTATTGTGAAAAGGATGTTATGCCTTTTTGGTACTTTGTTTTTTTACCCTATATTGCTTCTGATAGAAATATCTTAACGTCTGTGTATACATCCAAATAAACTACCTTGACATACATCCCTATATGCATCTTAATTGTACTTGAGAGCCTTATATTTTACAAAAATCTTATCCTTAAACCCACGTTTAGGAAGTTACTGTTAGTTAAAAAAAATTATTTCCTTACATTCACAAAGGAAATATGGAACTGAAACTCAAATCCCAGTTCACTTAATAACATTGTGTTAACTTCATTAAAGAAATTGTATTTGGTGTAGGAGCACTGTGGGGTTAAGCATAGGATTGCCAAACAATTTCTTTATATCATATCAAAATTATTGGTCTGAAGTGATCAAGTCTCAAAAAAATAAATGTTTTCAACATTTGTTTAACTTAAAAATAGCTGTGGAGAGTATTTTTTAATAGCTTAGCTATCATGTTAGCATTTCATTTGTGGTGTTTCTAGACAATACATTTTTAAGACTAATCCCATTAATATGTTTTAACATTGATTTCTTATTTTATCTTCACTGAAATCATTATATTTTCTTTAATAAGATGAACATTTAATGTGCTCTTGGCATGAATTAATTTTTAATAAACCATTAATAAGTCAGATCTGTATGGATTTCTTTCCCCTGAAAATCAAGCCTCTTCCAGCAAGGAGTTTTTAATAGATTCTGACATTTGGATTTATTGTAGTGTTTTTAACATTATTCATAATAAGAAGAAAGAAAAAATTCTGGTTAGTCAGACTGTAGATGATACATTTTTTTTTCCCATTTGGTGCACTTATGAGACACTGTAAAACTTCTGTTGCTACAGAAGCTGGGATATTATACCATGTGTTCTAATTTCCTAGCAGAAACTAGTAAAATTGGAAATTTCATCTATTTCTCTACCTGTCAAAATGTTTGTGTCATTCTCAAGCACAGATTCACTCTTTAACTGGTTGATGAGTTATGGTGATAGTTTTTGCATTGATGCTTCAAAGATCTGAGTTGCAGAACTGACATGGAGCAAGCATGGAAACAGGAATTCTACATAGAACTTGAAAACCTACCTTGGTAAACTGCAGCCTTAGGCTTCTGTCTGTGCTGTCCAAGACTTACAAAGGAGGCAAATATATTGGCAGTTGATCAATATTTTATTGCACTGTCCATAAAACTGGGAAAAGGTGGGCAATTTTTTGGGCTGTTCCAGTCCAAACAGAACTGGTGAACTTGAAAGAGAATGGTTTGTCAATGTTTAGTTACATTGATACCAGTTATACCATTATAGAGAAGGTAGTCTGGTACTTGTGGGATGGGATGGAATGGAAAATCTGAGATGTTCTCTCCAAGGAGAGGGAGGTGAAGACTGTAGGAATGTAAGCTATCTTTTTGAAAAAAGGGGACTATATGCTAATTCCTTCTGTGTACATTTAGGAAATCTGACAGTGAGTTTTATCTACTCACAAGTACTCAACACTTGTACCAGAGACATTTAGTTGTTCTCCAGTGGGTTACTGTCCTTAACTGGAGTCAGTGACTTTCCCCATTCAGTGGAAGTTGGAGTTGTAGCTCTGTAACCTCTTGCACGTAGTAGCAAACGTAGTCTGTTGTTTCTCCTCCTTTCTGAGAAGAGAATATAAAGTCCTTGAATGGAAGGCTTCTCTTGGACCATTTGGTGCAGCTGGAGTTCTGTTTCAATATGACGTAGATGCAAGTCTTTTGGATGTTTGCTTAAAACTTACAGAAAAATCAATTTGCTTTGAATTTTAGATTCTGATGAATTTTAGACTGTAAGGAGACAGGTGAGTATAAAACCATTTGGTCAATATCTACCCTAAGGGAAGAGCTGCCATTGGTTCTGCTTTTAGATGATTAATTGGAATGGCATTTGGGGGGGACAGAGGCTTCACTCCAGCATAACATCGAGTCATCAGCTCAGCTCCAGCTGTGCTCCCAGTTCCTGTGAGTTAAATGGGGCCACTCCCAGCCTTCCACCTGGAGCACTGAGACTGCTCCACAGCAACAGGCTATCCATAAACAAGGATTTGTCTACTTTGCTATTTCCAAGGTCTCTTATTTTCCCTACAAATAAATGTGTGTTATTAATGAAATGGTGCTGAACCTGACATAATTTCAGCATTTTAAACAAACTTCAGCATTTTAAGGGAACTGCAGTGTAAGCATTTCTGTTTTGTTCAAAACAGATGTGGTCATTTCTTTTTCCATTAAATTATGGAGACATAATTACATTTTTCTTAGGTTTAAACCTTTTTTTGTGATCAGAGGTGTTGCTCTGTCCCTGAGTTTCAGAACAAGACATATTCCTATAACACTGTTCATTTTAGTTGTGTGTTGGAGATGTTCTCAGCCTAAGCCACTAATTTAAGAGGAAACTAGTTTTCTTAAATTGGAGCTAAAGGTTTTTAGAATATACTTCCAAGAGAAATGGATAAAGCAGGCTGAAGACCTTGTAATTGTCCTGGATCTATAAACTGTATGGTTATTTACATATTGTGGTTACTTCCAAAAAACTTGTCAGCCTTTTGCTGCAATGGTTGACAGTTTCTACTATGGTGCAGTTTAAATAAGCCTGCAAACATGCAAATGCAATCCAAGACAACCTTTTGCTAACACTAAAAACCAACTGATCAGCTGGAATGACAGAGGAGGCCATGCAGGGCTAAACCAAAGTCTGGAGAGGATTCTTACTGCTTAATTTGTATTTGTTTTCTTTGCTGCTAAATCCCAGATGTATAAGGGGAACACCCACAGGCATTCCCAATTCATATGGCTCTGTAATAATAATGATCGTGTCTTTTGTAAGAATCTTTTCTAAGTATTTGCTGATGCTTTGTACCGTATTATAAAGTAGTTTCTATTATTTTCTAACCTAGCTACTGTACATTTCTATGCTTATGTTGCCTCCTTTCCTTGCTCTACTTGTATTATTTCTGTCCATCCTGAAATAAGGAATAATGAATAGCTTCCATATACTTTTGATAAGTACAATCTTCTAGTTGTGGTTGTGGTGGTTTTGTTTGGTTGGCTGGGTTTTTTTTTGTTTGGTTTGGATTTTGTTTTTGCCTTTTGGGGTTTCTTTTTCCTTTTTTCCCCCCTTCTTTTCCTTTTTTTGTAATATTTAAAGCAACCCAATCCAAGGGATGCTTATGGTGATCAGAAATATGTGATATTTTAAATGTAGTTGGGTTTTTGTCACTGTTATGAAGAAAATTAAAAGTATGATCGACAGATACCATTAAAAGATGTTTTTATTAGGGGGAGGGATTGTGTGCTTTTTTGACATATAACTACTTCTTAGGCTATGCTTTCTGAATGTGATCACTGTTTTGTGTTTATGGGTACATTGAGATAGGTATTTTTATGTATTAGGAAGTTAAGATAGGATTTTTCTTATTGTTAATCTAAGGAGTGAGTAAGCATTCTTGCAGTGATGTATTCAGGCACAGAGACTATTTCAGTACTTCTAAGTGCATGGCCTCAATCTGTTTTTCTAGCAAGGTGATTTCAGCTTTGCTGATGTAAATGAATTCAATACACTGAGGTGAAACAGAAAATACTGTTCTAAAGGGATTTGCTAAATATTAGCATAGACTTTCAGAATATCTAAGGATAATGGCTGATATTTTTAAATATTGTCAATTATAGTAATTTGGACAGACACCCACACTATAGGAAGATGTCAGTAGTCTTTTAAGTGTAGTTTAGAGGGGACTTCTGAAGATATTACTGTCCTGTGTTAGTGGAATATTTGCTTAGAAGGTGAAAGAGACCAGTTCAGTGTTGTCATCAGCATGATGGGCTCTGACTGTCCTATGCTGCTGGAACTGCCCCCCCATGCCCTGAAAGGTGCAAGAAGTGAGAGAGGAAAGAATGCAGAGGGCTGATAGGAATCCTTGTGACTCAGCTTTTGTACTGAGCAAAGACTGTTTGCTATGAAAGACAGGAGTGGTGTTGTAAGATGGGTTCATAATCCCTGTTTCTCCCTGCTGCACTCTGCCGAGAGCTAATTTCATAGCCAGAGCTGCTTTGATAGGAGCCAGGGATTTGAACCCTTCCAGGGAGGGGACGATGTTGGACCTCAAGGTTCTGCTCTGTCTCTGCTGCATTTTGGGCAGGTCTTTGTGCTGCTGGCAGATGTTACTTGTGCTTTGAGAACGCCTACCAGACTGAGGTTCCATAGGCAAATAGGCAAGAAATACTCCAGGTTTTTTTGAAATTGGCTGGCCTTCAGTGCCATGATGGTTTTTAAGCAAAACCTGAGTGAAAAGGGCAAACATAATGCCATCTGTAAAAGAAGGGAAACAGGAAGAATCTTGGCATTACAGGGTTGTCAATTTAACTGATTTTTTTAAAAAACATTGGAACAAATAATTGTTTTGTAAGCAACTAAAAGATTATAAGTATGCATAATAACTGTAATCAAGAAACCAAGGTTAATCAAGGAAAGAAAAAGGTGTCATAAATTTGTTTTCCTATTCTGACAGCATAACAGTTCTGATAGAAGAGAAGCTGTAGGTGTCTATATACTTATGTGTTAGAAAATCTGTCAGAATGGACAAATATATCAAATGGGACTTTTATGGAGCCCAATTGTTATTCTGTATTTTCATTAAATACTTCAAATGGAGGACAGAGACTTCGAATGGAGGACAGAGACTGCTTATTCAGTCTTCAGGTCATGACAAAAACATTAGAAAATATACAAGGATTTTAGAAGACAAGGTTTGAATTCTGTGAATATAAAATCATTCTAGTAATTCTGTTACTGAATCATTCTGGGAAAAATAAAATAAGTTTAGCTTGGTTGCTGTGTGGAAAGGACAGATTTAAACTTCTATATTTAGATCAAAATAATTAACTGTAGAAGCCAAGGATGGGTAATGACTCCTTAGACATCAGCCATACAAGAGAAAGTGTGCACTGATAGTCAATTTTAACTTGAACTTAGGTAAACAATCTCTTGTCAATGGTGTCAAACTCCATCTGGAGTGTGTGACAGGAACACAGGAATATTGTGTTAATCAACAGAAGGAATTCTTTAGTCCTCCTTGAGTCTCCTAAGGTCAAAAAGGATACAGACCAAATTAGGGGAGCTCAGCAAAAAATACAAGAGTCCTCAGAAATCTGTTAAAAAGATCTCCTAATAAGAAAAGGTTGAAGGATTTTTTTGTTTTATTTTTTTTTAATACAGAGACGGTAGGACTAAGGTGTCATGATAACAGCTTTCAAATATATAAAAGGCTGTTGCAAAGAGGTAGAGAATGCATTCACGGTCTTTTACAGGGACATCAGTGAGAAATAGGCTTGAATTTCAGCAAGGAAGATTTAGGTTATACATCAGAAAAAAAAACAAACTTCTAAAATTAGGGAGGGTGAAGCCTTGAAACAGGTAGCCTAGGGATAATATGAGTTTTCCACTGCTTGAGGTTTCACATACGAGTATCTGTTCTTGGTAAGAGGGAAATACAGCAGGAGTGGGGAGAGCTCTTTGACCTAGGGTAATAAATGCTTATAATGCATTTATTATCTTTATGTTATTCCTGGATCTGCATGTTTATTGTGTATGTCTGTATGTTATATCTGTATGTTTATTCTTGGAGACAACATCTTTGCAATTGAATATTTGTTGTATGTTACTGGTACATGAAAGTAGAAGGATGTAATGTAGTTAAATATGCGTTGGACTTGGAAGAGGAGCAAACTTAGTTCCTGGCTCTCTCATTCTTATGTGCAAAAGCATTTATACCTTCTACTCTTTCAAAGGTGAAATAGAGAACAAATTTTTTTTCCTGACTATTTTCCTCTGAAAATGCTGTTTCAGCAGTCAGCGGCTCAGAGCACAACACTTCCACTGGAGAGTTGTAGTTCAGTCCTAACCCCATCCTGATGGCCCCCCTGGGTCCCTGCTTCTCAACCAGGGCTTGATACTGACTTTGACTTTGCAGAACCTGACAGCAAAGGTCCTGTAAATTCCAGCCTTGTTATATCTTGTTCTATGTCTCATAATTTCTTCAGGGGAATTTTTCTTGAGCTTCCTTTTTTATTTTAATTTTTTATTTTTCCTTCCCCCTCTTGCTAATGGACCCTGGTTAGGATGGTATCAAATGCTGGTCTTAAACATCAGGTCCAAAGCCATCTCTGCTTTTTCCTCCTTTTGTTGGGAAAACAGATCTTTTCTGGTTTTGTTTTTAAACAGCAAAGGGCTTTTCTTCAGGTCAGACTGTTTATCTGAAAGGCACTTCACAGATAAAAAGAAGAATTGCTGTATTTATCTTGCAGTAACAGCAACATTCAGCAAATAATGCTGCCATCTCCCTTGGCTCCGGTGCCTGGGACACAAACAAACCCTCTATAGAAAGCAGTCCATGTTGCTATAGACTCTCAATTTAAGCACTGTCTATTAAAGAACATCTACATGGCCAAGTTTTTCTGGTTTTTCTCCCTTAGGAGGAAAAAAGGCCTAGCTGTTTTCCAGCGACAAAGGTTCTCAGTCCCAACAGATGGAAGAGCTGTCATCTCTCTTCTCCTGAAGTGGAAAAAGGACATTCATCAACTCTTGTAACTGGGTGCAAAAATCAATAGCTTCTATGTTGTTAAAGCCATTCAAAGCTGTAGTTTCAGCATATTTGTAAAACAGCTTAAAGCAGTGAATAAAAAAAGAAAAAGGCAGCGCAGTAGGAAAACCTCACTAATTTCAGTATTAGCCAGAATATTCACTATTAGCCTACTTAAATATTAGTATAGAACCAAACTCTGTTTTTTTTCTCTTAATCCAAAACAGACTTAATTTTAAAACCCAGAAAGAACTTCTCACATTTCTTATCTTCTAAATACATACTTACTTCAAAATTCAATTTGTCACTAGCTTAGCTAGTGCTGTGTGCATCGTAAGCTATGAAGGAATTGCTGGTACAACCTGGGTTGTTCAGAAGTGACTCAAAGGCAAGAAAGAGCTGAATGGGTGCTGCTTCACTGACTTTCTGATTTTGAACAGATCTGCGGTATGGAGTTGAGCCTCTACTACAGTATCCTGCAGTGGTGACATTTCAAGGCACTGGAATTAGTCTACGATAAATACACCAAGACTTTGGCAAATACAGTCTTTCTTTGCTCAGGCAAGGTGAGAGCACTTGGTCACACTCAGCAAAAAAGTATTTCCTGATGTTCAGAGAAAACCTCCCGTGTCTCAGTGTGTGCTCACTGCCTCTGGTTATGTCCCTGGGCTCCGCTGTAAATATCCTGGCTCCATCTTCTTTGCACCCTCCATTGATAAGATCTCCCTGAGCCTTCTCTCCTCCAGGCTAAACTGTCCCATTTGTAACATCACTGTAACACTGCAGCATACTAAATTTTATTATATTCATGAAACATCATTAATGTTTCTGTTTATATGTCAGTCAGATTATTTACTTACCTGAAAGCAGTTGTACTTATAAAAGTTCATTGGAAGCAGTTGTGTTGGCATATTAGTAAAGGCAGGGTTGAGTACTACTTGTTTGAATAAATATAAAATTATTTAATACATGAAGCTATATTTCTGGTGATGACAAACTTCTGAGTAGTTCAGCTTGACTTTGATATCCCATATTGAGTTTGGAATGAAGGACCAGTAAATAGTTGTGAAAAATCTCTGAAGGAGAACGTCTTCTACTATAAAATTTCCCCTTCTTATTTATAATGCAAATTTCACTAAATTTGTGTACTTCAGGATAAGCAGGGATGATCTTTCTTTGTTCAGACAGATTTATCCTCTGCTACAGGGAAATCCCTTTATCTTATCACAGGTTTTCTTCTGTGGTAACAAGGTATTATCAGTCTCTTTACAGTGACATCAGATTTTGTTTTCTACTGGAGAATAAATGCACTTGCAGTAGCAGATCTCATTCAGTGCATTGTTTCAAGGAAAAGCCTTGAGATATCCTCATCATAATGAGAAACTTGGAATCCTTAGATCTCATTGCTTAGGTTTAGGGGAAGTTGTATTAAAATTCAATTGTGATGATAAAAATGGTCGATTAGTTAAAGAATTCACTCTTGTAGCCATAACGTCTCTAAAATTTCATCTTTTTGCTTGTGAATTTCAAGATTAAAGGTGACTTATGGGGCTGTTAGAAGTGGATTTCACAGACAGTTTTGAAGAAAATCCTGGTCCACTATTAAAAGAAGGCACAAAGCTGTAATTCTTTCTTTGATGAAGTCCACCGCTGTGAGATTTGACACTCGAGTCCCCATTAGATTCTGTACATGCATGATGGATTTCTGACAGTATGTGCTGCTTTCTCATCTGGCTTTGTGTGTGTTTACACGTGGATATTTTAGAGGATGTGTGACGTCGCTTTCCGTTCTTGCTGTCAGTGTTCTCAGGATAAATAATAGAAGGTCTAAAAGTTTTATTGTATAAATTAAATTCTAGGTTAAGATGATTTTGGTGGCTTTTTACTTTAGAAAAATATTTTTTTAATTGGCAGTAGTATTTAGAAGTATGTATCCGTAGTCTTTTCAGAATTTTATGGTTTCCCTCCATGTAGTTTTCCCTCTATTCTTTAATACTTTTTAATAAACATGCAGAATTCAGTTTTGAGTACTTGATATGTGGCAGTTAAACCTAGAAAATAACTAAATGTAGCTTAGTCAGATTCTTCATAAGATCATTAAGAATTTTTTTCTGCAGAGTGGACAAAATCTGATCGTGTTTATCATGACTTTGCCTTACTTGAGCAATGTTACTGGCTGGCAGATACAATCTTCAGCTGAAGACTGAGACTTCTGCATCTTGTTCCTTTTAAAAAATGAAGAAGTAAGTTTGAAAAGGCAGTTCTCTGAGACCAGTGTAGGTTAAATGATCCTTTTGTGGCATGTACTTAACAAAAATGCCGGAGTGCAGTCTTGGGCTTATGGCTTATATTAATGTTTTCTACTTTCAGACATACTGACAGGTATTTTATTTCCTCTCCTCTCTTAACAAATCTTTCCTACTGGCAGAAGTTACAGCTTCAATTAAAAGGAGTATGTTGGAGAGAAGTCAAAGGAGTTACAATTCCTTGTGGGCATGAGAATATCACGGCTTGTATGACATCACATCTGCAAAAGATATGCAGGAATTTGGATGCTATGTGATTTAATTTCTTGGAGTCTGGATCAATGACGAAAGGTTAATATGTCAGGTTAATATCCTGATATTAACCCTCATATCTTCAGCTGGGTTCAAGCATATCAGACTGAACATTGACCATTTTTACAGATGGATTAAAAGAATCGAAAACATTATCACTGTGCTGGACGGATACTTTTACATTTGGCTGTTGATGAATTTTCTGTTGGGCATTTGGTAAGGGAAGAGGGGTGAGAGAGAAGACAGATGGGAACAGCAGGAAGAATCAGAACCTGAGAATAACCAAATCATTTATCAGGAAAATAGGAACTGATTAGGCAAGTGGGCTGTGGGTGTGTGACAGCTGTAGCTCTGGGGCTGTGGGAGCTACAGAGAGGAGGAAAAGTGCTAGAGATGTGCCATGTGGATGCTTGGAATCTCCAACACCAGGTAAAAAGGCAGTTGAAGTACATCAGTCCTGCCTGGTTAAAACTGTTGAATGTATTTTCAAGCAGATTCTTGAGTTGTTATTGGGATTTCTAAGCATACACCTTTATTCACAAATGCAGTTATCCATCCTGGTGATGGCTTCTCAGCCAGTACCAGTGCTCTAAAATCTTATCAGCATTTAATGCCAGAAATTAAAGGTTGTATCCCATATGCCCCTCTGCTCAAACCAAATAAATTCTTTTTTTTCCCCTTTGGTTTCCAGGAGAGACTTTCATGTCTTTGTTTCATTTGACTAAGAAAGTGAGATAAGAGAGGTACCTAGACTGAATGCCAGCATTTTTTTCTCTTTTAACTGTAGAGGTAGTCCTCTCAAATGATTAAAAATCACTAGTAACCTCTAGCACTATTTAATGGATTTGTCAGTTAGATGACAGTTTTCAGTTACCTGTGGTTCGCCTTGCAGCTCATGAGTTCATGCAGGGCTGGATCCTTTTGCAGCATAGTAAAGAAATCCAAATTGTGACAAATTAGGTGACTCTTTTACTGAAAGCTGCATATTTGGGGCTGCTTCACATATATATTTTTTAAAGAATTTTAAGTAGTGCAGTCTCATTAGTTTTTCAAAACAAATGGTAAGATGTCATGTGACTGTGGTGTGACTACAATTTATGGTAAGAGGAGGTAGTTTTCCAGAAACGCTCAGCCAGGCAATCTAAACTTCATACTGCATGCAAATTTTAATGGACTATGACTTTCACCTCTTGGGGTTCCTGGTTGGAAACTATTGATTTATTCTATAATGTAAAAAATACTGTAGACAAATACTAGCTGAACTTGTGAATAGTAAGTGGTATTGCATAGTCTTTACTGTGCCGATTTCAGGTTAGGAGTTGTGATGATCCTTTCCATTAGAAACCTGCGAATTGGTGATTCCCCAAGTAATAAAAAAAGCTCTGGGACAACTAAGTTGACGTTGATGTCTCAAATTCTTATTAAAATTAAATTGGCAAAGTTAGACCAAAAAATGGTAGTAAACTTTGTTAGCAGAAGGAAAACCTTCTTCAGTAGAGGTAGGAAAATAGAGAACTTGAAAATTGTAAACTTTTCATAATATCTTGGTAGTTACATCTGGTTTGTCTTATGTTTTGCATCTGAAACTGAATAAGCAGATGGAACATGATGTTTGTTACAGTCATTGGAAGCTGTCTGTGTCACCATTACTGGACTTTTTCCCAAACTTTGTGTCCAGTTCTTTAGAACTGACTGAATGTTGTGTTTTCAGTTTCAGTTTTCTGGTTCTAATGGGGGGTTCTCTCTTACTCTTCATTTGTTTTCTCTCAGATTTTACCAACTCTGACTTAAATAGATGGCTGAAAATTTGTCTGAATTACCTGTTGTAGAAAGGATCTTCTTCTGGATCTTTTCTGAGCTAATGATAATGTTAAGACTTGGTCATGTAATAGCATAACTGTCATTCTCATCCCTAGATGTTGGACCTGATCTCTTTCTTCCTCTGACCTTAACTTTCTTTTTTCTTTCCTTATTCATGTGGATGTTATCACCTTTACTGGGGCAATATTGTTTGAGTTGCAGCTGCTAGAATAGGCCTGCCATTCCATCAAGTTTTGGCCATTTTCTGCTATTCATTGGTGTTTCTTCATATTGATCACCTGAAGCAGGAATATTTATCCTGCAAACTATGGTAATACTACTGTGATTTATTAGTTGCCTGCTAATTTGTGAATGGTATTGAACACCAGTCTTTACTTTCATCCCAATCTACCGCATTTCACACCATTGGGAGGGTTTTTTTAATTTGTAAAGGTTAAGGAAAGTGATGTTAAGTGAATGGTAAAAGCAGAATATCCCAGGAGATGACAGACATAAAGGAAATTTTGTAAGAAAATGTTAGTGTCTAACAGAAAAAGCTATCCAAGGAATGAAATTAAGTGGCATCCACTCAATACAGACATCAAGACAAGGGGAGGAGGATTCCCTACCATTTTCCTCCTGTGTATTAAGAAAAAAAAAAAAATACACTTATGAAGTGTGAAAGAGCTGCCTCTTTTTTTTGGAGGAAGATAGCTTTTGACCACTAAAATTAACCAAGTTACCAAGTCAAAGCCAAACCATTTTGGGGCAGAGGGAGTTACTTATGATGAGTGAAGAATATGAGACCTATCATCATAGGAAAAGACCTTTAAGATCATCCATAAACCTCTCTTTATCCAGCTCTAAACCTACCACTGCCAGGGTCATGACTAAACCACGTCCCTCAGCACCCAGTCTACACATTGTTTGAACACTTCCAGAGATGGTGATTCCCCCACTTCCCTGGGCAACCTGTTCCATGCTTGATAACCCTTTCAGTGAAGAAACCTTTCCTAATATTCCATCTAAACCTTCCCTGGTGTGTCTTGAGGCCATTTCCTCTTGTCCTGTCTCTTGTTACCTGGGGGAAGAAACTGAAGATCACTTCCCTGGTCCTACTGGCCTCACTATTTCTGATAGAAACCAGGTGCCATTGGCCTTCTTGGCCACCTGGGCTCACAGTGGCTCATCAGGTGCTGTCCACCAGCACCCACAGGTCCTTTTTGCTGGGTCACTTTCCAGCCACTCTGCCCCAGCCTGCAGCAGTGCCTGAGGTTGTTGTGACCCAAGGGCAGGACCTGACACTTGGCCTTGTTGAACCTCATAAAATTTGCCTTGGCCCATCAGTCCAGATCCCTCAAACTTGAAACAGTGCGTGAGTAAGCTGTAACTGCTGTTGTGCTGCTTTGTAAGGGAGGTGTATAAATTAACAAATCTTAGGCCTGAAGGTCCATTGAACTTCTTTGTAGAATACAGATCACTGAATATCATCTTTGTGATGAGCTGAAGAGAGCTTGTCTGGAGCCTGTAGGCAAAGCAGTTTGTTCACAAGATACTTTGAGTATTATTGAAATATTAGATTATTAAATCAGGAAGGTTTTACTAAAATGTTCTGATTTATGAGGTGTATAGTATTTAAAATGTAGAAGTGCTTTGAATAGTATATATAAGGATTATAATATGCCTGCTATATCATGAAACAATAATAATAGCTGTTCTTCAGTAAGGGACATTCCCTGCTCATTGCAGGCATTTTGTTTAGGTTTTAAAATAACTTATTTTAATGTCTAAATATAATTTTATTATAGAGATTTCTGTTACTCAGCATTTTGGTAATTTCAAAGGAAAAGAAAATTCAGGGATAACCAAACAAGAAAGTACTTATTATAGCGATTTCCTGGTACTGCTAGGCTGTTCTATCTAGAAATTGTCTATTTTGGGACAAAATCAAGTACCAAGCTATAGATCTCTACCAAGACATTTTGTGTTTTGTTTGTTTGTTTTTTAAATTCATACTGAGTCAGTGCTGCTCCCTCTCAGTGCCTGACAACTTCTCATTTTTTAGTTTTTCCCATCATTGCAGTGCGCAGCATTGACACTCCTTTAGAGCAAAGGGATGCAGCCTGTGACTTTATCCAAAAGCTTTCTTTCTAACTGCTTATCGCTCTTGACAAGGCTGAGGAGTCTATTTCTACCTATTTACAGCTGGTTTTAGAAATAATCGCCATCATTTTTACATAACAGTAGAACCCAAAATACCTTCATGTTGCGGATTATCTTGGTAAATTAAGACAAACAGATGAATTGTGAAGGTGTGTTGCTGTGTACTTGTCAGTGAGATACTCTAAAATACAACTCAGAAATAGTCCCTTTGCAACCCTGTTGTGCTTCAAGGGGAAATATTTCTATGGGAAACGCTATCAATATGTTTGTTAAAGTATATCATTCCTGATTCCTAAGTTCCTATTTTCAGCTGGACTCAGGGTTTTATTCATCATGACTCACTTGGGAGGTTTAAATAATCATAGGCTCATCTCCCTTTCCTCCCCACCTGTCCTGTCTGGCCCTTTTCTCCAACTAATCAGTGACTGAGATGTTTTTATTTCCTTGAATTTTGTCATCATGGTGACTCCTCTGGAGATAGTGCTGAGTTCCATGATAATCCATTTCAATTCTGAGCTCCAGAGAAGTACAGAGGAAGACAGCAGGGAGTGATAGAAAATGGCATTTGGAGGAATAGAAAATAAGCCATAAATTTTTAAAACCCAAGTGATGAAGAAGTGGGGAACACACAGGAAAAGAAATAGCAGCAAAAATATTTCCAGAAATGGGACACCTTTTCAAGTCCTGGACTGAGAAATAGTGGGTCATATTATGATGTTCTAAATTCTTGCTGCACCTTTTAAAGAGACATAGCACACATGGCTTCAAAAAAAGCATTTCAGTGTTAGGTAGTAAATTCTTAATTAGATTGACATCTCTTTGATAAGCAAACATCCATTGCTACCACATTAGTGGTGTTTCACTCAAGCTTATGAATTCAGTACAACCAAAGCTGCAAACTAGGATATTTCCCTGTACTCAGGTTTTTAGTACACCATAGTTTGCACTAATTGAAATTTTCACAGTGATTTCTAACTTCACAATGTCAGTTTAAAGAAATATAGTTATTTAGCCAGTTGGCACTTCTGACTTCTCAGGACTGCACTTGTATCTTTTAGCAGTGTACAGCACACATAATTTATAAAACCAAAATTTCAGGAATGTGCTCAGAGCTGTAAATGTGTGTGCTCAGATGGTGTTGCAAGGTGAGCACAGATAACATGTCACCTCCAATTTTCTGCAAGATTTGAGATTTTTTTTTACATAGTTGTGGGTGGTGGTTTTTTGGTTTTGTTTGTTTTTGTTGGTCATTGTGGGTTTTTTGGTTTTTTTTTTTTGGGGTCTGGGGTTTTTTTCGTCCCCAGGTTAATTGGATGAATCACAAGGAAAAGTTGTCTGAGGTCACCCAGTAAAGTTCATGGTTCAGTGTCTAATTTTCCCTAGGCTTTTTATCCTCTGCTTTAAGTATCAGCTTGAATGGTGGCAAGAACATATAGAAATCCCATAAGAAAAAAACTGCTGCAATTTGGAAAGCTGCACTGGCCAAATGGTAACTCTTAACATTAAATAGAGGTGCAGGGGCTTTCCAACACTTTTATTTTAGGAGGATGTAACTGGTAATCAGGAAAAGATTGCTCAGTGCTCAGTGATACAGGCAGTTATAAGACGTAGCTAAGTGCATTTCAAGCAGTGACACAGTGGAGGAGCTGTGAAATACAGACTCTGCCTCTGCTCTTGGATTGTCATTACAGCAGCATTTTGCCTTGAAGAAGGCAAAAATTTATTATCATGTTTTGATTTTAAACTGAAGAAGTTACTTAGTGGTAGAGTACATTAACAGTGCTTAATACGTAAACACAGCGGACATATATAAATACTTCCAACCGTGAAAAACTCAACTATAACAGCCTTTGTACTCAAGCCTTCAGAAAGCATGAAAATAATTAAAAGTAAATTATATCTTCTGGTTATTGAGGTGATGGGACAGCTTTATTACCTTCTCTATAGTACCTCTTCTCAAGCATGAAAAGTGACAGTGCCGGGCAAGGCAAAACAGCCCTGCAAAGCTTTCAGTCTGAACCAGGCACTCAGTCAGCAGAGTGGATTTCAAAAAGCCTAGAGAGGAAGTGATTGTTGCAGACTTGTTTCTCATGAGTCAATAATCCAGATTATCAAAGGGTAAATGCTGCTGATATGCAAATGAATCATGTTCTTATCAGGTCCTTCCTCTGAGATGTCAGAATAATCCCATCATCCCGTGGGTTTGGGTGTTTTACGTATTTGTGAAGTAATATGGAGATAGCATATACTTCCTCCCAGTTTCATTTTTGGCACAGAGACCTAATTCTTTGCTGTAACTGCTTTTTCCTTGTTACTGGCAGGGGCAAAAATGTGTGTGTGTGTTGAGGTCAGTAGCAAATACCCTGCTCAAAGAAACTGTTATCATTACAGTTCTTATTGGCTGCTGTTGATTTTGGACCAGCCCAGTGAAAATAGGAGCAGGTCCCTAGCAGAAGAAAAGCAAAAAGAGCAGAAAGGCAATTTTCATTTTAACTTAAGTTTTGAATCCCCTAAAGGGGCAGTGAGGCATCCTCACTTTCATTCCCTCAAAGCCTATTGTATCAGCCAGCAGGTCTGAAGGTGACCTGGGAGAGGATTTTCAGCACTGCTGAGCATCATCACAGTTGTTGTTTGAATATCCAGCTCCAGGAATGGAGCCCACAAACCCATATTCCAGCACGTGCTCTTTATAAAACGGATGGGAACTGTCAGGTGTGCAAGATGTGAACTGTGCTGGACTGTCTGGGCCAGCTCAGAGCAGGAGCCAATTGCCTGGGGCTGCAGGAGGTAATGCAGAGGTGTAGCAGCAGCTGCAGTCTGTCATGAAGAAATAAGGGGAGAGAGTGAGGTCCCAGGAGGAACATGGTTTGGGGGAAGAGAAAGTAAGATATCTTCATCCATCTGCAGCTTAAATAGCTATGGTCTCTGGTCCGTCAAAGCCAGTTTCTCCCAGTCAGGCAGATCCCAGTACTTCCATCCTGCTGTTAGCCTTTCACACACAAGGCCCTCCAGCCCCAGTTGCCCTTGAAATGCTGATAATCTGCTCCTGCCCCTTCTGCAATTCCCAGCCTTTGCTGTTGCCACTTCAGAACTGATTGTGCTTAATGCTATTGAAGCCTGGAATTGCCTGTGAGCCATTTGTCAGGATAATGTGAACAAAGACAGCATGCAAAAATGTGTCTGTGGCCTGACCAGGGTGTTCCTTGGATAGGCACTTGAGGAGAGAGCACAGCTCAGAATTCATGCTGTAGTTTCTGTCTGACTCTGTCTTTTGCTTTTTATATTCTTACTCTTCTGCAATAATAAATAAGTCGTTTTCAGGTGAAGATGTAAAATCAGGTCTTTCAGTTCCCAGGCAGAGTGCCCAGCCATCGCACACTATTAAGAAAATGTGAGCAATGCTACTGTCTTCTGCTCTTAATTTTCTACCTTTTTGAGCTTCTTGCTGTCCATGGTCATGGGCATGGGCTAAGTACATCTCCCAGACTAGTAGACACAAATTTTAGACCCATAGATGCCTGAATTTATGAATTTTAGCTAGAGTTGGCATGCATTTACAGAGCTGAGGAAAGCCATCAAATGAACAGCCAACTCAAAACATCCCAGGATGATTTTTTTCCAGGAAGAAACAGAAGTTCTCAGGGACCATTAGATATGGGAAGTGTTACAGTGAAAATTATTTTGTAGCTCTCATGTTTGGACTCTGCTTAAATTTTGCCTGATTTGAATTTTGGATGTCTGAGTGCTTTTTTACCTCCCTAAATAAGGACAGATGGAGTATGTCTGGGGAGAATTGCGGAAAACAGCATTAGTACTTTTACATTGCAATAGAATGTTTTATGTTAGAAATTCCTTCTCATATCTATGAATGAATTGGGTTTTTTACCTTCCTTTTAATTAATAGTGTATTAGGACCCAAAGGAGTTAATGCTCTAAAGGTGTAATAGGCACTGAATTTTAAAAATTAGTGGATATACAAATTCGATTTTTTAAGAAAGAAAAGATAATGCAACTAAAAATGTATTTTAGTTCTTTGACAAATGTAGATTAATATTGAATTAAAGGCTTCCTAGAATACTAATAAATATTATTTGATAAATTCAAATTATGCTTGAGATTCATACAGTAATGTACAATTACAAATACAATAATTTGTAAATCTCATTATGTTTGTCTTTAGAAATCCTTTCTTAGGTGGTGATTATAATGCAAATTGTGGAGTGGAAACTAAGTATTATCTAGTAAGGGGCTATTCTGTTTAGATTTTATGATTCTTGTTTTCTCAGATAAGTCTACTGCATTCATTTTAAAAATAAATAGTGTTACTGAGTTTCTGTGCCCATTGTGCATTAGGTTAAAGTGCTAATTTTTGATTGTTTGTTTGTTTTTAATTTGTTGTTTAATATGATACCATTTATATGTGTAAATGCAGAAGAGTGTTCTCCTTCACTCTTTCCTTCTGCTTTGAAATTTTTGTTTTCTGCACTGATTGCTTACTCTGTAGAAGTGGAAGAAAAGGTGATTTGAAATGGTGTGACATGGCTTTCTGGGTTCCCTGGCACCTCTTGTGGCCTTAATTTCTTTAGATTGGCCATGACTTTCCTTTTGAGCTGTCATCCCATCTCTTGCCAAGAGGATGATGCCCACAACTGCTCTGACACCCTTTTGTGCCAGCAGTTTTTGGAAGCACAACTTTTCCTCAGCATATGCAGCACATAATGAAACTGTCTCCGTGTCCAGGGTGGATTCCCATGGTGACAGCAATGTGTTCGAGAGAAGGTTAATTACAGTTGTGTGGGTAAATGAGGAGCTCCAGGAGCTGTGTGGTGACTAATCCCATCTACCTGTGCCTGTCAGTGAGGCCATGCTTCATTTAGGAGAGCCTATAATTCCCTATGCTTTTGAATTATGCAGCCCATGAAGCACACCTTTTACAACATCAGGACAGAGGAGATTTTATCAGTGTTATTTCAATCAGATTCGGACTAAGGCCGCAGTACAGGGCGCTGCCCCACTGACCTCTGGTCCTACAGGACTGGGGGCAGCGGTGCCCTTCAAGCAGCTCACGGGGTATTTCGTTTGGCCAGTCTGGGAGCCTGTCAGAAAAAGTTTTTCAGTTCTCACTCGATATTTATTGCGAAGGTTTCCTCTGATTTCAACAGCAATGTAATGTCAAAATTCATAACTGTTCTTGAAAACAGATAAACAGAGAGGTAACAGCCTGAGGTTTATGAACAGCCAATGTGTTATCCCTTCCTCCCTGCTGGAACCCATCACCAAGAGACTGTAAGGAGCTGGTACAGAGAGTGAAAAGTTTCAGACCAAATCCTTACAGACTTACTAGAATCCATTTTATTAGTATCTGACAACAGATATGAGAAAGTGTAATCTTTGTATCTGCCCTGCAAAGGTATCAATGTATGATGAATCTATTGAGAGAAAACTCTGAAACCCCTTGGAGGGAAATCTACAGCTGTCATCTTTAAGCTGTAACTAAACTTTTCAAGGACAAAAGGGATTGAATTGTCAGGTGAAGTTTAATAAATGCATCTTATCTTTCAGTTAGTTACCTTTTTCATTTTCACTTGTCGAGTCTCATACCATGTCTTGAAATGAACCCGTAAGGATTGTTGAGTCCAGCTCCTGGCTCCTTGTAGGACTACCTGTATCCAAAGTCTTTGTTACACTTCTCACCATAGTGAATTTCTACAACTCTTTTTTGGAAATAAAAAACTGATTCAGTGGGGTTTTTTTTTTGCTTTTATACTGTAAAATGTAGGTAAAATCCTTAGTCATGTATCGAGTAAAACAGAGGGGTTTTTGAGGCAAGAGGCAGCCTGGGAATGTATTCAGATAAGGCCCTGGGATACTATTCCACCATTTAGTCTCAGCATGGATGATACCAGAGAGGAGCGTATATTGCAGGGTTTGTACACAATGCTGCCCACCTTTTATCATGCTGTGACTTTATTTACAAAGAAATGTGGAAGGAAAAGCAAATACAGTTGAGACAACAGAATGTGTGCTGAACTTAGGAATGCTTTTATCCATTCTCTTTTTATTGCTTTACCTACTTTGATTTTATGCCTTTCAGAATAGCATCTATCTGTCTGTAGGAAGTGCATTACTGTTTGTTTCTGACACTGTGCAAGTGATAAATACTAACAATATTTCCCCAGACCTGCAGTGAGAATCAGGAATATTTAGAGAAATTTACTCAGCAAAACAGAAAAGGCCTCATACAATGATTGGAATTTTAGGCTTTGGAAGACTGTAGTCACAGTTTGCAAATGCATTTGCAGATTTCCTTGTGAAAAAATTGAGAAGATGCAGAATGTTAAATTGCATGCACAGAAATGTTTTTCTTTTTTTGTTTCTGTGGGTGTTTTAGGTTTTGGGTTTTTTTTGTTGTTGTTTTTTTGTTTTTTTGTTTTTTTTACAAGGAAATCTGTTTTATAGAGATCATCTTTTAAATATATCTACTGTTAAATGAGATTTCATGCTGGTTATTTCTTACTCCAAACTTAGATTATTCCAGTGATGGATGCAGAATAGTTAGATATTCTGCTTCCAGTGTGATGAAGCCTTGTGAGATGTGATAGCTGTTCATCAGCAGGGATAGCCTGCAAAATGTTTGAAGGATGACAGAGGTCACTTTCTAAAAAATCTGTCTACATTCTGTCAACATTTTTGTGTATCCACTTAGTTTATACTGCAGCATTTGTGTTTGCTTAGTCCTAAAAAAAATAAAAATAAAAGAAAAAAAGGCAAAAAAGGCATAGAATTAATAAGAGGTAGATGCAGGGATATTTTCCCTAATTTTATTTTATTTTCCCAATACCATGTTCCCTTGCACAGAACAAACAAGCTCAGACAAAAGATCCAAGTAGAAGACCATGGAAATATCAAGGAGTCGGATGGGAAGTTATTATTTTCAGTAATTGTTACTGCAATAATCAGCGTTAGTCTCATTGTAGATAACATCTTGGCAGGGTGTTCTCGTCCCTTGCGAACAGAGTCAGCCTGATCTTTGAGGTGACAGGGAGGTGAACAGTAATAAATACAGCATCTGCATGTGAACAAAACCCGTGAATGAAATAATGCCATTCCCCAGCTTTAGTTTGGTATCTGGAGAACAAATGTAAACTCTGTGTTGAAACAACCTGGGCAAGGCACGCCATGGGTTACTGCTTTGGTGGATAATGTAGATGCAGTGTTGAAGTAATGCTTTTGGACAGCTAAACCAGTATGTAAAAAAATTTTGTATGGTCTGTCTAACAGTAATTTTATTTCCAAAAGCCTTGAAAGTTTGCTTGGGGGGACAGGAAATGTCCAGTGGGGGAAAAAGCACTATAGCTGTATGCTGTAATGATAATAGGGAGTGACTTCAAAGGCAGGGACCCTCATCTGTAGGTTTTGACCCAAAGCTCTGCTTGCCCTTAGTAAGGTTTAGTCTCCAGACTTACATGTAAAGGCTAGAAAAGCACATATGTTTATGCAAAAGACATGAACATTGGCTGCTAAGTAAGTGTCTGGCCTGCTGCCATCTTTGGGAAATCTACTACAATAGCGTATGTTGGCGAGAAAACATGTTTATGTAAATGACCAATTTGTCGACAAGGAATGCTGAGTGGGATTTGTCTCGTCTGAGCATGCCTGAGGTTAGAAGACTGGAAGATTAGGCTCGTCAATAGTAATTACTCTGTCTTCTCCCAGCCCTTGCAGGGAAAGAATGATACCCTGAGCTCTTCACTGCTCACTACCTGCTGCCATGTGATAATTGCTTTGGCTCAATCAAACCTTAATTAAAATGTTATTGATAATTTGTCTGGAAAAGCAACACTTGCTCACATTTCTTAATGGGAGGTCAAATCATGTCATCCCTTACCTTAATCAGCTAAAACTTCAGTAGAAATGAATTAAAATTTACTGTGGTCTTTTTGCTTTCCTGTGGACATGTTGGTCAGTAATGAAGGGTACAGCACGATATGTAAGGACACGCAGGGATGGCATGGAAAAAAGATGTGTATATATACAGATAACACTGCACAAGTAGGATAACATAACAATTGCTTAGCAACTATAGCTGAGCTAAGCTAGCTTAGTGATTTTAGTTCTACATCACTTAAATGAATTTCTCTTAGTTTTTAGTTCTGAAGTGTGACGATAAACAATTTTTGCGTAGTGTTCCAGTAGGAAAAGAAACCCCATCGAGCCATACAGTAAAATTCAAAACTGCTCAACTTACCTGAGTGGAACGGAATACATATTTCAAGGGATTTTAAGGAAAAATCACTGAGGTTGACTTCATTCAGGTCACTTCATGAGCAAAGACTTTCTAAATTGCAGAATGTTTCTAACATATAATTCTCTATTTGGAACTTATAATGTGTAGAGTTAATTCACTAATGTATTTCAGGTTCATTTGATTTGCTGAAAATTATAAATAAATTTTGTGTTTGCAAAGCAGGTACATTTTATGTGATTTCAAATTTGGTTGCCATGTTAGACCCGACAACCATTTGCATTTTTTTAAATCAGTAGTAGATGCATGTAGATGTTATAGATGCAAGTAGTTGTAGAAATCTTGCTGCCTTCCTCTGTGACAACTCTGAGTCACATGTCAGAGAACATCACCGTTTGGATCAGGTCTGTACCTGAAGGGAGGAATATACCTTGGCCAAAAGATCAGTGTGTGCAATGGTGCCAGTGTAGAACAGGGTTTTTCTAATAGCTATTATTATTCCATATACTTGTTTTAATTTCTGGTTGAAAAAACCCTTTGGAGGAAATCTGTTGTTGGCAATGCCCAGTATGCCTTTTGTGCAATCTTTTAACAAATGTGTTATTAACTATCTTTGCTGGATATGTTTTGGTAAACTGTGACTAGTTTTTGTCCAGCATGTACTGGTCTTTTTCTGAATAAGTATCCTGCAAACTGTCTGCACCTGCACCTGTTTTTTCTGTGGGTTTTCACATTACATGGTAGCTACTTTGTGGATTTCTGTACTGTGGTATTTTTGTTCTGAGGCTTAAAAGAAACTTATTTTTTTAAATATCCACAAAAGATCAGTGGCTTGATTATGAGCTTGATGGAACTGGTGTGTTTGGTTCTGTAAAAAGTGGTGAAGTAATATCTGACTAGCAGAGGTATTGATGCTGCAAAAAAATATTAAATAGTACACTATTAAATTTCTTCCAATACTTGCACATGAAGGACAAGTTCAGTTAACCGCAGTTGTCAAAAGGTACATCCTTATATGTGTAATTTTTTGGGGAAAAAAAGGCCAAACTAGCACATTAACTTCAAATTAAGTTTATTCAGAGCGTAGAAGTGCTTTGAAAAGCTAAACAATTGTGCCCAGGAAAAGCATTGTCTAGGTTGTGGTCTGAGACACTATTGTCAATCATTCATACTATATTGATTTTAGAAATTTTGCCAGCTGTTATTTTAGAAGACACAGATTTTAATTTGTAGAGTGATTTTCCTCTTAAGCCTCTGTCTTCACATCAAAGTCTTAACATTCTGCTTGCTTTCATGATTGAGGGAAATCTCTCTGGGAAATTTATCCCAGTATATATCTACCAGATCGGGTGGGGATTTTCTTTGCTCTCAGAAGTAGATTATGTAAAAGGCCTAAATTGAGTCTCATTAGCAATAGGTATTGGAAGGCCAGTTTCCTCATTCTCTCTCCACCAATAATTAGCAAAAAATGTTCCTACAATCTCCACTATGCTTTTGTGGTCTATTTTTTGTAGCTGACATGACTGAAATACACTTCACACTTCAGTGTTTCTCCCCATTATCAGCGTGTTGTACAAATCATTAAAAGCCCCTGTCATTCCCCTTTATCTTTGTGATTAGAAAGGTATCATCATCATCATCATCATCATCATCATTTTTACACAAAAGTGTAATAGGCAGGAAAGTGAAGAGGCTTCTTCACTGTGATTCACTGGCAGAGAGTCAGCCCCAGTTAATGACAGCGCCTGGAGTAGGATGGGTGCTCGCTGTGCTGCTGAAATGTGCTGCCTTGCTGGGAGGAGAGGGAAGAAAGGATTTAATAAGAATTGCTCGGTGGCCAGAGGCAGCTGCTTTAGGAAATGAGGCAGTATTTATTGCAAAGTCCATGTAGCTGTTGTATTTTCTTGCCAAAGAAGTGAAAGCATAAACATTCAGCCAGATTTCTATTTATTTGTATGCAGTTAAGGGGACTATGCAATCTGTTTGGGGCTAAATCTGTGAACAGAATGGCCATTTTTAGTTGCAAGACAGCTTCCTTCTCCATCAAATTTCTGTAATTCCTCATTGCACTAGTTCTACTTTCCTGTTTTGAATCCACCTAGCAGGTAACCAGTTTCCAGGCAGATTTTTTGAAAGTGGTTTTGTTTCAGCTATAGTGAGACCCCCTTTTTAAGTACAAAATCCGTTTGCATGTCAAATGTATTTTGTGATCCCACTGAAGTCCTGCCTCAGCATTTCTTCCAATACATACTTCAGTATTGTCACTGATAGTTGAAGAAGTAAAGAAATGAAGACTAATGATATATCAAAATTGAGTACTAGAAGCTGGGTTGAAAAATAAACATTTTTAACTCTTCCTGTAATCTGTGTTTTAGATACAGTGCATTTTGCTTTTTAATGAGTAACTTTTATTTTCTCACTAATGTGACACAATTACTCCTCTTTGAAAGCAGCACTACTCCATCTTCTCCTTAACTCTTCTGAGGACTGTATCCTTGGTAGCTCATGTTCATTTGCTCTCTTGCCTGTCTAGTCTGTTTTTAGACTTAAGCCCACTTAAGCCCACTTAACCAGTTTACAAAAGTTTGTCCTCATTAGTTTTATGATCTAAATTCTTTAACATTTGAAATGTGAAGCACATGTATGGTGCCTTGGGCTCATCTGGTGTAATTTGTGTTTCTTTGTGATTTTATTTTTCCAGCTAAAACTGGATGAGGAAAAAACCTCAATGACGTGTGTGTCATTGAACAGAAAAGTGAAGATGGAATCCAGAACTGATGTTCTCTTTTTAGTTTAAGCACAAATCAAACCCAGGCTAAGATAAAAAATGACCAACCATAAAGGGTTCCTTTTTTTGCCCTTAATATTCTATCTTATTGTGTATCATCTACACTAGTTATAAAGAAAAAATATATTATGTAAATGATAGCTTAGCATAAATGCTTTCCATTTAGCCTGTTACTTTGCGATTCTGTATTATTAGTCTGACACTTTTGTGTCTCATCATAGTTTGACCAATGTGACATAAAAGTATTAGCAAATTTCTTGAAGCTGCATAATGTGTTTTCTGTAGAAGATAAGCCTCTCAAGTGTGTACCATATTAGTAGAGAAGATCTGAAGGAGAGTACAAAGCTGTGTATGGTGTTTTGAATTCTAGTAGATGAGAAGCCCTAAGGACTTTGTATAGTGAAATTTTATCATCAAAAACATTATCCAGCTGAAATTCTTCACAATGCCCATATACCATGTAGCTGCAGTTGTCAGATAATACAGCATCCATCTATTTCAGTCCTTGACAAGCTTGGATGCATGTGAAAAGTCAAAATAAAGTAAATGAAATCAAGTAGAACCTCCTACCCTGGGAGGTTCCATAATTATGTAGTTTAAAGTCAGAACTGTTTCCTAAAATTGCAATCCTGTCTTTGTGCCAGGATAGCATCCCACACTGTAAGTCACAGTCATCCAAATTTCTGTTATAGTGAAATTAATAATTTTCTTCCTGGCAGTTTGTGAGAATAAGATCTTAGACAAGGATGTGCAGTGGGGCACAAATATATTTATTCAAGTACTAATCATGTTTGTTTTTACTAGCTGCTCAGGGTTGGAAGTTGCCTTTATTGATATTTTTGAAATAGTGTTTAGCTTGCAGGTTATGTATATAAGCTTTTCAATAACTCCTACTGTAGTTATAGTCAGCTTTTTGTGCTCCTTCTAATAGGCACATTCGTTCCAATGAATCAGAGATACAGATATTCCAATTTTTACAGCAGTGTTCTCCTGCCTAAGCTCCTTACCTGTTGTACAACTGTCTACTGAAGAAATTTTAAAATTTCCCAAAACAGTCGTCACTGAAAGGGAAGGGAATGAAAAATTGTTGAGATAAAAAGGAGTAGTAGAAAGAATGTGCAGAAATGGACAAGCTTTTCTTATTGCTCTTCTTTCAAAGGTGTTTTATGTTCCTCCAAATATTTCTTACTTTTTCAACCTGGTCTCTAGTTGAAAGTTTGTTTTCAATAATTGATTTTTTGGCAGGGAAACCCTAGATAACATGACTTATGTTTACTGTAGGCATCTGTTTGATAGTAAGTCCTGCTAGAACACTTTAAAGCATTTCAAATACCAGATGGCTGGAAGAGTTTTCAAGGGAACTTTTGTTTTTTGAACCTGGACTCAGGTTTTCTCAGTCCTATTGTTCTGGTTCATGAATTCTGAAAAAAGCTTTGGGGAGGTACATAAGGACAATGCTACTTAGTTTAATGTACATAGTAATTGAAGTTTTCTTTTCTGTGTACTAATATTTAAAGAGTCCCAGAGGTACTTCATGATTTTTGAATTTTGTGGCAGTTGTTTGGTCATTTGGGAAATAAATGCTGAATTTTCAAACTGAACCTGAAGAATTTAACTATGTTTGGCACAAAGTGATATGCTTCAATGTATCTTTTTGTGCCCTTTAAGAAAAGGCTGTGGTTTTACTCCATTTTTAATTTCAGGAAATGCTTTTCATGTTAAGGATTTCTGCCATTGGTTGTTTGCAAAAAAACCCAAATCCAAATCCAAAATCTCAACCCCAAATATTTCAGTAATATCAGAAGTTTTTTTCAAAGTTCAATCGTAGAATCACAGAATGGTTTGAGTTAGAAGTGACTTTTCAGATCATCTAATTCTAGCCCCTCTACCATAGGCAGGGATACCTCCCAGTAGACCAGGCGGCTCAAAGACCTGTTCAGCCTCGCCTTGTACACTTCCAAATATGTTATTTCTTTTATGAGTAATTGATTTAGCTCTAAAGAAAAATGCCCTTATATTAGGACTTCACTAATTTAATATTACCTTCATTTTGAGTTTTAAAAATTTCATTAAATAATCACAGTAGAAATAGCACTGAGTCACACTGTTTGATTTTTCTGTTGCTCATCTTAATTAACCATGACTATGAGAATTTTGGCTGAATGACTTATCAGAATATGTAGCAGTGGAAAAGGTATGCTTAGATACCTTAAAAAAATATATCCTGTGTTTACTGTAATCTATAATAATGACAAACTTTAGAAATGCATAGGATAAAACATGCTGCAATCAAATCAAGTGCTCTGGTCCATTCAGTAATGATTTAGATAAAATCTTCATTTTTCAGAGCATAAGCATTGCTTCAAAAATATTAGAAATGGTTTGATGAAACTGCAAGGAGCCTTGAACATTTTGTCCTCTCTGTGAGATTTGCTGTAATACACTGTCTGTTGTAAGCAGAACCAGAAGTAACAGGAATGTTTTAAACAGCCAGAGGAGTTGGAACATCCGTAAATAATCGAGAGAATGAAACTGACCTTGACTGAAGTTTGGGTTGTTATGTGGTCTCAAGTTAAACAGAATCTTATGTTTGGCTTTACTTATATGCGAGCCTGATTCAAAGCTGAATCTTCCCGTATCCTCCACTGGGATTTGAATGGGTTTCAGATGAATCTCCCATGGCTGTTATGAAGGTTAATAAGTTAATGTTTGTGCGGTGCATAGAAAATGTGAGGTAATCCCTACTCCGTGAATATGCTGAATTTAGAAGCAGCTGTAGTCTGAGTGTAGATGGACAGAAGGAAGGGTGAAATGTTGAGGCAAGTTACATATCTACACAGTGATGTCTGTCATATGAATCAGGAATTTATCCTGCTGTGTCTAGTGGTAATTGAGAAGCAATAGCCTCTTTAATCTTCCTCATCCAATAAATCTACCTTGTCTGAAATTAGCCTTCCAAAAAATTTAATGAGCAGTAGCCTCTAAGCAGACAATTGTTTCACGCTCCTTGTACCACATGAGTATGGTCTTCTGTTCTTTAATAAGGATGAACTGTATCTTTGGAAAAGAAGTTACTCGCTTTCAAAGAATATATAGGCAAGATATTGTTGGATTATTATTGTTGGAATTCAAGGTGAATTTTTACCCACATGTAGGCTAACTAATGATGCTAGATGTGAATTTTGTCTTACCTAAGCTATTCTAGACTTTCAAAAATTTGATTATTTTTCAAAAGACTAGCTGTAAGAATAAAGTCACATCATGGGGATACTTTTGGGTTAGTTCTTGTAAAAGGCAGTTTGTTCCCTAAGTCAAATAAATGCAACCCCATTGCATTTGGGTTCCCAGTTATAATATGCCACATTTGAAGGATTCCCTTTGTTGGAGGAAGTCAAGAAGGAAGGATAATGAAGATGGGAGAGGGCTGGACTTGGAGAATATGCAAAGGAAACTTGTTCTTTCACATGGTGGTTTTGTGTTTAGAATAGCAAAAACTGATAGTGTTCTTGGCTGATAGAACAGTCCCTATGGGCATGTTAAAAGAGGAAAAATGTGGCACATTAATTTTCACTTAGTGAGTACTTTTAAAGTTGTTTGGCTTCTTGCTTTCTCTGATCCCTCCATGTAGAGATTACCTTAAGAACCTATAGCATCAGAAAAAATAATTGTTTAAACAAATTATAAATCTGCTTTTGCTTGGAAGCAGACATACTGTTAAATTTTGCAGCAGTAAGCCATTAATTCCTTCCTTTTTGTTGTGGAGCTTTTTTTTGTGTTTGTCTTTTTGGGGTTTTTTGTTTGTTTTTTTTTTTAAAGAGAATATTGTTTCCAAATGGTTATTGCCTTGGTTTATTACCTGACATTTCCTAGCCTCACTTTTTCAGTGAGGTTACAATTGAGATCAAGGAGGGAAGCGAACTTTAGAAGTAAAAATCAGGGACAGCTGCAAGGTATGCTTTACAGCCAAAGAGGATCACTCATCATCTCTGCTTCTAAAAGCCATGGGGTAGCTTCTGTCCTATACATGTCTTTGAAGAAAAATATAAAGATAGCCAAAGATGCTGAGAAGCATTCTTTTAATCCTGCCTCTTCCACCAGCGATTGAACACAAGAGCTTAGGGAATGTACGGAAGTGCTGTAATAAATAAACATATTTGGCAGTGGATAAAGTTGACTGGACACATCTCCCTCCAGAGATGAATAATACAGCCCTGTCCGGCAGCCAAAGGGGCCAGTTAAGAATGATCTAAACTGTCTGGAGCCCCCAGAAGATATTAACAATTGCATTTAGTGCTTATGTAGCACTTCCCCAGTGTTTAACTGGATTACTGGAGGGTTGTAACTTAAAGGCTTCTGGTGACTTAAAACACAAGAATAGCTGAAATGTATTTTTAAAAAAAATGCCCACGAAGTAACACAGTGTTCCCTGCCTAAGGCTCCAGCTCTGCATCAGGAGCACGATAAAGAGCAAACATAACCAGAAGGCAGAAACCTCCTCCTCCTTTTGGATGCATCTTAGGGCAAGAGCACGCAAACAGGAGCAAAAGAAAACACTGGTGCTCTCAAACTTCAGCTTTGCCAAATGTGAAGCTTGTTATGTACAGTGTCCAACAAGTCATATACTAAGCAATCAAAAAAAACCCCAGAGATTACATCATATTGATTGCAATGGTAGATACAGAACTTTTTCAACATGATAATAAATTAAACTCAAGTTATTTTTATTCAAAATGTAATCTGACCCTAACATGTTTGTAAAAAGGGCCAATAAGGAAGACATTAAATACGGCTGAAATAAAGCCAGTCTATGTGAAAGGAGAAATAGGTCACAGTCTGTAAAGTTGAGAAGAGCAGCCAAAACTTTACTTTTCCATTAAGCAGAAGTGAAGAAATTGGTAAAGGATTTTGGTGGTAAAAGGTAAGAATCCTCTCCCTGGGTTCCCTGCAGGCTGATTGAGCTAAGAATTGTCTAGTACAAAACACTGAGGACAGATCCTAAATAAACCTCCTGATAATGTGAGGTACAGACAAGGTAGCAGAGGTTTGAAGCAAGTCACAACACACATCTTTTGTGACACTTTAACAGCAATGCATTATTGCCAGCAGATACCATGGCAATAGAAAATAAAATGCACAGATAGCAAAACTATGGGATCATGCTGCATGTGTTGTTAAAGGGATAATCCTAATATATGTGGTTGTCATTAAAATTCCCTAATATTTCCTAATGTGGGACTTCCTTTTCTGTTGCGTATAGTTCGGGCTGGCTTTAGGTTAAATTTAGACTGAATTTATTTTCCATACCTGCAACTTGATTGTTTTAATATTAGGCAATAAATGGTCTTTGAAGATTAGGTATGGATCTTTTTCCAGGGAATGAAGGAGGAATGTGGGACTATGCAAGAAGGAAGGGAACACATGCTCAAAGACTGATTTGGAATCTATATCTGAAATTCTGAGCCAAGATTGCACAAGCAACCTCCGTGTAAGTTTTGGCAATTACAGCTCCAGCATTTCTGGTCCGTATCTCTGGGACAGGAGGGCTGGAATATTAGGAGCTGAATAAACACACCTGTGAAAACAAGTGTGGTTTTATTGTAAACAAATAACATGTTGGAGCCCAATTTCAGTGACTTCAGCTGTGCACATTAGCATCTGGCTCCAGGAGTAAACTGGAGTCATTGGATCTACTCATAGAGAAAGAGGTCAATCATTGTGAGTGATTGTAGAGAAGTGGTTCTCTAGCACTAGACCAGACAGAAGATCTGGCAATAAGAAAAATTGATGTTTTCATTGTTTCTTTCTGATTTTGACTTCCAGCAAATTCTGCCAAAGATAGTAGGAATTCATAGGAAAGTGGAGGGAATAAATACTGAGGTAGCATATCAAGATTTGCTTTCTTTTGGTAAACGTAAAAAAGATGTATTGTGATGCTAAGAGCACACTGCAAATACAGCAACACACAAACCATGTGAGCAGGTATGTGCATGGCTGACCAAACAAATAGAATTGTGCTCGGTCAACCTGATTAAATGGTGACACTTTATGTGTTTCTTTCCAGCGAGACATGATGTGTGGTTTCATCATGCCACATTACATGGGCTAGTAATCAACCTAGATGTGCTTTAGGTAGAAGAAATCAAGATGTTCTGTTGTAAATACTAAGGAAAATATATAGTAACTGTATTTCTTCTTGATATTTGTGCATCTGTTTTTCTGTCAGGTGAAATATGTTACATTTTATAAACATCCAATCAGTATCCAATCAAATGTGCATTGAAATTTTATCTTAATCTTAGCCTTTTCTATTCTTTGCAGCTTGATTTCTTAGCTCTTCTTCCAAAAATGGAACCAGAAGACAATACTTTGTTTTCAGCAACAGTTTTCAGTGGTTTTATTTGTATGTTTGGAACATGTATGTATAAAAGTGTATAGATTTCTGAGCACAAAAGTCTAACCTATGTCCATAGTGATGATGAAAATTCAGTGGTTGTTTCAGTAAACATGTACATGAGATGCAGTCCCGTATCTCCATCCACTTGCATGTGTAATTATGCATGCAGCTTATTAAAAATTAAGTCATTAATTATGGTTACTCTGTCACTGACAAAATGGTCATTCATCTTGATGCTTCAAGAGCCTGCTTGACAGTATGTCCATTTGTATAACAGAGTTAGCAAGTTTATAATTGCAAAAATGCTTCAGTCCCCAGGTAGTTGGGAGAGCTGATAAATGGTAGCTAGTGCAGGCAGCACTTTGGAAGCATGAGCACCTGAGTTTTCCTGGGCTGAGCTCAACTGTTAGGAGCATATCTGTCTTTTGGAGAGCTGTCATTTGCTTAGTTTCACTTTTTGGAGAGTTTTGTACATGAAAAAGGCGCAGAAAAATAACGTTTCCATGTCATAGTGCGTAATCAAGGTGTAAAAAACGTGAGAATACTCTTGGTTTTTCTTTATAACTAGAGGAATTTTATTAAAAGGCTTAAGATAACCAATGTTTTTGAAGAGTTTTTTACTGGAAAACTTTCCTCTGCTGTAAATCAGCAATCGCCAATGCTTGCATTTGTGTAATTTTCTAAGCAATTTGACTCAAACATCGCACAGAGATATTTTCACACTACTAAGAGAAACTCATAATTTTTGTGATTTGAATAATACTGTATCTTCAATATTCTAATATTCTTTTTTTTTTCTAATGTATATAGGATACTGAGTTCACTGTTGCAGTTTCCCATATTGAAAATATTCATAATAGTGTTATGATTGAGTTCCTTACACTCAGGTGTCATAGTTGCTTCTCTTTATTGCTGCTGTATATCAGGATAATAGACTGAAGATTTATTTCTTCAATGATTTTTCAGTCTGTTTATGAATATGCTGAAGCATTTTACATTCCGTGCAGTCCAATTGTGTTCTTCTGAACTAGTTATTATACAAATCCAATGTTAATTTCACTGTCTGCAAGATTTTTGAATTGGTGCTATTTCTCAGCTTGTTTGGTGTCAGGTATATTACTGAATGTGGTCTTTGCAGAAAACTATTTTACAACATAATTAGAAATTTAAAAGAGAAACAAAAATTGTACAAATGCCCAGTGCCTTGGTGGAGGGTGTGTCGAAATTATACTTTTCATGAGATTTTCTAGTAAAAGTTTCTATTCAATGGTGGAACCTCATAGCAGATCTCACTAGGAAGAGGTTGGTGTCTTAATTTTCATCATCCACACAAGTCCTTCATATCCTACCACGAGTCTGAGGGGATATCTTGCCAACTGCCAATTCCTTTTTCCCTTGCTACTATAAAATGGTGTTAAATTTAAGGATGTTCTCCGTGGATTGAACTCAAACCTTACACAAAGCTTATCAAATGATGAATTTTTCTCTGGAAATTTGGTGGGAAAAAATTGGTTTAAAAGTTTTAAATCTATTTCAAAAACGGGCTTCAGGCACACTTCATTCTTGTCTTCCATCCTCTTAATAACTGATGACATGAATCCTTATTTTTGTTTATTCAATGGGTTTTTTTCTGACACCTTGATTAAAATTGTGAAATAACAATGAATTCTCTTGGAATGTATCTGCACAATGTTTGGTAGTAATCATGTAATCTGTCTGATTCCACAGGCTGATTACAAAAGCAGGTGTTCGGACTGATTACATGAAACAGCTTCCCTTCTGCAAATAACTGTCATTAAGGAGAAAATTGTGCTCCATGCTAGTTTAAAACCAAAGTAATTCCATTAAAATTAATGGGAAGTCTTTGGATTTCAACCAAGATAAGTTGTTCAGTGAGCAGTTCAGATGGAAAGCTGACAGCCATACGTGTCTGTGATCTTACTGTATTTTTTTCCCCCCCAGCTGTTTTCCTAAAGCCAGAGAGAATGTTTTGGGGTGGTTGTGCAGAGTTAATTTTCTGAGATACAGACTAAAGAAAGGAGATATGTAAAGTGGATTTTTTTTTGTTTGTTTGTTTTAAAGAGTAGGAATTTCAAGTCTGGTATAAACAAAATATTTCACTTTGTTGATGTAATTGATGGCACTGAAAAATTGCTCAAAAATAAGCTTCAGGCAAAATATATAGCAAACTTCATGGGTCCCATTTATTTGCCACCACTGCCTCTGCAATTCCTAATGTGGTTAATGCTCTTCCTTGACAGCTGATGAATTTTCTTCAGCTGAAATACGATTCCATTAATGTAGAGATGAATTGAGGCTACTAATGCTGTCCCAATATCTTCTGATAAGACCTGCAGTATTCATACACCACCCCATCGTGGATTTGTTTGCTGTGATGTTGAGCGTTATGGTGTTAGTATGACTCTCACCAGCCCCTCTTGATCTTTGGATTGTTCAGCTTTTTCAGATTAACTACATTTTACAGGAAAAGAGGACATGTACAGTGAACTCTGTCTAGGAAATAAACTTGCCCCATTTTGAAAATAAATTTGCACCATTTTGAAGGTTTAGATCACAGTTTTTATATGACAAGTATAGGCAGCATAATATTAAAGTGGTAATTATCAAAGATCTGGGGAAAATCCTGCAACCCAGCAAAATTATGCCAGTGTGAAAATGATGCTAGAAATTTACAATACTATTACATGCTGTTTTAGCAGTGTTGCTCTCATGAGAGACTGTTGTAGTGGTCTTTTCTAGACTTAAAAGGTATGAAACTGTGAGGCTTTTATAGTTAGGAAAAATACAGCAATTGCCCCACATTTTTATGGTAAATGAGTACCTCTTAAAATTGTTTGGTGTCAATAGTTTATTGCATAACTGACTCAGCTGTTTACATATGGGTTGCAGACTGCCTTTTAGATCAATTCCTCCAACAAATGAAAGCCTCATAATAGATATGTTTGAGCACTATCAGGTGCTCAGAGTTAATATAAAGACACACAGCAAAACATTTCTAATTTTTTATATGGCTTCATTGTCTTTTTTTATGTCACAGAAAGTGAGATAAGAGGTTTTTCAGTTACCTGGCCTTCTGAAGCATGCCCTGCATTTGAACAGGAGCAGAGCTTAATGCTATCCCATTGCAACCCCAGTTCACTGCACAGAGACCAGCACTGTCGTGCTCTGAGCACAGCTGAGTGGGTTCTCGTGTCTAATCTGTAAGTTCACAACCCACTCTACAAGTGATGGCTTATCAAAACTTGATTAAGAGGTAGAAGCTGCAGAGGCAGGATAGGAATCTCAAATGTTACCGCTTTTGAACTCTCTTGAAACCCCTGGTGGCAAATATCTGATAGCAGAGGGTTGCTATTGCAAAGCCTTGGACAGGTCCGGTACAGGGCAGTGGTGCACATCTGTGTCAGCTGTGTATCAGTAGTGATACCTGCCTCCCAATTAAACTTATCTCTCAAGTTTTGTAGGTACACACCACCTTCATAAAGCTCACTAAGCTAGAATGTGCTGTGCACAGAGCTCGGTAAAAAGTTGACTGTCTTGCATGATGCTGTGCTGGAAAGTTACTGATGGAGGATCTGTAAAGGTGGGGGGTGAAGAGGGGAAGAGAAAAACACTTTAATAAATCCTCTTGATTGTAATGAATGTTGATTGACTGTGTAAATTTTAGGTAGGTTTGAGTTGGAGTAAATGTCAAATATAATTCAGTTCTCACAGCAATGTGAAAAGAACTGTTACTTTCCTTGGAGAAAACCTGACAGCCCAACTTTCTTAAAGGGCTTTTCTGTCTTGCTCATTTGTTCTCTCTTTTTAATGAAGCCTTTCACAGTTGACACTTCCCTAACAAAAGGTAACACAGGTCGTTCTATTAAGCAGAATATTCTTCCATCAGCAACATCAGAGCTGTAATCTGAGATCAGAAACTATTATTTCTTTTTCATCTGATGGAAAGGATGAATTGTTACTCATGAGAATAGTGTGGATTCTGAAGTAATGTCTCTATACTGTGGGTGCTTGGTATTAATGGCACATGTTGAAAACAGACATTTATCTGCCATAAAATATATACATATATGAAATGTGTGGTATTAAGTTCTTGAGTGAAAAATACCCAGCTCTGCAACAGACTTCACAGTTCTGGAATCCTTTTGGGAACATATTTGGGGGATGGTAGGTGAGGAGAGAAAGGATCAAAATTGCTTAGCGCCTAATATTAAGACCAGATTTTCAAGAGCTTAGAGTAATAAGTTGTGACATAATTGGAAAATTCATGGGTGTCATAAAAGGAATTGTTTTATTCTCAGCATTTTTCAAAGCCATGTCTTTGTTTACATGATGTAGTAGAAGGTAAGAGGTTTTTTTTAAAGCTGATCTTTGTTCTTCTCCATCAGTTCACAAAATGGAGAGCAAGGGTAATATTTTTCCTTGTCCTTCAGCCTATTTGCTTTTTACATTTGAAATGATAGTCAGAATCTGTTTCCTTCTCGGTGTTCACATTTCTGATCAGCTGTGATTTGTAAAGAGCTGTAGAAGTATTCAGAAGCCCTCCAGATACATCTGTTGTGTTTTAACCTTCTGGGACAGGATCACAGAATCACAGGATGGGTGAGGTTGGAAGGGACCACAGGGGGTCATCAGGTCCAACCTCCCTGCTCAAGCAGGGTTATCCTACAGCACATGGCACAGGATTGGGTCCAGAGAGTTCTCAAGCATCTCCAGTGAGGGAGACTCCACACCCTCTCTGGATAACCTGTTCCAGTGTTTGGTCACCCACACAGTAAAGATTCCTGTTATTCAGTAAAATAAATTCGTGCTATTCAGGTGGAATTTCCTGTGCATCAATTTCTCCCCATTGCTTCTTGACCTAGTGGTTGGCACCACTGAGCAGAGCCTGGCTCCATCCTCTTGACACCTTCTCTTCAATACAGGATCCCACTGTGGGTATTTCTGAGCAGACAGCCTGTATGTGTCCCAGTCAAAGTTAGAAAGAGCAGGAGTGTTAAATTTATTCCTAGCAGGGGAAGGACCAAGCCAAGTGGAATTCAAAAAATATGAGTATCCCTCCAGGGGAAATCAAGACTGGTACAAGAGCAGGGAGAGAAAGGAAGAGCAGCAGCAGAAAGTTGTAGGAGCTGGAGACTGCTTTTGACAAGGAAGACTTTTTGATTCAGGGAGCAGTGTCATGTCAATAATTCAGTCGTGTTGGATCAAGGCACATAAAGTGCTGCTCCTTGTTGAATGTTGGGATACGTGTTAATTCAGCACTGTAATGAGAATAAAGAAATAAATGTGTCTGGATAACAGGGAGCTGGGTTGAATTACTAAGAGCCACTATGGAAATGTAAAATGGTTTGCTCCTGTAAAATGTAGCAAGTTCTGCTGTAGATGTAATTAAATAAGCAAGACTGAGAGTAAAGAGATGATGAACAAGGAAAAAGATGCCTGTATTGTTCTCATGTAAGACTGACAGTATCTATAATTATTACTGAAAGCAAGGCAAATAAAGGTCCACTTTGGTGAAAATGGAGATGTTTATGTATAGAGTATGAATAGGGAAGAAAAGTTTTGTCATGATCTTTTTTGATCCATCTCTTGAGGAGATAAAAAAAATTTTGGTAGCCCAATATGAAGATATATTTTAACATTTTGCAATCATTCCTTAATTACAGTTTGTGACTTGGGAGTAGCTAGTGATGTGGTTTGAGTAATGCTGGTATTCCCTGTGATTATTCAGAAGGCAGCATGACTTGTAAGATTTCCTGCAGTTTTTTGTCTACATGAATTGTACAAATGCCACATTTTAATGGCTTTTTAATATTTTTCAAGCAGCCAAATACTGTTCTTCAAAGGTTCTTAAAATAACTCTAGTAAATACATTTGCTATGTAGATAGAAAGAAAATAATTTAAATCGTAGAATTACTTGACATGTTTCTCTGCAATGGTATATATTCACTCTTGTATTGCAACACACTAGAACTGCTTCAAGTAAGACTCACACTTGATATTCCTTCATTTTATCCATTTGCCTTTTTACAAGATGAAAATTTCAGGTGGAAATCTGTGGTACATACTGTTTTCCAAATTGCTATTCAGAATTTAAAGGATGCTGGGAACAAAAATATTCTGGTAATTCAGCAATATTTGTAAATTATGTATTTATTTATTTATTTGCAGTGCGGCTCCATAAGTATTGAAGTTCTGCTTTGTCCTTTTATTCCCTAACTCAGTGAGGGAGTCTGTCCTTGCAGAATACAAATCTTTCTTGGGATTTGGTCTAAGGGAATGCTAACAACTGCCAGCAACCTCCAGGTCTTCTCTTCCATCTGCAAGGGGTGCTCACGGTCTTGTATTCTCCAGACTACAGAAGTGTGTATATTTTAATCAAACATCAGATCAAGACTGTGCACAAATGTTTCCTTGAAAAATATTTTTAAGAATGTTTCTGTGATCAGACTGTATCCAGCCCGTATTCCATTAATTCCAATACTGACACAGAACTCAGCATCCAGAAGCACCGGTAGCTCTCAGTGCTGATGGAGTAACCTTCATTCCTGACTCAAGGAATGGTTTAAATCAACTTATAGTCAGCATGATTTGACATAAATTTGATTCCTTTTTATTGAGTATTTCAAGCACAGTGCATTCATATTTTTTAATAAAATTGTGAGTCCTGTGATTCAGGTCTTTCTTCAGAGTGGTGAGACTGCAGGTGGTAATAACTAGATCTAAAAACAGATATATTGGCTAACTTTCAGATCAGAAATGGTAGGGTGAGGGGAAATGGAGTGCTAGTACAAGTGGTAACTTCTCACACTGAATTGACTACTTCTTGATAATGTGACAGTCAGAGTGCTGGTGTGCTTGGAGGATAAAACAGCTCCTAGGCTTGAACTCTTACACCTCTGAAAAGCCAGACACTCATCACAAATTGTTTTACTTCAACAGGTGGTCATGGCGAACCTGATGCTGCAGCTTCCTCTTACATAAGGAATGATTAGTTATTTCATTAAAACCACTTCATATATTAAAGTGAAGAAGAACTGTAGAGGCTTCCAACTCTGTTTTTTTGAAAGGTCAAAATACATCTGGACTTCATTGCTTTAGCCACAATTTTTACAGTGGCAAGTGTGGTTAAAACAGATATTATAGCAAGAGATTTTATTTCTCAGGGTAAAAATTTGCATCTGTTAGACTGAGCTTCAGCAGATTTAATGGTCTTCATATTTGGCTCTGTCGTTTCTACAGGGAGCTATGAAGTTGAATGGGTAGAAGATTCACTTGCTTTATGGAAAATCTGCTTTTGAGACTCCTTTGGACAGTACAGATGTTTATTTTTCTTCATGATACTTTTTGGTTTTTGTTTAGTGGTTCCTATTTTGATTACACTATGCCCACTGCAACAACAGTCATTAAATGTCAAAATGCTGCCAGAGAAAATGAGAAGAAACTCACAGAGGATGAAACCTGAGTGGTTATTTTTCTGAGAAGTGTAAGTGGGGATATTCTGGAGTACTTACAGCAAAGGACAGTTTAATTAAGGCATATTTTTATTCCATCACATTAATCCTGCAGTGCACATAAGCATTTACCTACATTATATTGATGGGTATTATAAAGCACAGAGAGGTGAGGTAAACACTCTCCCAAGTCTTATAGTGAATTGCTGATAGAATATCAAATACAGCCTGGGATCTCTAATGCTTTGTTTTGCTGCCTGTCCCTCACAGCCACGTCTTTGTTGGAGTCCAAGAATCATATCCTGGTGAATCTTGTTTAAACTACCAATAAAGCAGTTTATCATAATATTCGGGTCTATGACCGGAGCAGTCAATTTTTCTGCTTCTTTTCTAGAGTGTAGCCTTCAGCAGGGAGCTTGCAGAGACTCAACATTCAGTAGAGCTGGCACAGCTTTAGGGTCTTGTGTTGAGAGGGAAGGCTTTGTGAGCATGTAATTTTATTACAGATCTTTTGTCGAGGAAAAGCTGCGTGGTTTTTGCTGCCGTGATCTGTGTTTGCAGAGTGCAGTATGCTTTGGGAAACAGTTATTGTACCTTGTCAGCTTGCATTATGTTACAGCATCCAGAGCAAATTGTTTTTTTACCATCACTACCTTGCAAAAGGTACCCTACACCAAACTTTTGAAGGTTTTTCCCCGTTATATTTAGCATAGTGAGTATGGATTAATAAAGGTCACAGTTGACTGTTTTGACTAAAAATAGCAGTGGAACTGGGAATAGATTAAAAAAAAAAGTTTAAGTAATTCTGAAGATCTGAAGACAAGTGTAGACAGAATATTGACATGAAGCCAAACCATTTATCAAGGGAAGATAAAGTATCACAGGATCATCCATTGCTAATGAGGTACCTAATGGGAGCTACAGACAACCAAATGCTTCCCTGGGAGCCCCAGATATGCTAAAGATACAGGGCAGCAAAAAATCACTTTAACTGCAACTTTTGATGGAGATGCATATTTAAGTTACCTATAACCTACACTGCTCCTTCTCCTCCTTCTCCTTTTTCTTCTCCTTCTTCTTCAGTGATAGTTTGCCAACTTGCAGTTCCACTTAGACATGAATAACGGAGAGAGAAGCCAAAAGATGTACCTGGGGGTTGGAGGAACAAAATATATAAATTTGCAGCCTGAGCACGGTAAACCTTGGGCACTAATGGCAACACAAACTTGAAATGCATTTTGTAACATGATCTGTATCTCATTTATGTTTCCAAAGCCTTGCAGACATGTAAAGATGTTAATATTCATTTTACTGGTAGAAACCAGAGATAAACAACCCTGGTTAATAAGTTATAATGTGAATATGGGGGTAGGCTGCAAAATTAACTTTTTTCTGTTTCTGAAAAATGTCTCAATATACGCAGACTTTTTTTCGGTGGGATTGCTTAATTTTAAAACAAGTTTTAGTTGGAAACCAAATCTGCACTATGTTGAACCTTATGGTCCCAGTTCCCTGCAAAGAGTTTATCTGCAGTAGGTGGAGGTTCCATGCTCTGTAAGAAGCTGTGGTCTAAATCTGAATGCACAAATTCTCTCAAAACTGAAAGATTTAATACACTCACTCACTTTAAATTTGTATGGGGATAAGAAAGAAGTCAACAATTGTTTTGTATTGGAAAATATTGGCAGCATGCTGAAGCTTACCAACCTGATTGGATTCTGTAGAATCCTGTACCCTGGTCAGCAGAGGGACCTGACAGACCCTGATGTCACTGAGAGAGAGAGATGGGAACCAGATGAACAGGTCTTACCTGAGGTTTGACAGGTTGGGTATGTTGTTGTTGTTGGGAGTTTGCAAGGATTTAACATTCCTCAGAAATTATACAGGCCCCTCCAAAAACATAACTTCAACTTCTTGTTTCATCCTGTTTCAACTAGCTGTTGGAAATCCGACATTTCTCAGTCACAGCATGTTTTCCAGGTGAACAGTTCAGCTTCTCAATTGCTTGCAGTGATTATTGTCTGTTAGCATGGTGCCACTTCAGGCTGTTGGGGCATGAACCTGTGTTGTTCTCTTTTACTCTTTTTCTCCTTGTCTGCAGCTACTCTAACAGCCCAAATCACAGCGAGCCTTTCATTAATACCCACAGCCATGGTTGTTTGTAAAGTCACATTCGTAGCTCCAGGATACTGAAAACTCTTCCTGGTGATAAACCTTGGAAAAGATACTCAGAGTAGGAGGCTAAGCAGACCCAGGCTTCTCTGTAGGCATAGATTTAAATTCTCTGAAAATTGTGGAAAGCATAAAAGATGCTGCAGTTGAGAATTTCCGATGCTGAGCAGTTTGCAAATCAAACCACTGTTATATCAGCAGTAGTACAGTGAATGAAATTAGTGGAGCTGCTTTCTGAATATGACAGCAGAAATGAGGGCAGTGTGTAGCTCATTTGAATTAATTTGCCATAAATAATTGTTTCTTTAAAAATCACCAAGTTCTCATTTGGGGTTAAAAAAAGGTAATTTAATTAAAAAGCACTCAGCTCCTTTTAGCACTGGGTGTGACCACACTGGCTTTTGCAGCTGTATTTGTTTACTTTTTTCATTATTGTACCTACAGGCAAAGGTATGATTGAGCTCGGCACTGTCCAGATGTGAAGCAGGGAGACAAGTCTCGCCCTGGGCAAGCTGTAATCAGGCTGACAGAGAAATGGATGTGCTGAAGCCCTTTGAAAACCTAGCTAGGACCGCAGGCATGCTGAGCACATTTTAGATGTGGGGTCTTCTTGCTGCTTTGTTTGTGAATCCTGACATCAGTATTATTTCTGCATGCCAAATCACCACCTGGATTTATACAGTTAAAACTCAGAGAAATTTTGGTTATTACTTTTTGAAACATTTTGATTTAGGATCCTTTTTATAAGCATACAATATATTGTTTATTTATCAAAGGCAAATTATTTCACATACCACAAAGGTCTCTTTGGAGGCAATTTGGGAAGACTAGCCATCCACCTGGGCAATCTTTCTTCCTGAATGAGACTTATCTTTTAATCTTTTCTCTTGGTCTTTGGGGGAGGTTCAGTGGGATTTTTTTTTTTTTGTTTCCCTGTAGGGGGGATGGTTGGGGGTTTTTTTGCGTGTGGGTTTTTTTGTAAATATGTCATTTTTGATATTTTTAGAGTTCTATAAGCCCTTTTGTTTTCAGTAAAAAAAAATAAGTTATAGTCTATTTCTCTACTAACTTTTTCTTGCCTGCTCATTAGTTCTCTCAAAGAAATGCCTAGGAGCGAGCTGATGAAGCGAGGTAGATTTGAGTGTGAGACACTGTCAGACAAGAGAATAAATAAGGTTTTTTTCCTCTTTTTTCCCCCTGACTGTCACTGAACTGTTTAACTTGCAATAAATTATCAAGAACTGTTAGTAAATTAGTATGCCACCTGGGACAGACTGTTGATTATTTTGTGATTTCTATTTACTTTTCTGGAATGGGCTGTAGTCTCAGATGAGTGCTTCTTTCAGGAAACTCACTTGAAGAAGTGACAGAAGGCCATTTTTTCTGGATATAGATTATACTGAGAGTTTTTAATTAACTTTTAATTACATGAAAGAGGCTCTTTATATATCCCAGTGTTTCATTTTTTATGTCTCATCCTTTATGGCTTGCTCACACTGGCCTCCCTCCACACAGTTAGTTGTGTTCTACTATGGCAATTTGATGGTGCTTACAAGTTTCTAAGAGCATTAGCTCAAATGCAATCAATAAAAAGTCTGTAAATATTCTTACATTTTTTATCAGAGGCTAGCCGTGGTCCAGGGCTGCAGTGGATTAAAGCATAAGAGGTGAAGAGCAAGATGTCCTGCACAGTTATACTGGAAAGGATTTTATAAACGTAAGAAAGTAGTGTCATTTACAATGCTAATGCCAACAGGAAAAAAAAAAGCCAACAACCACAACAAAAAAGCCCCAAACAAAACAAAAAAACAACCCAAAACACATTAAAAAAGTCATCAAAACCAAAGATTTTTTTTCTTCTTCATTAGCCAGATTAAGTTCTAGCTGGGCTTTGGCCCTTCTTGTTTTCTCTCTGCATAACCTCATGATGTCCTTCTTGTCCTCCTGAGTTGCTTGCCCCTTCTTCCAAAGGACAACTTTCTTCCAAATGTCATAAATGCTTCTCCAAGAACAGCAAACTTATCATTTTGTCATCACAGGTCTTTCTCTATTCCTAAACAGGTGGTCCAGCAGGGCACCTTCCCTGGTTGTCTGCCTCATCAGCTGTGTTGGGAAGTTATCTTCCACATACTGCAGGAACCTGCCTTTTAACACCACTTGGAGGACCTGTATTTTCATTCCTGTCTTTTTAGCATTGATGGGAAATGCAGAGAAGCTGTGATAAATGTAAAGTCTCATAAGACATTTGTGTTACAGCCTCAAGAACCACTGCAAAATCATCTTGTAAGTGCCAAAGCAGTGATAAGGCCAATGTTTTGTTTGGATTGTGCTTTAGATGGCATCAGTCCCAGGGTCTGCAAAATGGTCAATTTGCAGAGTTCCATCTGACTGAGATCAGAAATGGAACTTCAAGACTAACCTTGGTCTCATGTTTTTAGAGCTCTGTGTAGCTGCTTGTCTTAGAAAGGAAAATAACAATATCGCCTGGATTTTCTTTTTTCATATCAGCTATAATTCATAGCTGAATCTCTAGCAATGTTCTTGGCAAGAGAGAAAGCTCCTGAAATCTTCCTAGCTGCTTTCTGTCTCTAAATGCACTGCCAGGAACCAAGCTCCTCGACTTCCTATTTCCAGTAAAATATTATGGTAAAAACAAACAAAATAAAAAACAAATGTCTGGTTTAATTACAAATTTTTTAAGGAGGATTAAATGTTAGTAAAAGAGAGAAAAGGGTATTAGCAGAAATGTTTGTGCATTCATTTATTAATGTTTGTATTCACTTTTCAACTACTCATTAAAATGTACTGGAAAAGAGTCAAAATAACATTCTCAGAAACAAAGATTGAAACAATAACGCTTGCACCTAAGTTTTTCCAACATAGCAAATGAGCAAGAGCATGTTATTTCTATTTCTGACTTGGTCTGGGTGATGTGCAGCCCTTTCTCTCTCATATATATGAGGATATGTACAGAATCGCCTAAGGTTTAGTAATAACAGCATTCAACTGGGAAGAGACCAGGACTTGCTCCTGCAATTACACATATGAGTGCTCTAACAATGACTCAACAAAGACAGTATCTCTGACCCAACAAATATTTTCTATCAATGGGCATAAGGTGGAGCAGCCCCGGTGGGAACTAACCTCTCCCCCTGACTCCTTCATGGGCCCTAGGAATCATACCGGTAAATCTGATGTGAGTTTTCAGCAATAAATTTCAGTTATGGAAAAAAATGGTGATTTACTGTAGAAAAAATGTTTTAGACATCATCTTCAAAAAGCTCCAATTAACACCACTCCCAAATACACCCAGAGAAAACTAGGACAATGAGAACCTGGTATGTGTGTTTACTAAAACCCTGCCTTAATATCAAATGGGTACTTTACAACTGTAAAAATCTAAGCCCCAATGGAGAGAGGTTTGTTATCTGCAGTGCTGCTAGAATCAGACACAGCAGTACTGTATGCCTGTGAATATAAAAGCTCTATTCTTCAGTGAAGTCCTTTTTCTGTTAATGAGATTCACCCTAATGGGACCAAAATTACTTTAAAAGACATTTTCTTTCTGTTTTCAAGGTTTTTATTCCAGTCCATTTGGACTGGATATCAAAGATAAGGGGAAATATTTTAATAGCAAGAGCTTTTATAATTAAGCTTTGTAGCCTACATAATGGAGATATGGCCAAATTCAAGTGAAAAATAATTACTATTTTTCCAGCACTTGCCTCTGCTGCTCTGTCTCCCTTTTTTCTCTCTCTTACATTTTCTCCTTCAAAACCATGTAATCTGTTGTGACTTAAGTATGAAAGTCTTGCTCAGAGCAGCTCTTTCGCCCCGGTTTGTGTTTTCCCCTGTGGTCTAGGAGAGAAGATCTGTTCAATCTTTAGCCATATCCAGACCTCCTTTCAGGAGAGCGCCTACACTTCTCACACGGAATCAGTCGCTTCCTGCAGGATAAGCACTTTACTGACTCATTTCCTTAGTTCCAGCTACCCCTTTAGATATGGAAATGGGCAAAGCCAAAATATATGTGAGACATGTGTGAGACACATCTGAAACACTTTGTAGATGATGCTAAGACAGGCATAATGTTTATTGTTTTCCAGTCTTCAGGAACTTCTCCCAGTCACTGCGCCCTTCAAAGCTCTCAGCGATTAGAGTCAGCTGCTTCAGCAGCTTTGGAGGTGGTCCATCTGCTTGCTTGACCTTGTGTGTGTTTGCAAATGAGTGTATACACACATATACACACAGACTTCCCACCTACAAGTTCCGAAAATGCAACTTATTCTTTATAACTTGTAACAGAGTCATTAAATACTTTGGTCTGCATAAGAAGGGCCCTATAAAACTGGGAGAGAGAGGAATAGATGTGCTTGAAGTTGATGGCTCAGCTGGTGTTAGGGATGACTTGGTCTCATTATGGGAAGGCCTTTGCCTGTTGAAACACCTGATGCGTGTTTGGGATTGGAGGGGGAGAATTGTGCAAAGTGAGATTCCCCGGAGTAATGTTTTGAGAGCTCCTTTTATTTAGTCTTCCCAGAAAATGCTTATACAGCCTTTTAACAGAACTGACATTTGTAATAAAGAAGCAAAGGGCATACCTTTTATATTTTTAAGACAGAAAATTGTTTATCTGTTACACAAGATGGTGAGATCGTGATCAATCCTGAATGATAATTTTAGCCACCACAACTGTCTTTCTTTCCTTCATATTCTCTCCCTGTCACTAATTACCATCAATATAATTTCTATTTGAGTTTAGTGCAGATTTTGCTGTTGACAAATTAATGACTGGTGGCTAGGAACTGTTTGAGCTGTTTCTTCATTAATTTAGATCAAATCACATATGCAGTCATTTGTTGTGCATCCATTATCCTGTTTGGAAAGCATTGTTTTATATTTTTGCTTTGTGATGTGTTCAGGCAGAAAATATTTGCAGTTTAGTTGGAGTCTACAAAATAACTTCTTGAATTAGATTAGTCTGTGAATGCCTAAGCTAAAAAGATCAGCGTGTTCCTGTTTTGTCCAGTAAATACTGTGGAAATATTTTGTGGAAATATTGGTGGGAAAGAGTGAAATTGTCCATTTCTGCTTTTAATACAACTCCTTTTTCTTCTTTTTTCTTTTTTTTTTTTTTTTTCTCTGAGACACAGAAAATGTTCTTATTTAATGGGCAAAATAAAGCCAGGTTAGGGAACATTCCCCTGCTGTGACAAGAACTGGCGCTATGCCTTCCCCAGTGCTATTCCCCACTCAAACTGCTGATTTAAAGCATGCTGGAAAAGACCATCTGATTTAGTTCTTGGTATACTAAAGTGCAGAGATTTAAACCAAACCAGCTGAATATGTGAACAAACCAATATGGGGACCACCTCTCAAAGTATCTCAGTGTTAAGGTTTGCTCACTTTGGATGTAGGGCTGTACGCAGGGTACATTAAATGATCACTTTTGCTAAGAATTAGCAGTAGCCAGGCTAACACTGGACTTTTCAGGAATATTAAAGGATTCTTCTGTTTTTACTGTGACCTTTGGCATATTCATGCCTTGCTCAGTATATTGCAGGAATTCCTAATTTGCTTAAAGCATGTCAGTTTTTTAGAATTCTCAGGCTGGCAGCATGAGTTATTGCTCTGAAGAGAGCATTTTGAAGAATTTCTCATGAAAATTTGGCTTGCCATGGTAGTCAATTGGCAATGATGTTTTGGTTGTAGCAGGTTATTGTTGCATGAGATTTGTTCCTGGAAAATGATCAGCTGGTGTATCCTTCCCTTCTCTAAGTGAGGAGACTGATGAATTGAGCTGTAATTGGTATTCCCTAGAGACTTGGCATCATCAGCCCCTTTGAGGTGTTCAGTTCGAAAGACCTGGCCAATTTAGGTAGATACAGGTTGCCAACAAGAGCAGCAGGGCAGGATTTTCAGTCTGTTCTTCAACATCAGTCAGAACTTCTATAGCTGTTTATCTGTGGGCATTCATTATTATGATATGTAAGCACCCTCAAACTTGATTTTATTATCGTGAATACCCTAAAAGAAAGCAAACTATTTCAAAACTATTTTCTTTTATGATCAGATTATATTATTTCAGGCTTGCCTAGGTGCAGTGTAAGCCAATTTTGCTCTGTCCAGTTGCTCTGAACACATATTTCTGTTAAGATACTAACTCTGATGTTAATTCCCTCTTCAGTATGACTTATGTGTTACCAACTGCTCCATGTGCTAACCAGCTTATTTTAAGATCCTGACCTCTAAATATTCATTCCACATCCTGAAGTGCCTAATGTGTTGCTGGTACTAGATAAAAAATATTGCACCTTCAATTTTGATATTTCAAATGATTAATGAGCTGACCACAACACAGGGGAGAAGAAACTGTGATACGTGCTTTCCATTAGCCCCACCAGGATTGCTTCAGATGGCCTCTGATTGTGTCCTGAGAGTATGTGATCAGTGTAACAAATAGTTCTCAGGAGTCATCCTTAATACTCCCCCTTTCCTTATGGTGGGTCTCCTCGAGACCAGTTGTTCTTTTGAAATGCTTTGTGTGACAACTTAAACGGGACTCTTCAAGAGAAATTAAGAATTCTAGAGGGAGCTGTGAATGTTTAACATAAAAATTAAAGTACTGTTCTGGCATGTATGTAAATTCATTTCTATATGTATTCCACTCAATCCAGATGGACACAGAAGCTGATGTATTAGATCCACTTATAACTAACATTTGTGAGGAGTGATTTTGTAATGCAACTTCCAGGGAAAATCTACAAGATTAAACTACAATTTGGGAGACATTTTATTTTACTCTTTGCTTGGAATTACCTTGGGTTGATTCTTTAGATATTGTTTTTCACCACTCTGAGAGAAAGGGGACTATATTTCACTCACTTAGCCACTCTTGAGCTATCAGGTCTCTCATACCATCTAAGATAAAAGTCATAACCCTTCAATCCACTTTGTGTGTTTTATGAAAGCTGCCTGAGAGGCAACATGTAATTTACAAATGGGACCAGGAGCTTTAATAATCTCTGTATCAGCCAAGGGTAAATAATAACACATGAATAACATAAATTGTAAACCCCAGAAAAAAAAGATAAATTACTAAATCTGAAAAATATTGACGGTGTGACTGCAGTGCTGGGAAGCTCTGTGAATCTTTCCCTGAGATTGGCAGTACTGGCACAAAGATAATTTTCCTTGAGAAATGTGTAGGCGTTGAGGTTTCTGTGATGGTGTCACAGGTGATGCCCTGTGCCCAGCAGCCTTGTCTGCAGTTTAGCTGAGAACCTTCATCTAAACATTAGCACTGCATGTTCTTAGTGGCTTTAAGGTGAAGGAAGGCAGGTTTAGATTGGATATTAGGAAGAAATTCTGTACTGTGAGAGTAGTGAGATGCTGGAAAGATTGTTGTTCAGAGAAGTTGTTGATGACCCCTCCCTCGAAGTATTCTATGAAATTATTTGACCTCAGTAGGGATGGTTCAAAAGTTCACATCATTAAGGTTTTGTTTTCTGGAGTGGGTCCAGCATTCTTTAGGATTATATCCCCAGATCTGAATCTTCCATGTCTGGTGGGAGTTCAGCCTACTGATGGTGGCTGAGGAAGCATAGATTCTTCCTGGCCATGCTTGGCTTCTCAGTGCTTCTCTGCTGTGTGCTTAAATGAAGAGTTTCTATATTTTTTCATTTCTTCCTTCAAGGTCAGTAGAGAGTGCTGACGGGTGCCTTGATTTCTGACCATACCGAGGACTATAAAATTAAAAAATAGTGTGTTTCATCTCTCTCATCACTTACTGCAGAAGTCTCCTATAGCTAGTCAGATGCTGTGAGTGTAAAAATTTATTCATCATGGACGTTTTTACTCTTTTTTTTTTTCTTTTTTCCTTTTTAATACTAGGGAAATAGAAAGGAAAATAAAAGCTACAATTAAAATTAAGATCAGTTGCTGAAGCTGAAAGAGACAGCACAATTGTAATATGTTAGAAAATTGCCTTGTTTTAGAGAAAGTGCTGATTAAGATCAAATTTGTCTTGAGTTTAAATTTTGATTGGACCTAAACTGAGGGGAGGGGGTTATATTTCAGACACAGTGCAAATGATGCATGTTAATATCCTCTGTTTATTGCCACTTGAAATTGCAGCATAGCTTTGAATTGCTGCCAAATCTACAGTTAAGACTCCCGAGTAATCACTATGATTATTCCAAATCTTCATGGTAACGGTGGAAGAAAAAGTCTGATACACAAAGTACTGTAGCCTAAGCCATCAGAATCTTTTCATCCTTTGGGGCTCAGATTGTGATTCCACTCATAGCAGGAATGGTTAGACATGCATATTGGCCAATCAGCCCTGAAAGAGAGATTAGGCAAATGGATTTAATTATGTTATTTTCAGATTTATTTGGTTTTTCTATTAACTCCTGCCTCACTAACTTTCCCTGAAATGAGGAAAAGCATGTCTTTTCTTTAGTTTTGGAATGGTTTAGTTCATATATTGGAATGCTGTTGTATTTTTCATTTTTGTTAGATTTTTTTCCCTTTTCCCTTTGTTTATCTCCCTGAAGTATTTTTTTTTACCTCTGTGTAGCTATTGGAAGCTATAGACTTGCATCTAATCTGAATGTATACCTGTGTTATTGTAGTTTATGTAGCTAGGAGATTTAAGTAGTGAGGTCTGAGATAAACAGCATAACATAAAGTTACAATTTACAAAAAAAAATTGGAAGAGTCTCACAGGAGGGAAAAATTATATGTAAAGCATTTAAAAGAAGCTCAAATTTATCTATGCTTAAAATCTGTTCTGGTTTTTGAATACACAGTTATCCAAGGAAGTAGTTGTTTGTTTTGAGTTAAAACAATCACTGGCCATCACTGCTAGCTGGCTCTCCCGATAGTATGTCCCAGTTGCATCCCTTCATCACTTGCTTGCAGGAAAGTTTTGCTACTTGTTCTGCTTACAAAGTAAATAAAACTTGTTATGGAAAGCATTTAATATGGGTACAATATTTACTCTGGAGCATTTTCCTAAATAACTAGTGTTAGCCAGCAGGCAAGTCTGAGCACCCAGTGTGTTAGCTGTGGGAAGGAAATCTGTATGCCTGGCACATAATGATCAGTTTAAACTATTGAAATATAAATCGCAACACTGAGTGAAATACAAAAATATTTATTTTAATTAATTATTTTATGTGTGTGTTAATAAAAGAATAGTTAGGGACCCTGCCATATATGCTTAGAAGTCTACAGTCTTTAGGCAATATTTTTTAAAATAGATTTAACTCCAGAAGATACATAATATATTTGAAGGACAACATCAACAAATATCACAGTGTGTTTGGATTTCGTTATAGCCAGCATTTGTCTTATGACTTCAGTGCTGTTGAGTCCACATTCTGAAACTTAGAGACTATATGCCTATATTTAAGCCTCATTAGCAGTGAAAACCACTCCCGATTTTTATAAATCTCATTCTTTTTTTATTTTGAAGCCATAATTTTTGATATTTTTGGAAGTGTAAGATTTATAGGATCAGGCAAAAAAAAAAAAAACCAAGACAATATTGCTGTGGTCCAGAGACTAGTGTTCTATACAAGTGTAGTTTGTGCCTTTTCTGGGGCCAGGTCCTTCCCTCTGTGTTCTGGTCACGAACCAACAGGAATGAGCACTCTCTTAGCAGGAAAATAGTTTGAATTTATTTATTTCCAAGAAAAAATAGATATTTTAACTCTAAGTCACAGATGGGAGTCTGGCAAATGAAGTACAAATCTCTGTGCTGGGCATAAATGCTTCTTCACTCCTCCTTGTGATGCAGGCGCAGGGACAGGGCAGCACATCACAGCCACATTCAATTTTAGGTTCATGCCATGCCCGCTGCAGAGAACTAATGAATGAGTGTGTTATAAGGATCTCTGAATGCTGTATCTAGGCCACCAGCAGCTACTGGTGGAGTGTAGATAGCAATAAATTAAACAGACACTGTTTGAAGCACTTCCCAAGAGACAGAAAGCCATTGGATACATTAGAAATAAGAGAAGGCATTTGTGAAGGTGTCATTTACAGAGGCTTTCCAATAAAAATGTCAGTTTCCTACTCTTGGGTAAATTATATCATTAAAAAATACAAGATTATAGCAACGTAATGGGTTATTATTTTGCACTTCTTACTGACCTAGTCACACAGCTAATGGAAATAGATTTGCCTTAATATATGCTTTAGTGGGAGATTTTAGTGTTGGACCATGAACCCTGAAGTATCTGCAATTCTCTCTCTTATTCAACAACGTACTTCAATATGTGCCCCATTGGAGGTATATGAAAGCCCTTGAAATTAGTGCCACTGTGTGAGTGCTTCAAGTACAAGTGCACATGCTTAAGTTACTTGTCAAATTGGAGCATCTACAAATGTTGAATTTATAGTTTTTCCCCAAGACCTATTGCAGTAAAAGCTCAGTCCAGCTGTCATATCTGCATAATTCATTAGAAGTTTCAAAAATTTAAGTTTCCCTCTACTCTTAAAAAGTGACTACATAAAAATTATACTGTTTTTGTTAATCTCTTTCCTTCTCTGCATTCACATTATTGTAATTCTGTTTGCATAACTCATTGCTATTTATCTCTGTAAGCAATTTACAGTCACTGTATCACAGTGATCAGTATTCTGTGGTGTTTTCTGCACCATTTGCTGAGTATTCTAAATACATTTTGAATTCAGGATTGTTTTTTAAATGTGTGCTAGAGAGAGCCCATCTGGACTTTGAAAGTTCAGTGTGTTTGCAGGCTATCTGTTGATAAAGGCATCTTTTTGAATGCCAGCGGGACCCTTTTGATCTGGAAAGATCATCACAATGGGTCCTCACATTGGCACTTTGAGAACTATGCTATAACAAGCTTACCAGCTGCAAAAGGTGAAGAAGTAGGAAAGAGTGAAATTCAGACTCAATTATGTGGGAGAATTTCTTTGTTGCTGAAAACTTGACAAAAAGGTCACACAAGGAGACAGCTTAAGATATTACCTTGAGTCAAGGCATTGTTTGGACCTGAGAAGGAAATGCAAATAATTTAATGGCATACTTTTCTGCATCAAAGTGAATTGCCTTTTTATTCAAAATGTGACAGGAACAGGATAATGGTGAAACAATGGAGAAATATTATAAAGTTCTTTCTCTTTGGCCATTCTTCTGCAATGGCAATGATTATTTTTATGATTATGGCAACAATTATTTAGCCTCTAGTGAGACTATTTAGTAGCCTCACTAGATGAAGAGATGTATTTATATGGACACGTTAAAATAAATAATTGGTAGTATTGTTTTTTAATTTTTTTTTTTTTGGTTAGTTTGGAAATTTTATCATGTGTCCTCATGAACCTTGTACAAGTACCAAAACCCAAGGCAGTCATTCTGACCAAAGAGGAGAGGAGCAGGATCAATTTGGTGTGGATTGCAAGAAAAGTTATGGAATTTAACATTCTTAGATTTGGTCAGGGAAGATTAATAACAACTTGCAATCCTTATCTCTTAGAAGATTTGAGTTTCTTGTCTGAAGAATTTTGATATGTAAGGTAAGGTGTGTACAAAATCTGGCATTTACACAAAAAAAAAAAAATCTGTGTTGTCTGTTATAGAGAAAGCAATTTTTGAATTTATGTTTTTNAGATTAATAACAACTTGCAATCCTTATCTCTTAGAAGATTTGAGTTTCTTGTCTGAAGAATTTTGATATGTAAGGTAAGGTGTGTACAAAATCTGGCATTTACACAAAAAAAAAAAAATCTGTGTTGTCTGTTATAGAGAAAGCAATCTTCTGAATGTATGTTGTTGTTTTTGTCTTTTAGATAATTCTTGTAAGTTCTTCCCATAATGATCGTGACCAAAGCCTTTTCATAAGCACAGATGAAGGAGCCACTTTCCAGAAACAGCCCATTGCTTTCTTTGTGGAAACTCTCCTTTTTCACCCAAAAGAAGAAGATAAAGTACTTGCTTATACCAAGGAAGGCAAGGCAAGTATTTAAGATACTGCATTTCTTTGAAATTTAGGAGTTACTTTGTTAAGAAGATACAAAGCAGTTCTGATATGCTGATTAGTGTTGGATTTTATGAAATACCAATTGCCCAGAAGGGGATCATATAGTGGTTTTGAGATTTATTTAAATATTTATTTTATTCATGTTCAAATCTTTGTATTTATGGTAATTTCAATCCTGGCATTTTCAATTTATATGGATATTGAGAATATTCATCCTTCTGCATAATATAGTTAAATAATACTGAAACGTGCTCCTCCCTAGAAAGTGACCATAAACAATTTACAGTACAGTAGAAAGTTAATGAAGTTGAAATATTGCTTCCAAAGGCTGTTCACAGGATGTAAAATAAACTCATACAAAATAAACTGCATACTTGTACAGCAGAATAGGATTTGTGGAATCAGTGACTGTAGATATGTAGAATAATTATCTGCCTTATGATGGATTTATACCACTTTCAGATTCAGGAGTTGTTCCTATTTGTAAATTTTTACCCTCTTTCAGATTTCTTCTGGTTAAGCTGTAAAGTAATTTTTCTGGGTGGGCTGGGCTAAGCATTACTGAGTGTGCACATCACCTGTAAGTGTGTAGCTCATCTCTTTTTCACAGTGCCAAAACTGCAGCTGCAAACTCATTGTCATTCTGGTCCTGGCAGCAGCCTTGACACCATTCCTTCTGTTTTAAACTTACATTGGTAAACTCCAGTCCATTTTAATCCTCATCATACTTCACAGAAAGTGTATATTTAGGTGGTGAGATAAGTCGATGAAGTTGCACATACTGCAGCCGAAGACTGCACTGATTTCAGTGATGTTATATCAAGTCACCCTTTGGGATATGTTTTTGGATATAGAAGTTAACAGCTGATCCCAAACCAATTCATGTTTACAGGCATTTGCAAATAAGGATAGAACTAGAATAAAAAACATAGCAATCCAAACTAAGTCACAAATTACACTAAATATTTTTCTTAGCTTTGATTTGAAATCCTAACACATTTACAAATAATTTGAATGCATGTTATGTAAATAAAATACTTAAGGGAAACCTGAAGTAATGAAAAGCCTTTGTTATGATTTTTTTTTTTTTAGTTTGACTTTTTTTCTGAGAGTAGATATAATTAATGAGTTCTTTATAGTTACAGAGTGGCAGCATCTTGAAGTGTAAGAGTCCAAAGTATATTGAACAAGTTGTCCAGCCCACAAGAAGTGGGTAGAAGTATTTGTCAGAAGATAGAAGGAGGCAGAAGTACAAAGTGAAGCATTTGGTTTATGTTTTGATGCATTAAACATGTTAGGAATATTGTCAGGCATTTTTATGTGGATAATCTCCCAAAAGGAGTGATGCTACTATTTGCCACACTTGAAAAGTGATTGGACAAAAAAACCTACAAAATATTCAGTAAGGAATAGTTCTGCAGCAGTAGCAGGAAGGGTTAGGTAATCTTACGGAGTTTTCTCAGGCTTTCAATATGACACTAAAAAGAGTCAACCATAAAGACTTCCTTGACAAGTCCTATATCTTTACCTAGGAAGTGTAGGAGTGAAGGATACCTTTGACTATAAGTGGGTCAGTAACCTGCTTATGTTTTGTATGAAATCTGATATATTTGGCCTAGAAGGGAGAGGAAGATAAAGTGATGTTGGCAGAGAAGGAGTTGAAAATCAAAATTGCATCTTGACACAAGAAAAGGTCACTGTACTAAAATCAATGATCTTGATCTGATGTTGATCTGAAATTGCCCTGAGGAGACAGTACACTCTAGGTTTTTGAGTTAAGTAACTTTACCCTCCCTAAAAGAAAGTGGTGTCAGAATGTAACGCAATCTAAAACTCAGGAGAAACCATTAGCTCCTGTTACTCAAATGATTTCTTACAAAGTTGCTTTGGAGACTGCAAGCAATACAGGATCAGGTCCCTTATAAATAGCAGTCAGCAAGGCTTCTTTGTCTGCTGGAGCATCATGGCCTTTTTCACAACTTTTGATTTGATTTAGGGCTAATTTCATATTGCAAAATAGGAGTTGTTCTTTCATTCAGAACCCTAGATTCTGTTGAAATAAAGCTCTAGCCTCTAGCTGACACTATAAATGAATGCAAATCCAGTCAATGTGGTTGGATTAATCCATTTACTGCCTCAAATCTATACGTTCTTTTTCTGGCTACCCCTCAGTTATGATGAATAACAATCAGCTATTTGCTGAGCCTACATAAATGCATCTACATTTTTTAAAAAAATTGACAAGGCTGCAATAGATTTTAACTGTTCATTGGGAAGCAGAAAGGATGGAATCATGGCAAAACAGAAAAGTACTTTTAATATTTTTTTAAAAATTGTTCCACACATTTATTGCACAAGTGAGAATAAACAGTATTATAAGACCTATTAGATATTTTTACTGCAGCCAGAGATTTTTTCTGTCCACTAAAATAATTGTTTTCGCCTCTCATTTAATAGTTTTATCATATGTACCTGTTGAGAAACAAACATATATGGGTCACTTGTTTTTTTTTATTATGGAAAGTTTAATGTGTGTGTAAGTTGGTTACATGTTAATTTTTATCTATTTCAAATACTGTATTGGTTAAAATTTCCTTTCAGTTTGAGTATGCCTTATTAGTCCTGCTTCACTCTCCCTTACAGTAAGATTGCAGAAAAGCAGAAAGCCAAACTCTTCACTCGTAAGCTCCTAGACTATGATCTTAAATGTATGTGAGGAGGTAGTTTGGGTTTGAGGGAGAGGGGGTGGATTTGGTTTGACCTTTTTTTTTGTGTTCTTCTGTACAGGTGTCACTGTTCCAAGGGCAAGAATCTTTCATTTTCTTCTGAAATTCATCAATGACAAAAATATATCCCTTTGTGTGCCAGTGTTGTCCCTTATCCTAAATAGTTCTCTTCCCCCTTGCCAGGAACTTCTGAATTCTTGGCTTTCTTTGCAGCTCGGACAACAATGCAGATAGTGCATTAAATGATCGTATCTCCCAGATTTAAGCCATCTACTGAGGGAGGTTACTCGATGAGCAGGGACTTTTTAGCAAAATGGTAAAGCCAATGGTTATCTTTTCTGTAATGCGTGTGGTGACAAGTGTTTGAAGAAGTAAGCAGCTTAGGTTCTTCACCCTGCATAGTCCAGTCAATTCAAAGCCACATCTGTCCCTCCCAGGAGGTTGCTCAGAGCAGGATGTTATGAAATACCCTGGTTGCAGCAAATCCTAAGCCACATAAAATTAATACCAGGAATGCAGCAGGCAAATCAGGAGCCTGGCTCTACAGCCCTGTCATTTAGATCTGAGGACAAAGAATTTTTGATCCCTGATAATTTCTGTCTGTGCATTGCCTGGGTCAATACTAAAGTAAGCAGTCTGAGTCCTCATTGTAGTTTCCTACCCTGTGGTCTATCTACTTTAATCAAGTGTGTGATGGAAGAAAGCCCAGCCATTGTGAAGTGCAGAGTAACTGGGAAATACTCTCCTATCTCTAATTCAAATGTCATTAAATTTACCCATAGAGTTTATGCTATGTTACCTCAGCCTTTATCTTTACATATTAATATTGCTGTTTTTCTATAGTAGAACAAAATTCAGAACTGTGCGGGGTTCTTATCTTTTGTTATGGGACCTGCCATTGTAAAACAAAAACATTCCTTACTACTCCTTATAAGATACTTTCCCCCAGAACAATCAGTTACTGAATTGGTGACCTCTACATCAGAGGAGTTTTACTTGCCTTTTTTTTCTCTTATTAGAGATATCAAGAGAAAACCCATCTTATGTAAATTGGATCAAATAAGAAATGCATGCAGACAGCAGGGGGCTTTAAATCTGTCTTTTTAGAATTCTGTTAGAAACTTCCTATTTTAACTAGAGGAAACATATTTTGAAGTCAAATGCTAAAGGAAGGAGATTTTTGATTAACTATTTTAGATCCCACATTATTCTGGGGGAAAACATCTTTCATCTGCACTCTTGATATCCATCCATATCATTAACATTTGTTTTTTTACCAGAGGGGAACTGTTCAGAGGGAAGGTGGAGCTGGAATCCTCCTCCAGGCCATCTTCTGCCTCTCTGCTGAGGGACCTCTTCTCATAGGTCACAAATTAGTATCTATGGAGCAAGCCCATAAGTGCACCTCTCATCAAATCTCTTAAAAATTTCTGTAATATATTTTGGTCCTATTTTAACAGAGTTTTAAATCCCTTGACTTCCTGTTAAGTATTTTTGATGGCATTAAGTCTTGAAGCATAAATGGAACATTTGTGCTTGTTTGGTCAATGAATGGGAAGAAGAAGAGAGGTGCCCTTTTACCATCCCTCTCGTGTAACCATGCTGAGGTAAAAAAGAATCTGACCCCAAATTAACTGTGAATTGTTTTCACAGTAAACATGAAGTCATTGTCACAGAATTTTATTTATTGTAGTGATATTTTAGAATAATTTCTCTATGAAAGATTGTCACTCTGAAAAACAATGTACCAAGCTCCTGGTAATGTGGTTTTGGTTTTGTGTTTTTTTGGTTTTTTTTTTAATTTGTGTACAATCTGTCTTTCTCATAGTGACATAGGGCCTGTCTTTGAAGATGTACAGTATTACTAGTTTCCTATGATCTAATTTTTCACCTTTTTTCCCCATTTTCTAGATTTATGTATCTATTGACTTGGGGAAGAAATGGATCCTTCTGCAGGAACGAGTTTCTAAGGATCATTTCTTTTGGTAAGAAGTCTGTTGTTTTCCAAATAATAAAATGAATGGTGGAAGTATTTAATTCTAATCAAGGAAGATGTTTACAGAGGTACGGATGGTGACTGTATGAGCCTTGGCATCTTTTGCAGATGGTGGCAATGTTTCTGTGTCCTCTATTGCCGAGTCATACTCATGCCAGTGATCATACTGAGTATCAGCACATGCAAGGGCTATAGGTCTGGATCTGTGGAGCCCAAGATTTAAAGAAAGATGCTGCATTGAATGAAATTGCTCTCCATTTTACCGGTGAAATTGATCTTTAGAAAGAAGAGCAGTCTTTCTGCAGAGAAAGATCTATACATTTTTTTGAGAGATTGGATCATACCTACCAACTGGAGTCATATGTACACTTGTACTACTGAGGAAACTAGAGAAAAATGTGACTTTATTGAGGACACATATATCAAATTATATCATTTTTATCTCAAGTCTTGTGCAGGTGTCTCACATTGTATTGGTCTCCCAAAGTGTTTAAGAATTTATTTAAACAGGTTGGCAAAATGTTTGGAAAGTAAATCAATGCCTTTATTTTAGCAAATAAAATTATTTTGAAAATTATATAGCTTCTTTAAAACCAAAATTAAACTTTTGATAGTTTTAAAATTAATTTTATTTTTTTTAATTGGTCAGTTTCACACTCAATTCCACCTTTCACATTTAATTTCAGTATGCAAGTATGTACTTTTTATTACAAGTTTAAGTCATACTACAATAGATACTTGTGTTCCCTAAATGGTTTTTAAGTTCTAGATGGACTCTAATCCTTGTCATTTGTGTAAAGTATAATTTTCCATATGTCTGTGGAACCATATCTGGCTTTCAGTGGTATTTTTGGTTTGCTGGGGGTGGAGCCAGTATTGAAATAGACACCTGATCTAGGTTTCATACTGTGATCCTCGTCGTTCTTCGGGTAGTTGTTTCCCTCTTGTGTTGAAATGGATACACATCCTGGCCATTCTCGGGGTAAAAGAAAGCAATAAACCAAAACCTGCTTAAACTCTGGGTTACTAAGCACACAGAGCTTTTATGGCATCCACAGGTATGTTGGCCACTGCCCAAAGGATAATTTGGTGACTCCAAGGGCACACTGGCCATGTGCTGCTGCTGCTGCGGCTGAAGCTGGGCAGGGGGAAGGCTGTGATCCAGGGCGGAGACACAGGGACGGTTCAAACCCTGTTTGAAGGAGCTGGGAGCACAGGACCTCACCTGCCCTGCTGCCCTGTTGGTCTGATTAGCCCTGGGCACAACACAAAAGCTTTTTCACCCTTCCAAGTGCCTCATTGTCAATCCGTAATGACTTACAGCCCATCATTTTAGAAAACCAGCCTATGGTTGGCTTGTAGTAACACGGATCTGATTTATTCCAGTTTGCCTCAGCTTTTCCTGCTGATATAGTTGACTTGAGCAGACACTTTCTGCTTACTTTCTCCTGCAAAGTATAGTTTTAAACAGCTATTGAACACCTTATTCTGCACAGCAGGTGGACTTTCATAGGCCATACACTTTGCAGGACTCTTAAGTACCCTGTGAAAAGGTATAATCATCTAGAAGTAGCACTGTGGGTCAGCAATATCTGCCTTATAATCAATTCTTCCCTAGCAAGACTATGTGGGCTGTAAATCATGAGGGGATGTGATTATGTATTTAATAAAATAAAATAAAAAAAATTAAAATGTGTTAAGTCTGAAAACCTTCAAAGTCACTAACAGGTAAGAAACAAGAGTGGCAGCCTCTCTCACAGACTTGTTTTTTGGAGTTTTTTCTCATCTGACACTTAGCACACTTAAGTTATGAATAATACAGAAAAATGTGCATCAGCTTTGCTCCAACTCAATCTGTCACTGTTTTCTGTATGTGAGGATTAAAGCCAACACGTTTGTGTTTAATATTAAGTCTGTATTTTGGTGTGTTTCAGAATCCTTATGTTTCCATATATCATTTGATAGGAATAATTCCAATGTAGTACTTCAAAGTCATGGTTGTTCATAAATGTCACATTCCTCACAAATAAGAATTATAAATTCAAAGAGTCTGTATATGTATAACTGGTAGAAATATTTTCTTTTCTATGTATAGACCCTAGTGATTTTGCTCAAAAACTGTATCAGCCAGCAGCAGCAAGGATTTGGAAGCAAATGTTTAGTGCATCACTACCAAATTATCCTTCTCACAAACTTGCATAGAATAAAGATATATATTTTACTTCTATCTCATATGGAAATTTGCAATATATAGTCTGCTGTGAGTGGAGGGTTGGACATGATGGCCTTCCAGTGGGAGTTTTTTCTGTCATGTGAGACTTTCCAGTATTTTATGGCCTTTCTCACCCAAATTATCTGAGTGCTAGACAGAAACAAGTGTTTGTGTTGTTTTCAATGGATGTAAGAACTGGGCTTTGTCATAGTTTGACTGTAAGGACACCAAGGCTAGTATTGTTTTCTTGTCAGTGTACATCTGATGTGTAAAAATATTGTCAAACTAATTGTACATCTCATGACAAATGAGGGCATGTGTCTTGCTGATCCTGGCTGGTTATGCCAAGAACATTTCACTGGGCAGATCTTTAGCAGATGTTTCCTCTTTGATTTCAATTGAGCTTTGCCACTGAGGTTAATAACATACCCTAAGATTTTTAGTTCAGTCTGTTAACTACAGATATTATCCATCATAATATTTTACTGTTCTTTGTAAAAACAATTTTTTCCTGTGCCTGCAGAAGCAGCCAGGTCTTCATGCATTTCCTGAAGAAGCATTTTTTTGTTTTGCTCAATGAAAACCTAAATACAATTAATTTAATGGACTGTGTTATGCATTTATATTAAGGGAAGGTCAGTAGCGACTGAGTAAAATATTTATTTTAAAAGTATTTAAAATCTTTATGTTCAGAGATATACTATAGGTTTAAAAGCAATATATTAATATCATCTTCTAGGTTTTATTTTCTTTTCAAGTGTTCTTGATCCTTCCTTAAATATCCTTGTAGGTTTAATGTATGGAATTTGATCCTTCATGATAGTGGAACAAATGAAAATATTATTGACACCAGTGGAAAGTGTATACAACCATCTCTAATTTAGGAGCACAGAATGTTTTCTTTCTTCTGTAATACAGTGTGCTCTTTTCTTACACCATCCCAGCTGGTTTTCCTATTTGTTTCATTTACTCTTTTGGAAAAGAAAGCTGACTAAGCCCTCATAAGAGTTTTTCTTCTCTTAGCATTTTAGGAGGCAAAGCAGTCTTCCCAGAGAGATGGTTGATGCCCCAGGCTTGTCAGTGTTTAAGAGGCATTTGGGCAATGCCATTAATCACTTGCTTTAACTTTTGGTCAGTGATAAATAGGTCAGGCTGCAGCCTTCCACAGATTTGAAACTAACTAATAAAATAAAATACTAAGTCACACTGTAATTAAAAAAAATTTCATCAACATTTAGAAAATAAATATGCTATTTCTGTATAATTACTAATTAGCCTTTTAAAAAATTTTTATTTTGAGCAACTTCTTGTTCTGTAAAATTAAGAAACTTTGCTTGCTGTGACCAGTTTTACTTCTGCCTACAAAGTGCATTGACCCCAGCGTGATGATTTCTATTTAAGAGATGTTATAGTACCCTTCCTTTATAAGTGCTTTTTCCTTGGTCCATGTGAAGGATGGAACACAAAGATATACGAGCTATCCCAGCCAAACATCAAACACCCACCCATTACATGGTATAGAACTGCTTTTGTGTGTGAAGCCCATTTTAAAAAGTGCTGTATTATGTGGTAATCCTTGAGAAGAAGAAAGAGTGGTGGGGTTTGGGATTCCTCTAGCTCTGCTGCTATTCTCCTCAGTCCCCAAGGCATATGAAGCATTGAGAAATCCTTTTGATTTCTCAAAATAGGTCTGAGTAATACATAAGCAAAGAATAGATTGTGAATCAGCTGTCTACACCAGCACAAATATACCCTGGGACAGTAAGTAATGAATTGGTAATTACCGGAGAATTCAGCCCAACACATTTCTTTTATGGCTGTCTGGAGCCTTAGGAATGCTTTATCCTTGACTCACTCAGATATGTGGATCCTATGCTATGGGTATCTGTTGCTCTTATTTTTAGCTACAGGTTTTCCATCTTCATGAGAGGTAAGAACATAAAAATAAAAAAGTGATGAGTCTATTTTGGTAAAGCAGTTGTTCTCAGGGGACAAAGTTCTGTTCTCATCATGAAATTCCATACAGATACTCAATCACAGCTGTACCCATATACATCAAGTGTAGTGGGTGCCTGGCTATTCGAGTGTCAGGTGAAGGAGAGATTTCAGTAATGTTCTGTCCTGAAGGAGAAAAATACAAAGAGGATTTCATTGAGCCTTTGACATTGAATTTTATACTTGTGAGGAAAGCCAAGTTATTCTTATGTTTGACTGAATCACTTGGAATAGGTTTTGTTTCTATTTCTGTGTGGTGATGTGACTGTATTTGGTTTATGTGGCAAGGTTTGATAGCAGGAGTGTTCAGGGCTTCTGTGGGATGGGACCAGGAACTGCCCCTGTGTGGGACAGAACCAATTCCAGCCTGCTCCAAGGCAAACCCTCTACTGGCCAAATTGAGCCTATGGGTGATGCTGGTGGTGCCTCTGTGATAACAGATTAAAGAAAGGGTAAAAAGTGTGCAACAGGTGTGAGAGAAGAGGGTGAGAATATGGGAGAGGAACAGCCCTGCACTCACAAAGGTCAGTGGAGAAGGAGGGGGAAGAGTTGCTCCAGGTGCCAGGGCAGAGACAGCCCTGGAGCCCATGGTGAGGCATCATCCTACATTGTTATTGATTAGCAATAAATTAAATTACTCTTCCCCAAGCCAAGTCTGTTTCACCTGTGGCAGTAATTCATGAGTGATCTCCCTGTCCTTATCTCCACTCTTGAGCTTTTCATTCTATTTTCCCCCCTGTCCTGCTAAGGTGGGGCAGTGAGAGAGCAGCTTGTGACCACCTGGTGGCCAGCCAAGGTGAACCCAAGGCAGTGATGAACCACTCCAGCTCTTCTTCTGTTTGGACAAACATGGCAGGAAAATGTTTTTGTTCAAAAGCATTTAGGCATAGGGAGTTAACAAGTAACAGCACACATCGGCAGTGTAAGACATTGACTGAATCATTACAGGTGTGTCTTTCAAAGTGGATGTGAAGGTAGCAAGGCCTGAAACATAAATCAGTCATAAGCAGATGTATTTTTAGGTTATATGAATCAAATAATAGTTTAGTCTTCCTGCATGATCATCTTGCCAAGAATCAATGCCATTTTAAACTACTCAGTGACAACATTTGTGTGCTTTTGACCTGCTTTCTAAACAAGGCAGTGCCCTCAAGCCAATTGCTAGAAATCAGTCAGTATAAATGGGAAACTTGTTACTTTTTGGATAAATTTAGTATTCTGAGATTATAAGAGGGGCAGGTTGAGGAACCTGGCAAGTTTTCAGATGGCCTTTGATTGGAGGCTCCTCCACATCAGCAAGCAGGTTTGTCTTGATTTGTTTTTGTTTTCAGATGTCCCTGTTTGAAGTTGTCTCTTCATTAATGTGCACCCAAATGAACTGCATCAAATGTTTGACAATGAAGGGATCCACTGGAGGTAGGGAAGACATATGTCCGTAGCAGACTGTGCGTGATCAGTGTTTGCAGACAACTGCTCCTCTACAAAGGGAGACTGAACGACTGGAACAAAAAAGGGCTTCCTGCTTGAAGTAAAATGGAATCATATTTGTCACAGAAGGGACTGATGCTTATGATTCACATTTTGAGATGTGTGCTGTTACATGTCAGTGGTAATTAATTGAACCTGGTATTCATGGTAATAATCATGAATGTTACATAACTATGAAATTTCAGGTGAGCAGTGGTATTTTTCTAATGCTGCACTCACCTAGAGGAAGAAAATATTGGGGCATTTAGGGAAGAAGAGAGGTAGCTGTATAAAAGAAGAACTTTTATTAAGGTAATACCAAAGGTCTCCCATAAAACTTTTACCAGAAAATTCTAAATTCGTAGAATTTCTATATGGTTATTTAAAACTACAAAATATCTAATGGTTGTATCATGAAATATACATTTATACACCTACCAAGACAAATGCAAAGGGCTTTTCAATCACCTCCATTGCACCATTTTCATGCTGATGTAATGCTGTTACGGTCAGTGAAATTACCTTGTGAAGCACTAATGCAAAAATCACGAAGAATTAGGTCATAAAATAGCTAATCTTTCAGGAGAACTTTGGTAAAGTGTAAAAACTCATATGCATAAGAAAACGAATCCCTTAAAATAATTCTAAAATTACATCCTGCAGAAGTGTTTTTCCCAAGAGTCTCAACATGGTGTCAGACAAGCACAAGGGAGACAATGGGAACTTGTGTTCACAGGAAAGGGAAGAAGCGTATTGAGGCTGACCTGCAGTCAGGTTGGGCTATTTTAATTCTGAAGTGTTGTAACCACCCTGTTATATGATCTGAAGTGTTGGTGTGCTTGCTTTATACAGCATGGTACACTCGGTCAAGAAATACTTCTTTTCCTAGAGGAAGACTAGGAACTTGAAAGGATCTGAAAGTTAGTCTGAATTTCAATGAAGAACTCAGCAGTTGAATGTAAAACATTAAAAAGTCAACAAGAAAATCCTGAATTTACCTAAGTAGAACAGCTAAACAAAGAAATTGTCCCAGACTGCTGAGGCATGAACATTTTAATTGCAAAGTACTCTGAGAAGAGTGGGGGAATTTTAATCAAACAAAAAAACAACCACTACTGAAATTGAGAAAAATAAATAGTTCCTAAGAAAGTGCCTTTTCTGTTTGGAGGGGGGAAAAAAAAACAAACTTTATTCTGTAGTTTCAACCAAAAAGGAAGAAGTTGTCAGATTATCAGGGTCCATTGCATCTGTGCTTTTTAAGACAGAAGAGGTCCTATCCTAAAGCCAGCTGGGGAACAGTAAACTGTCCTTGTGAATGGATGTGTGGACACAATCCTCACACTGGTAAAATGCACTTATGTTGTGGTAGTAGCAAGTTTGTAAATGAAAATGCAAAAAAAACACCCAATGTTGTCTTACATTTCTCCCTCAATATGAAAAAATATGCAACTGAGCTTTCCTTTTTGGAGGACCACGTGCTGTTTGTGTTCCTGTGTGCACCTTGTTTGCCTGCCTTTTTAAGGATCTGGGCAGAGGGCCCTGGTCTGTGTTTAGCCTGGAGAGGATCACACGACTTTTCCTCTGGTTCATGATTTAAGCACAAGTGAAATAACAGTATTACCTTTTAAGTACTGTTGGCAGAGGAGTCCACTGAAATGAGATTAATTTATTCTTCAGGGATATAGCTTCAAATTCTCTATATTAGTTGTACTCTCTTCTGGAGATTTTCTTAGCAGTTCTAAGAGCTTTGGTCTTTTTGCAATAAAAGAAGAAAGGGCTATTCCTAAGTGTTTGTAAAGCTGGGTAAAGGGACTCTGGAGTTCAGAAACTGCTCTGTATCTGATATTCAAAAGTAGACTTTGAGGGTGTAACATTTTCATGGAGTAAATAGTGTCTGCTTTTAGAGATCATCAGTACAATTAGAGTAAGGAAGAACACAAATAATATTTTTGAAATATTCTCCTTAATTTATCATTAATTAAATAATTATAATTAATAAAAGTCTAAAGGAGAAAAACAATCTGGTTAGGAAAGTTTCATTCTGCATTGTTCATTAAAACAGATCAGTTACATCTTGCACTAAAAAATTACACTGGAAACAAAATTAGATTCTACATGTGTCAGCTGCCACTATTAGGAGGAGCATGGTAGGAGTGAGATCATTGTAATTCTGGGCTGTTGAAAGAAAGATGAGAAGGTAAAGATATTGACAAATACTTCAAACTGTGCTTATGAAATCATGTGTGATAAGTTATAGATACAAAAAGTAATTTCAGAAGTACCCAAAAACTTTCTTTGCATTATTGATGCTTATTAGCATGCAGGCTCAGCCTCAGAAAATTAAACCCAAAAATTTTTTTGGTTCAGCTGCCTGAGGTCCAACACAAAAGGTAAAATATTCAGCAAACATTTCCTTCCCTCAAATTGCTGACTACAGAGTTACAGCAGGTTTGATTTTGTATTGTGGATATCTAGAAACATAGATAACAGCACACACAGCAAAAAAGTTCACAGATCACTTCCCTCTGCTCATATATATATTCTTATCAGACTTCAGTAGATCTGAAATCTTCTCTAACCTAAGGTGTTGCCTCCAAAATGCTGAAATAGTTTGTGTTTGAGAGACCAAATTCTTAGTAAATACAAGATATTTCCATGCATTTGCTAAAATCCAAATCCCACTATAAGTTTCTTTGGCATTCTATGGCTTGGAAGGGGCTCATGCTTCCTCCTCCCCTTCCTTCTTTGGACTGATCATTTATCTTATTAGGGAAAAACAGCATATGTGATTACTTCTGGTTGTTATGCAGCAGTGGAAATCATCCAGTTTCTTCCCCCTGGCCTGTGTTCCCGAGGAGCCACCAATTACTGAGTCTGAGTTTTAACCGCTCCTCATAAATCACTGCTACTAAAATCATTAAACAATGATGTAATTTAAATCCAAAGTATAGCTTCATTGCATTTGATTGTTAATAATTGTATCAAAATGATCATTTTCTCTTAAGCATCTTAATGGACCTTTTTAATATCAGCATCCAGCTGCACTTTATCACTCGGTGCATCTCCTTTGCGTGTCTTCAGCTCACATTTGCTGGCTCGCTGGACTCTTGCCGTGCCAGTGAAGGGTCTTGAGAAGAGTGATGTGTCTGTGGGAGTGGGGCCGGATTCTGCCTCCCTTCATGACAGCACAACTGTCAGCTCAAAGCTTTCTCTGCAGAATCTGCCTGAATAATGACAATAGAAGGGCCAGAAAAAAGCACAGCTGGGGCTGCCATTCCCAGGCTGGAATGGAAGCCCTGAGGGTAGAAAACTCGTCTTTTGGCTGAGCATATTTGACATGAGAGATATTAGGAGAAAATCATCCTGTATTCCCATTACACCTTTACAAAGTTAAACTGTACCTTGATCAACTCTGACTGAGTTTCCTTCTCAGGATATTTTTCTCAAAATTATTCTTCACTTTCTTTGTCAAAGCAGAACCTACTCTTCTCTTGAATATACTAACCAAAGATATATCAATTTGTTATGGAAACCATGTGTCAAGTTTAAAATATTTCTAATAAGAAAGGAATCTAACCATTTTTTAGCATTAAATCTGCCTTGTAGTCTCAAACGTTAAACATAATTGTAAAAAGATGCTATAGCACTTGCCAGGGCTTATGAGTGTGTGCATATCTCTGTGTGTATATATATCAATTCATGATTATGAAGGTTTTCTCCAATTTCATGCCTATTGCTGTTCTATTTTTTTCAATTGATTCTATTTCTATGCATATTTTAGCAGAAGATATTCTAAAGAAATTTAAGAAAACATAGTGTAAAGTAGAGAAAACATAATTTCCTTATAGATGGTAGTAATGGGACATTATAAATGGGGTTTATTTTATTCCCAGCTAGAATTCTATAGCTGGTTATTATGAAATCCTCTTTTCTTCCATCCACATAATTACTATTCTGTAGCTGGCTCTACATAACCTGATTTTATTATGTTCTCAGGGCTGTTGCTGGAGTTGATGGAGACCTTGATTTAGTTCATATGGAAATCCAGGACCCCAGTGGAGGTATGCAAATGAAAATGTTATCAATTGATACCCTGGTATATAGTAATTTCTCTTTGGTTTAGAGGTACTTTTTGGGTTGTTTTTAAAACTAGTCAGAAGAGAAAGTGTGCAACTCAGATTCTTTCTCTGTTTATTTGTAGTCAGCAAAACTGTCCTGTTATATAAAAATACCAAGTAATTTAAAATCTACTTGTTTTCTACTTTAAGAGAAGTTGACATCAAGATGCTATGCTCTGTTGATAATGTCCATTAATAGTGCAATTTATCCTGGCATTTAAACATTGAACAGTTTTCCTGATTTGCATATAAAACTGGCAATGCAGTGTTAGTGCTGGGTAAGTGTCTGTTAATGCGAATCATTGCATGTGTCAAGTCTAGTGCACTAACCACCATCTATCGGAATTTCCTCATGTTACAGTATCCAGTATACTTTGAAACTTCAGAAGGACAATAAATGGAAAAGCAGATTAATAGTCAGAATGTGCTTAAAGAGTCACCATGATTCCAAAAGCTTGTATCGTTTCTTGTTACCAATCATACTCTTGAAAGATAATTTAATTCCTTGAATCAGATCATCTAGGTTCCTGTGCAGTCTTAAAAGTGAGTCATAAAGAGTGCACAGTTTGACTTGCCCTGTTCCCATAGCTTTTCTTCATTTCAGCCCTATTAAAAAATCAAAGTTACCATGTTAAAACCTAGATAAAAAAAATTCTAAATCTTTTATTAGTGAGATTTGTGAGACGTGGTAACAGCTCCATCAACTGCTTTCTTTAGAAACAATATAAGATGATTTTTCAGGAGCAGAATGAAAAGAGGTTTTTTGGTGGTGGTGGAATTTGAGTGGGTCTTTTGTTTCTTTGTTTTTTGGTTTGTTTTGGTTTGGAGGTTTTTTTCTGGAGGGGGGTGTGGTTGGTGGTTGTTGGGGTTTTGTTGGTTGGTTGATTGTTTTTTTTGTTTGTTTTGGTTTGGGTGGATTTTTTGTTTTTTTTTTTTTTTTTGATTTTTTGGGGGTTGGGTTTTTTTTTTTTGGGTTTTTTTGTTTTTTTTTTTTTTTTTGATTTTTTGGGGGTTGGGTTTTTTTTTTTTGGGTTTTTTTGTTTTTTTTTTTTTTTTTGATTTTTTGGGGGTTGGGTTTTTTTTTTTTGGGTTTTTTTGTTTTTTTTTTTTTTTTTGATTTTTTGGGGGTTGGGTTTTTTTTTTTTGGGTTTTTTTGTTTTTTTTTTTTTTTTTGATTTTTTGGGGGTTGGGTTTTTTTTTTTTGGGTTTTTTTGTTTTTTTTTTTTTTTTTGATTTTTTGGGGGTTGGGTTTTTTTTTTTTGGGTTTTTTTGTTTTTTTTTTTTTTTTTGATTTTTTGGGGGTTGGGTTTTTTTTTTTTGGGTTTTTTTGTTTTTTTTTTTTTTTTTGATTTTTTGGGGGTTGGGTTTTTTTTTTTTGGGTTTTTTTGTTTGTTTGTTTTTGTTTTGGGGATTTTTGTGGTATGGTGTTTTTTATTTTATTTTTATTATTTAACAGAAACAGCAGAAAAAGAAAAACTCTCATGAAATATTTTCTGGCTAGATTCTCAACAAACTGATTTTATGCAATTATGGTCAATACAAGCGTAGCGATTGATTTTAGTGGAAACCACGTCTTTGTACTACCTATCTGATGAAGAACTGAAATTCTTGTGATGTGAATTGTGAACACCTGCAAGACTTTGGATGGTCCATTGCTGCCCCAATTGTCCTTGAGGTGATGATTTGGACCTAAGCAGGAGAGCTTGGATTGACTCTAACTGCCTCTTAAACAGATCCAGATTTTAAAACAAATAATTGTGTCCAGTATACTGCTTTGTCCTTTTCTAATTAAAAGTCATAAGATATAGATGCATTTCCGATCACACTGCAAAAGTAACGAAGGACATGGGGGTACATTATTTGCTCTCTCATGCTGTACCTGGAGCATGGGTAGCATTAGTGATCAGGGCACAAGATTGTGTATATAATATTTTCCTCACTGTGCTTCGGAAAGTCACTCAAGTACTTTGTGCTCAGAAGCTTGTGACAAAGGGTGAGCTGTACAAGAGCTTGGGGAAGATCTTTGAGAGTCTCAGGGAAGGTCTTGAAACTACAGCTGGTGTAAGATAATGATTGTTGGCTCTGCTCTCTCTGATAAGAGCAGATTGTATCAAAGATGCAGTGATGCTGTTCTAAGAACCCAGGGAGAGAGGATAGTCCTTGCTAACTGGAGAGGAAGAGAAAGGCTATAGCCTCCTCTGATTATAAATCAGTCCAGGCTTTTTCAGCAAGGTATTAACTCTGAATATAGAAATCCTGCCCCAACAGACTGGTTCCAATAGTGTGCTAATAGTGTGTCTGAACATTCTTACAGAGCTTTGAAAATAGGCTTTAAAATTCTGCACGCTGTCTCTTAAATGGAGTTTGATTCTTTTCTCATTCATCACAATTTTATACTGGGGTTGATCTATTGATTTCAGTTATGTTGTGTCAGGCTGCCATTTCTCCAAGTGAATAATTCGGCTCTGTGCATAGGTTAAGTGAGAAAAGAGGCTCCTTCTATTATCCCCACCCATGAATGGCTCATTCATCTAACCCCTAATCTCTCTGGACCAGCAAAATTTGGATAATAACAGGCTGCCTCCAGGGAATGATCTGAACTGTAAGCAGTTAATATATTCTCGGTACACTGGAGATTGAAAACGTCTTGTATGAGAGTTTAATATAATAATTCTACAAACTAACTCACCTGGCAAAGGCAACATTTTCCCTACATGAATAGCATTTAATACTGCTTGCTTCTTTTTCCCTTGACAACCCTGTCATATGTTTCTGTCTCTCTTCCCTCAGGTTATCGCTACATCACTTGCCAGATTCAAAATTGTTCTGATAAGACAATGACAGTCCCATTTGCTGGCAGCACTGATCGGGATTCCCTGACTGTACAGGATGACTACATATTTCTTCAGGTACTGCCATTTCTGGGAGAGACAGCTCATTTTCAAATTCAAAACTAAAGTTACAAACAGTGCAGCAATACTGTAAGTAGCAGGGAGAAATCTGTTCCAGAGTGTGCATGATGATTTATGAATTTTTATGTGGAAAGAAGCATTCCTTTATCAGTCAAAAAATAAAGGGAAATTAAAAAGGAAAAAAAAAAAAAAAAAGGCCATCTTTAGTTTGTGCAACTGGTTACCCTTTAGCTATTTGAAAATTTTGAAGTAGTTTATGTTACTTTTTATAAATAGTCTTGTGTGTTAGGTGAAATGCAAACCTTGTGTTATGATTTCAAACTCTTCCGGGTCCTTTCCAGTAGCTCCACAGCCCAAAAAGGTTCCCTGAGAAAAGCATCCAAGGACAACCACTGACAGAGCAGTTGCACAGGTTCTTCACATGGATTCTCCTCTGAAGAGGGTTTGCCAGGAAAGAACTGCTTACATGGCTCTGCTTAGGAAGCCAAAGGGTGAAATGGCCATAGCTGGGGAGCTTGGAGCAAATCACTATGGAATCACAGAATGATTTAGGTTGGAAAAGACCCTTAAAATTGAGTCCAGCCACAAACCTAAAGCTGCCAAGTCCATCACTAAACCATGTCCCCAAGCACTACATCTACAGCTCATGGTGGTCCAAATTACACTGGGGTTATTTCGTTCCCGAACTACAAGACCTGCCTGCAGAAATATGGGCTGGAGCTTTGTCAGCCATATGGCACCAGTACAGCTCAGGCACACTTGTAAATATTGTTTTATGTGCTTGGCACTGGTTGTGGTCTGAATCTATCAGAGCTGCAAACTTCTCAAGGAGTGGTTGTGCCCTCTCGGTTTTATTAGATTTTACCAGGGAAGTTGCTTGTGCTTTCCTTAGTGCTTGGCTATCATTTTTCCTGTACTTTGATGTGATTTGTTTGCTGCAAGGCTTATCTGTTTATTGACTTTTGCAGGGAAGCTATATTGTGGCAATGGATACGCCTCCCCAGCACTGCCTCAGTGTGCATCAGATTGGCTCCTTTCCAGCTTTCCCCTCTTGGGCTTGTTTCTTCCACAAGGACCTGTAAATTAGTAGGGACACAAAGGATCTGTTTTCTTCTTATTTGGTGTAGTGGTTTCAAGGACTCACATGGCTTAGAAGAGTTAACAGTAAAAAAAACCCAAATGAAATAACCCCAGCCAAACAAAAAACAAAACCAAACAAAACAAAAAAGGCAGAAAACCAAACAAAAACCAACCAAACAACCAAAAGACCCAAACCAACCAGCCAACTAAAAAATGAAAAAAAACCCCACAAAACAAAACAAAAAAACTCAAAACAACAACACCACCAAAACACCAAAACAAAAACCCCAGTAACAACAAAAAAAAAAAATTAAAAAATGGCTTTGAGAAAGAACTTTTGGGCTAAAGTAGGCATTTTTCAAGTCAGATCTAGCACTCATGGAACTCATTTTGCTCAAAGCTGTTATCATCTGTGGCTCCCCCAGGCACACTCTAAAATCCATTTCATGGTGTGTAGATGCTGAGAACTGCTTCTCACCATGTGAACTTCCAGATTGCTGTCCTCAGCAAAACAGCGGCTGCTTCCTCATCCGGCATCTTGTTTTTCTGTATGGCTTGTACAACTGCATCCTGAGCTGTTACTCCCTTTCAGGACAGATATGAGCAGACATAAAATAGAAGTGCAAGGTAGAAATGTACACATAAGTAAAAGACTGTTGCTACTTAAAGATGCCTTTGGTAATTTGATCTCTGTAGATTTGAGACATGTCAGTGCCAGTAGATGCGATGTTCTTGTGTTCCACATAAAGAGGAAACATCTCTAGTCTTTCCCTTTTGGACTTTTCTGCAGTCAAGCACAGTATTGTGTCCTGGCACTGCTCATATTCCCTGAGCTGTGCAGATGTGAATTGAAGTGTTGCAGGTCGGCATTGCTCATCCTGGTCCAAATGTGTTCTGGAAGTTTTACCATCTTAGAGGAAGATCTCAATCACATTTCTTTAGTAGGTCTATATCCACAAAGATCAGAAACTTTCTAATACTCATTTTTTTCCCATTTTGCACTGACAGTCAGTTTCAGAGGTGATTTTCATAGGAGGATTAAGGTTCCAACACTGTTCTTAAGCACAGACCAGCCTTTGATACCAGTGAGGCTTGACATGACTAGGTGCTTCAACTCCAATTCTCCTCTGCCTTGCATCATCTCCAGTCATTTAAAATGAATGATGTTAAAACATGCATTTTTAAAAAGTCTGTGAACAGATGGGTAAGATTGCCATTTAGCACTAGTTAGACAAATTGTGAGGTTTTTCATTTGATCCATCATCATTTACCAAATCACATTCCTAAAGGCATCACATTCTTTATACCACAAAAAATGCTTATAATATTAAATATTTTGTTACCTTTAAAATATTCAGGCAGGTGGACCTGCTGTAGTACATCAACTTTTATTTTTTACCAAGCCAAATCAAGTTTCCATGCTTCAGGATAGGCTGTCTTCCAAATCAGGTTCCCTTTTTAGACACAAAAATTTGGGAGAAAAGTAGTGGGATTGGGGTAGGATTTTGAATGGATTTCCCCAGTCAAAGAAAAAAGATGAGTCTGAAGGTGAAAAAAGTGAAATATTATTTACCAAAGGCTAATTTTTATTTCCTGATATTATCTGGTGGTGCTCAAAGGCTTAGTGGGAGTTATGTCCATTTATATACTGGCACATTGATGTTACACTTCTGATTAGAAAATCCAGGAGAGGTTGTTAGTTGAGTGTTTTCACTGATGTTTATTCAGAATATTCCTTTTGGTACTTTGGAACATTGTAATAGAAGTAATGACTACGTATTTCAATTTCAGGTTAAAAGCAAAACAATTTTCCATCTCAGGTTCTTTAGATTTAACATAAGCTCTCACAGGGTTCTGTTTTTCCTTTGTATAGACAACATCAGCAAATCGCACCAAGTATTATGTGTCTTACCGTCGAAATGGCTTTGTACAGATGAAGTTGCCAAAATATGCATTGCCAAAAGTAAGTATCCATGTTTTTTCATACTCTTTTTGCATTTGTCATCTTCTCTTTCTACCTTAACTACTTTTGTTCTGCTCTTTTTCAAACCTCGTCATTCTGAGTTCACATTTTCTCCTTGTAAGGATTTTTGAATCTCATTTGTGGTATATTCTTACCCTACTATTTTTATTTTTATTCTATTAATGTAGTACTCATAAACCATAGAGGGGAATAATGTTCAACAGCTTATTTGTCATCAGTTACTGCAACGGTTTTTGAGCTTTGCTTCCGTGATGCAGTGCTACACACCCAATGGCAATGGAATGATATAGAGCAAGTGTTCTTTCAAGAATCGATTACATTTTAATTCCACATGATGTTTTCTGGTCGAAGCATGAATACTAATAGAAGAGAATTTTGCTACTTGATGGTGCTCTATTTAATTAAAGAATCCCAGTATGGACTTCAATTGCTTAATGAAATTGCAAGACTTGTTGAGAGGTTCCTTCAGTCTACCATATCTTCCTTGTGGTAGGGTTTCTGTATTTGGATAGTAAGTCAGCAGTTAAGCACAGATATTTAAATATGCATAAATGATGTAGCTGCATTTTTTGTGCCACACAGAGTGTATTTCCTAACTTTATCATTAGATATAAACTATATCTAACTGCAGTCCTGAAGAAAAATAGCTTGGAAGTTTGAAAGACCCAGCTGGATAAAACCCTCAGTAACCAGCTTTGGCCTTACAGCTCACCCTGCTCCCAGCAGGAGGCTGATCTGGAGGTCTCATGAGGTTCCTGCTTTTTCATGTGATTCTGTGTGATTCTATCACTTAATTAGCAGAGAACTAAGGGTTGTTTCCTTTGCATGCCGTGAATTGCACACGTTTAATTCCTTGCTTGTCTAATGAAGGACAGTAGAGTACAATCTATTTCCTTTTGCTGTTATTGTTTTAAAGCAAACATTTAATAGCAGGGGTTTTTTTCATCTTAGATTATTTTTCTTTTTTTTATGTCAGTCTAAATGTGGTTTGAAGACTTCTAGTTTTAAATGTACAACATATTAACAGAATCTCAAATCAAATCCTCAGATATGAATTGAATAAGAATCTGGAACATGGATATGCCTCTAGTAGCACAATAGAAATAACTATCTATCTATCTATCTATCTATCTATCTATCTATCTTGTCAAGAAATGTATAGGCAAAGACAGGAATATACACCAGCCCTTTCACAAAATTCTTTCAGTGTTTTTCAGGCCTTCAAGGTAGCCTTTATGCTTTTTTTTGGGAAAATTGCAGTCAGGAAAACAGCAGGAGAATATCCAGTTATGAATGTTAAAATATGCCAAACATGGACACCCCAAGGGACTGCAGCCCATTGAACCCTACACTGGGGCACAAGAAAGCAATTAAGGAGCAAGGCAGGGAAGCAAAGTGTAAACAAGGAGCTTCTGACACATTTAAAAAGTGTCAGTCACAATTCCCTGGAATTTCTGTCATATGGAGTCTGGACTTTTTGAAATAGTGCTGCATAATCAATTCTTTGCCTTGGAAAATATGGGGTTTGTTTATTTTTCTTTTTTTCTCGCTAACTGGATTACTCCAGGCTTGTCTGAATAAATAAATTAGAAGTTAATGGTTTCATTTTGGATACAGTCAATAGCTACCTAGGAACAGGGTGACTATGGCATTTGGAAAGGGATGATTTTTGTGCTCTTCCTAGTTCAGGCAATACCTGAAGAGTGGAATGAAGTAAATGTTATCTCTTTAGCCTTTTGACAATGGTTCCAGGAGGAGCTTCTTTGGTGTCTTCACAAAACAGAGTTGAAAATTTCACTAAGAGGGCCTGGAAGCCAGACAGCTTTAGAACATTAGAACAGTGGTGAATATGAAACATTTTAGCCTTTTCTGAGAAAGATAAATTTTTTTAAGTGACTTTGTACCTTCAAATCACAGCAGAAATTTTAGATACTGAAGAAATAAGAACACAGCTCTGAAATTTTTCACAGTGCTGTATTTCAGTGAGAATCATCTAAGTGCAGTAGAAAATGGATCATCCAGTCCAATTTGAACAGAAGAAGACTCATATGAGCAAATTATTGATTGAACTTTGCAAAGAAGCAGGATATCAGCAAAGACACTGGCACTTTAAAAGTACATCCAGAACATGTGGACTGTGGAGTTGCTTCTTTTATGGTGGTAGTAGATAAACAGAATGGATGAATTTACAAAGCTGGGTTTTTTTTAAGATTGATTAAAACAAATAGCTTTTGAAAGATCTGAGTTTCAGAGGGTTTTAAGTATTAGATTCTGCCTAACCAGGGGATGAAGCATGACTGTAATAGGCTATATTTCATTTTTCTTAAAAACGTGAAATGAGGTGTCCAAAAAAATCTCTTTCCAAGTGGTCTCTGGACAGAATTTTTGAGCAGTGATTGCATACAGGGAAGGAAAACTGTAGCCAAGTCAGAAGATATTACAGACTGGTCAAGGATGTGCCTAACAACGTGAGGTGAGCTGTGCCAAAATCCAGCCTAAGGGAACAGGGCTGGGTTCTTCAGATGTTTTTCTTTAGCTGCATAGATGTGTTCTGTGGTGATTTTACATATGGAGATAGAATGAGCAGTTTCAGACTGAATAATTAGAAAATGTTTTTGATGTCTCATTTTCCTTTCAACATGAAGAAATTGGAAATCTACAAAAAAGTTATTCAGTTTTTTTATATTGTTTGCATTTGCATTTGTGTTTGTATTCATCCACATGGATCCCCAAAGAGAAACCTAGAAAAGAATAGTGTGTCTTTGGACATATCTACAATCTTCCTTCCTTGTGAATGAAAGGCTGCTAAAAGCAGCTTCCAGGCAAACTTTACCTCTGTTAAGTTTCTGGGCTCCAGCTCCACTGTGCCACTGAGATCACCTTTTTGTAACACATCATAGCTCTGTGTGTGTACAGACAGCAGAGCCATTGGGAGCCATCTAATGAACAGAATCCAGATAATTTTTTTAACCTTTTTTCTGTGCTGTTGAGAGATTACTTTTTTCCTTTTTCCTTTTTCCCTTTTCCTTTCTTTTTTCTTTTTTCTTTTTTCTTTTTTCTTTTTTCTTTTTTCTTTTTTCTTTTTTCTTTTTTCTTTTTTCTTTTTTCTTTTTTCTTTTTTCTTTTTTCTTTTTTCTTTTTTCTTTTTCCTTTTTTCTTTTTCCTTTTTTCTTTTAAATACTGTTTGATACTGACATTGCATGGAATCACACAGCTGTCTCCTGCATTTGACAAGTGCTGGCTGCTGCCAGGAAGGGTGGTAGCAAAAGCTGATGAGACCATATCAAAGGTCTTTATGCTCCCTAAAACAGAAGAGGAGTTTTCAAACTGTTTTTAAAATTAACTGTTTTTTTAATACTATATTCCATTTTGCCAAGATTGCTTGTTCTGTGCTGCTAAAACTAGATCAGAAGTTAAGAGCTTGTAGGAAGTGAATACCAAAGTCAAGCCAAGAGCAGCAGGATTGCATTTGTGTGTTGTCTTGGCTGGTTAGGCATTCAGGAGTGCTCCGGGGGATCCAGCAATCCCCCTCGGGCCGTGTCCTGCCTGGAGCAGAGGTTCAGCTGCCCCTGCTGGGAGGGCAGGTCTGCCCAGGGGCACAGGCTGAAGCCCCACGCAGACTGTCAGCACACTTGTACTGCACAAACAATAACAGATATAACAATGCTGTTCCCGCAGCTCTGATCGCCCTTGCCTTGAGAAGCGCAGTGTGGAGAGGGAGAGAGGGAGGGGTACATTGGATCTGGTCCTTAGTCAGGTATTTCAGTCATGCTGTAATGTGGGTAACAGTAAAACTGGGAACTAGTTCATTCTGAGAGTTTAAGCAAAAAAAAATAAAAAAAATTGTTAACAAAATCGTTGACCAAACCAAGGAAACTGCTACAAATTATGGCAATTTTGCTATTGCAATTTGGACTAATTTAATTATTTTGAGTCTTCTACCTATCTCTCTTAAATAAACTCTGTTAATAATAATGCCCTTTGAAGAACTGATACATGGCATTGATTGATTCTGCATTCATTAGTGCCACCTACAAAATCTTAATCGTGTGAGTGCTCTATTGTCTCTTGTATCCTACTGGAATTTGGAAAGCATAGTTTTGTGAAGATATGATGTGGGAAAAGCTTCTTTCATCTTTTGCAATCTCAGTATGTATTTTCAATCTTGTGAAATAGGCAATAATGTAACATTTTTCAGGTAACCAAGATAAAGGGAAGTGTACGGGAAGAGTGAACGAAAACAAAAGATGAAAAATATCCTATTGCCTTAGAAATAGGTTGAAGTCTCTACTTTATTCATAGTAATGTGAATCTCCTATAGATGCCTTTTATCAGATCCATCTATTATTTCTGTTTGATTGTCACCTAGTCTTCTCAAAGCAGGCCCAGCTTTTCCTTGCTTCAGTCTGAATATACATCACTGTTTTCCCCATAGACTTACCTCTGAAATTGTCTGTATCATTCAGTAAGAGATGTAAGACTATCTGTAAATGGGCCTATCCATTAACAGCAGAAATGGTAGAAGATTCCTGCAGCCCTTTTGCCAGTGATGTTCTCTAAAAGATTTGGCTGCATGATGGTTGGACTGCAAACTGCTGAGTCCATGACAGCCCATTTAGCATGGCTCTCAGTCTCCCGATAGTTTTTGTTCCACTTGGAGAGCCCCTTCACCACCTCTGCCACTCACCACCCTGGGAGGCTTTGGCGGAGGTTGTTCCCCTGTGCCAGGGCAGAAGAGCAGTTTCCAGCTGTAGCTCCATTCTTCTCAAAGTCCACTGGAATGGCCGTTGAGCAAAGGTAAAAGGGGAACGAAGTAGAAATGCAGGTGGCAGTGGCATTTGATGCAGGAGAAGTATTCCTTTCCCAAGCAGTGTCACCGCAGTAGCCAGTGACCCTGAGCTATAGCAGCTGTCTGACTCGCTGGTTGTGCAAATCCATCTGAGCAGGATTCAAGGAATTGTTCTTTTCTTCACAGTGCACCTTGTTATTGATTGCTCTCCTTGAACTTTTTTTTACTCAGACAGGCAAGGAAGATTAGGAGGATTATCTCTGGGATATGTGCCATCCAGTTACCCTGATTGTGCCTGAGAGATTACAGGGTATAAATGTGGTACATCTGGAGGTCAAGACATCTGATGCACTGCTGATACATTTACTCCTCACCATTCCCTCTTTTATTTATCACTTACTTCATGTTAACATTTTGCTCAACAACGACATAAAAAGATTGTAAAGGGGCAGAATTCTGACATCTCTCTGAAAATTATAAGATTTAAAACCCAAGAATTTTGAGGTTCTCTTTTATTTGCCTTATTGACTGAAGCAATGCAGTCCTGCCTGTGTAGCATTGGCCTACAGTATTTTCACTTAATGATATTTTCTGTCACCAGCACATTTTACACAAAGGAGCCTTGACTGGATATACAATCCTTGCCATCTTTTATATCCTTCTGTCTTCAGGCTGTAATTGTACTTATTTGTGTCATACAGTTTCTTATAACAGTTAGTAATATGGTAAACCATATTGAGCATTTCTTGAATATAAAATTTTATAAAGTATTTACACACTTATAGACTGGTCAGGTACTGAATGCGTTTCTCTTCCCTTCCTCCTTTAAACCTCTTTCCTTCTTTCCTGCTACCACAACTCCCCCGAAACCCAACTCTGTTAATTTTTTAATGGCTTTGTGCTTTTTGGGCTGACTTTTGGTCTGACTTGACTACTTTACAAGCAGGTAATTATGGATAGACTGATCATGTTGGTATCTCTGTGTTAGAAGTAAATTCTAATTCTCAAGCAGTCGTGGGTGTTTTCAAGAGGAAGTATTTGGTTGTGTCTCTGTGCTTGCTGGAAGAGCTTTTGGATGCCTGCTCTCCAGGTCATGGCTGAGCATGCACAGTTCTTTCAATGCCTTGTGTACACCCTCAGACTCACTTATTTAACAGGCTATGTCTGTCCATGTGATATGAAGTTTCTTTGAAGTGGTGCTCATCTTTTGGCACAATCTGGCCTTCTGTACATGCCTAATTATTTTCAGTAACACTTTGAAACTGTCTTTGTGTTATTTGTTTGTTAATTCTGTTTTCTGCTACTGATGTGGTACAAACATAGCAGCTTACAAGTCCCTGAGAGAGCAGGAGTGACACAACCTGTCTAATTTAATAATGCCAACCTTTAATATGGAGTCTTTGATCACTTTGAGGATTTGTTTAGCATTTTTTGTAGAAAAATAATTCTGACTCGGCAGATCTCCAGCTGTCCTTAATTCTAATTCCATTATCAAGGTGAAATATTTATTTGTCTGGAAAATCTTTACTTTCTTTAGCATAGTTAAGAAATTATAGAACTAAAGAACTAAAGAAGAACTAAGAACTAAACCACAACCAACCAAAACCAACAACAACCACAAAAACACAAGCCCAAAAAAGCAAATAAACCGTCAAAAACAAAACCCAAAAAACAAAATACTGTCTTTTACTGCTATTTTTAGTTGTATGTGTATGTGAGAATTCAAGTAATCTCAGTAAGGTATGATGTTATTTCACCCCATTTTCACTGGATCATAGACAATAGACATGGAGATCTTGAGAGGTCCTTTTTCAAAGCATGGTCGCCTGCCTAAACCAGTCCTGACAGATATTTTTTCAGATCTGTTTTTAAGAACACCCAAGGATGAAAATTACTTTGCTTCCTTGAGCATTTGTCGTCAGTGTGTATGAGCAGGCCCTCGTATAGAAAGGTATTCTGATGCCTAACCTGCATCTCCTTAGCTGTGATTTATATCTGGTATTTAACTCCAAGTAGACTTAGAAGATTTCTAATCACGTTTTCCTTGGGGTGGCTGTTTAAAATATTCAAGGGCTCTTTTCCAGCTATTCTCGTCCACCCACAGGGAAATGATTCTGTGGACTTGATTGGACAGTGGGTTTTAGAGCACTAAAGAGCATTTTAGATTTGCAGGCTTCTTTGGGTGCACCTATAGGTACACCTATCGCTGACTCTGGATCGGTCCACTGCCTCGGAGCTACGGGTAGTTCCACAGTTTTTAGTGATAAATATATGGATTTCTGTGCTTAGCGTGGTGTAGCATCTCCCTGTGAAGAGGAAAGGATGAAGGAAACATTGTGACAAAAGAATTTGCAAAATACAGTGCACAAGAAGCACCATAGTAAACAAAACAGAGAAATCTGACGGGAGCTTAGAGGTTAAAAAAAATAAGTAGTTTTGGACAATACAGCTCATAGCACCTCACAACTGTAGAAAAGCTAACGACCTAAGAAGAGGAGGTAAAAGAATACTGGTACTGGGGAAACACAGTCTGTGCCTGATACCAATTGCCATTGGCGAGCTTTGCAAAAACAGAGAAAGAGAAAAGTCAAAATGGCAAGAGCATGGATACTTGGGTCAGCAAGACATGGAGCAGAGCAGGCATGGCAGACTTGACAGGGCAAAAGTAAAGTGGTAGAGATGAGAGAAGGAATGTCCATGGAGAAATGAACATGCCACAGAGGAAACAGAGTGCTTGCTGTGGTGAATTGGGAACAAGATTCTGCCTTGGGACATCTGCAAGGGCATGGACTCTCATTTCAGCATGGAAGTGAAAGAAAACCACAAGATCTTAAATACTGAATGTATATGAAAATGAAGCCTGGAGATACCAAAAATCTGAATAGAGACAATAAGGAAGATCTCTAACATTGGTAAAGAAGATCTTTATAAATTAATTTTAATAATTTTTTTGTGAATAGCATAATTACAGAAAAATCAGGTGATCAATGCGACTTTGATTAGCCTGCAGAATGTGGAGCAAGAGAAAACATGAGGTCCAGCAAGAAGGCAATTGCAGTAGTCCAAGCGTGAAATCATAAAAGAATAAATGCTTTTCTTATAGGATCTGCTGAGGTTACAGCCTAAGATTGTATCTCTGTTCATGAATTAGATAAAGCAATAAAAACTTGCATTCCCTCCATCAAGTTGTTTTTTTGTTGTTTTTGTTTTTTTTCCTGACATCCTTTCTAGTTAACTCTTAAGTGACAGTAGGTTCTGTCTAGCAATCTCTGCTGATGTCCCCTCTCCATGTGCTTCTCACCTCTGGAGCTGGAATGAAGGGATGGACTTGGCATGCTGACAACCCATCCCCTGCATTTGTCAATCAATTTCTTTTTAAATTCACCTTTCAGTATAGGAATAGTGCAATAGTGACATGGCAATTTACCTTTGTTTTAGATAGATTTTCAGCAGTCTGTGTCATCCAGGATTTTGAAAAATAAGTTGAAAAATTGGGCATGAAATTTGCAGTTTTCCTCCCATTGTCAATTACTTTCCCCAGAGGACTTTGTCAGAAAGCACTGGGCAGGAAATGCTGCACAAGACTGTTGCAAGGTAGTATAACTGAAGGACTGCTTTGTTTCTTGAGGGAAAAGAAATCATTGTGAAAGGAAAATGACTGTAAGACTGAACTGGAAACCTGAAAGCATAAATTCTGAAAGGAAGGAACAAAGTTCAAGGCAGTGCAAGGGTAATTTCACTTGCTAAGACCAGGATCTCTTAAGCTCTTGCCTCAGCAAAGTTGGCAACCAGCAGTCTGAGCAAACATCTTTATTAGTAACAGTCACTGCCAAGAGAAAAGTGAGCTCTCATTTGCTGAGTAAACTTTTGCTGTCCAACCCCTTTCCTTCACCTGACCCCTACAGTCTGCCCAAAATTAATCTCCCTGTCCTTGTGCACTTCACATTTTGACTCTTTGCATGTTGCTTCTGATGGCTCAGCTGCCCCTACCCCACCCTGGGATGGGACACCCAGAGCTGTGCCCTTCCCCAGCTCTCACCTCTGCCACCACTGCAGCCTCACCATGGAAAGCAGGAGCTGGGAAAGGACTGAGGCACGGAAAGTGCCTTGCCTACATTCCCTGGAGTTTTACATTTGTCTGTGGCACTGTATAAATGTTTTATTGTAATAATGTAGGTGATAATTTTGCAGAAAGCTCCTGACTTCACAGGCGATTACGGGCTTTCTATAGGTTTTCACATAAAAAATTGTTTCTTTCGTCCTTTTGACTCTGCTTCACTTCCATCCTTATTATCAGATAGTTATGGGAACTTTCCATGTGGTGTAGTGTGGGCTACCAAGCCTCATGCTGCCCTGGTTTCAGGCAGGAGATGAAACATTCTGTACATTTAAGAGACTTTTAAAAGAACATGTTGTGACCAGTTGCTGTGTTTTACTGGCAATTCTGCTAATCTCTCTGCTTTGGAGTAATTTTTCAGTACCAAAAAATAAAATAATTCATGGGATGCTAAACAAAATTCTACTTTACGACACATTTCAACATGAAAGTCTTTGCAAACAGCATTGAGCTGTCATTGGTAGGAAACTTCACTTGGATTCTTTTGTGTTGAGATGTGTCACATATGCAAAAATACTTTAAATTTAACTAATTTATTAGTTTTTAATAACCATCCTGAGTTCATATTAAAAATCTTTACATTGCATTATTTTACTTCTATTCATGTCTTTTTTTTTAATCTAAGTGCCTCGGTCACATCGTGCATATTGCCTGAAGTGTGACTGCCATCCTTTGCTGAGTATTCAGTGCTGTTCTGTTACTCACACTTTCTTCAGTCTTAACTGGATTCTTAAGAATTTAGTTTATTGCTCTCCTAGAGTTCTACAAAGTTGTTTTCTTGATTTCTTTTATTTTTTTTTAAAGCCATTTCACCCCAAATTCATATTCTCTTGACATGTTGGTAGCTTTATTTAATATTCACTCCATTGCCTTAGTATTTTTCCGGTAATAAGGTGACCAGAACTGGATACAGTATCCCAGTTAAGTACCAAGGTCATGAAGAGTTTACAAGCTTTCAGTCTCCATGACTTGATGTCATTTCTTACATAGCCCCAACATCTGCCTTTGTGCTGCCATATCCTATTGCAAAGTCATGCCCCTTTATTGTTTCCTAAGCTTAGTTCAGTGTTGCTACTTCCTGATTTATTTCTCCTGTTTAATATTAGTGTTAAATTATATTCCCCAGCTGTGCATTTCTTTTGTCTGAGACATGTGGAGTGAAGAAGCTGGGAAAACTGAAAGCAAGCTGTAGCAATATTCATGCCTGAAATTCTTGGGAATGAATGCAGAATGTTGACTCTTATGTTATTACTGTTGAATATTTAAGTGATTATGTAGACATAGATAGACAAATTAATGTTATCTACTATAATACACAAGCTGTGTGCATGATAGGTACTAATTCCTATGTGAACTGCTGCAAATTATATCTGATCCTCTTTGTGCTATGCTATTTTTTAACCTAATTTTCATTTCTCTATTACTTGAAGATTATTTTTTAGATTAGCTTTGTTAATGTTGTTTCAGTCTTCCCTTGACTCTTATCCAGATCTTGGAAAGTCAGTCACTTCTTTTTTGGCTTTCCCTTTTTTTCCTTTCAAGAAGTCATTTCCTGCTAAAGCCAAAGCAGATTCCAGCTATTGCACGTTCATGATTTTTTTCTTCACAAAGCTGGATTGCACTGCAGCAGAAGGCAGTGATGAACCACCTAGGACCAGTGTGATACAATTTTCTGTTTAGTGTTATGTTGGGAGATTATTGTTATTAAACCTTCAGATGTTTCCCCTGCCCCCAGTATTAAACTCTCCTGAAAATTTATTGTTTGTAAAATAGAAATTATGTCAAAAATTAGTCATTATGTATCTTATTTTCCTACAGGATTTACAGATAATCAGTACAGATGAAAACCAGGTGTTTGTGGCTGTACAGGAGTGGTACCAGACAGACACATACAACCTGTACCAGTCTGACCCACAAGGTGTTTACTACTCCATCCTGCTGGAGAATGTCCGGAGCACAAAGCAGCCAGAAGAGAATGTCCTGATAGACATTCTGGAGGTAGATCTTTATAATTTCCATTGTCTGTAGCCTGTGTGGAGAGTTTTTTAGATTATAATTAATTTTAAATTAATGTATTTTCACAGTTATATTTAATGTAAAAAGTCTATGATTTCTGTCTTATTTATAGCACATTTTTACTGCTTACATGCTTCCCTCTTGCCCTACTGTTGTAGGGCAATGTGCTGTGTTCTCTAACATCTAGATTCTTGGGATGGGGTTCTACAGATGTGCAAATCAAAATTTGGTAAGTATTTTTTTAAAGATACTGAAAAATGAAGCTGGCAGCCCAATTTGTTATTGAAGTAAGAGGTTATGCATCTGCCTATGCACAGCTTTTTTCTTCTAGGTGACTCAGTGGTGCATTTCCTGACTTAGAGCAGGACATCTCTTAGCCAGTAGGGTTTTGAATAGTAATCCTGCAAGCCTTGTGCTAGGTTGTGTCAGCTCTGAAAGGCGAAGAGCCAGCAAAATTAGATATTGGACAGCAAATCCACTTACTTTCAGTATGTGTCTTGTGCCAACTGCATTTTCTGTGTGACAAACTCTCCTGTAAACAAATCTATCTCGTATTTTAACATCAGTGCACTTGGCAAAATGAAAGACTATAGTGTTTTGGAGGAGTATCACAGGCTGTTATCCATTCCTTTCCTGTTTAGGGAATGGAATTTCTGTGTAATGAATTTCAGTGTAATAATGTCTACACTTGCTCTGGTTCTGTTCTTTCTGGCTATTATCAGAACATTAAACTGGTGGAGCTTTAGTCAGACTCAGTTTGTCCCCCATTACACTGTAATTTGCCTGATATTAATTTAAAAAACCCCAAAACTTTAAAGGTGCACCGGACTTCTTTGGCAAAGATTTGTTCTAATTCTGGATACAAGGCACACACTGACAGAGCTGTTAAATGGCTGTAATTAGACTCTTCTTGGTGGGGGAAAATGATAGTGTTTTCTTCCCCCTTATCTCCTCCATCTTTCTTTAGCTTTTTCTTTCTAAATGGCTCTAGTAAAACAGAAAGGTCTCTCATTACCAGTGATTATTTTCTACACTCTACCTTTTTAGAAATGAGGCTTCCTAATGAGTGAAGCTACACATTGTGTGTAGCCACGTTCCCACGGGGTGATTTATTGACAGCATTAGTTTGCAGCGTTTTACTCTTGGTCACCCCTGTAGGATGCAAAGCTAAAAGGCAGTCAGGTGCAATCTCTACTCTTTGCATAACCTGTAGGATGTAATTTCAGATAAGTTGTAGAGAGATGCTACCCCTGGCTTTCCTTTTGTGTACAAGAATTATTAACTTAATTCAGTTACACTGATTGTTTCATAATTTCCCAGTGTTACTGAGGGCATATTAGATAATGCAATCCTAGATTATTGTGTGCCAGATCAACTTGTAGGGTTACATTAAAAAGAAAATATACACATGATATGGACAATACACGTAGAGCCATACAATTCAATTTTTTTAAGCTATTTTTGAAATTGAGTTGCTTTATAGGAGAGCACTGACAGCTTCCAGATAGTTTGCATGATAAATAATTAGTGTTCATCTTGTTTACTAGAATGGGATCAAGTGCTCATAATGTGTGGGTTGTTTACTCAGTATAAAATGGCTAATAAATAAAATACATATTGCAGCCCTTGAGGATGGGATTTGTTTTGTTCTCATCTGGGTTTTCTTTTTTGGGCATTTTAATAGAAGTACCCCATCATAGGAAGAGCAATCTTCAGTGCAGCTCAGAGACAGTCCTCAGTGGTGGAAAATTTCTCTTTCTGCCAGTATATAATTCTCCTTAAAATTTGTACTGTTCATCTTCGTTATCTTCTTCTGACTCCACTTCATCTTTTACTTGTACATCTGCTATAAAATCTTTAATAGGTGTATGCCTGTCTGTATTCATTTTCTTTTATATGCTTTATCTTTTTTTGCACCATATTTCTTTTCGTGTTGCACATGTAAAAGGGAATAATTTCCAAATACTTATTCAAAGAAGGGAAGAAAAAAAAACAAACATTAAGTACTATAAGTGACTGTCCAAAAGAAGCCCTTGAATTATGTGACTGTGTACAAGCAGCACGTCCTTGAAATTGTATCAAGTGCTGCCAGTATGGAGTCACAAATTTAACATAGGCTTATTTACCAGAATGGGCATACTGATGTAATTCTTCTACACTGGTTCCTGCTGTGATTCCTTGTAGAGATAAGAGCTACACAAGTTGCAGTACACTTTCTTCGTGCCTTTTTTCTCCCAAACGACAAATTGTATATATTTAAATTTTAGTCACAAACATATATTATATAGCAGTAATTTCTGTATTTCAGTAGCTGCTGCTAATAAACACTGGGGGACCATCTGAACTGTGCTTCTTGCTACCAACTAGACAGAATATTGTTGGTATGGAAAATCAGAAATATAATAATCAGCAATTAATATGTCACAGCAGAAAATCTTCTCAGAAAATAAATTTGTAAGGTACAAAGTGCTTTTCTAAGAATACTGGGGAGCAATTATCCCCTGAACTGTTTAAGAAAACAGGTGCTCTGAGAACTAAGCTAGAAGTTCAAAGAAAATCAATGGAAGGGTGCTATGAATTTCCTCATGTTCAGCTGTCTTGAGTGGCTGCAGGACTGCAGTGCTTCACAGTAACTGGGCTCTGCACAATGTTGAAAAGTCTTCTTTTCCATAGCAACTTAATATTAATGTGAATCTTTTCCCTTCTTGATAGAAAGATACTTATCTCGCAATTTTAGATTAGGGAAATAAGTCAAGGAGTAGAATCTACAGAAGAATTTGGATGCCTTGGCATCACAGTCTAATCCAGAAGGTAGATCTGGCATACTTCATTTCCAGTATTTACAGAGTTGGGCGTGTATCTGTGTGGGCCGCAAGACAAATGAAATGGAAAATGCTACACCAGGGGTGGGATGTTTTAAAGATGCCATTTTTTATACACCATAATTTTGCATTAGTTATTGGGTTTTAGGCTAATGCATCACTCTGAACATGATATTTCTGAACTTGCTCTGCAAATAGATGGCTGAAACGTATTTATTATTTCAAGCAGGGTTTATGCCTTTCATTCAAAATGCAACTGCTGTGAAGTGTTGGTCAGCATTTATCTTTTAAAGCAGCAGTTAAAGAAGTTAACTGAGACCCTGGAAGAAATGTTTTCATAACCTTTCAATGTTTGATAGATTCAAACACTTGTGTGCCATATTCTAGAGAGAAGTTACCCTAGAGCTTGGTTTGACTAGAGCTGGGAGTGGGAATGGAGAAAAATTTTAGCCTGACTTGCATTTGATGATTATATGCAATGATTAAATATTCATTAAGTGAGGGGGTGGGGAGGGGAAAGAGGAGAAACAAAAATATTCATGATGCAGCACTGGTTTTGCCATCCACAAATGAAGAGAGAAATCTCAGTTGCAGTCCCTGATCTAATTATTGTTTAAATATTTAATATTGTGTTCACTGGAAGAAACACATGCACAGAAATTTTACCCCAAGTCGCCTTCCCACGTAAATATTTGAACTGCCAGGCTTTTCATGGCTGAACTGTCTCTCGAAGGTAGAATATGTAAAAAAGGCCCAGCAAGATTAAAATGTTTTTAAAGTAGAGAAAGCAGGTTCATAATTTCTTCCTTTCCTTTCCTTTCCTTTCCTTTCCTTTCCTTTCCTTTCCTTTCCTTTCCTTTCCTTTCCTTTCCTTTCCTTTCCTTTCCTTCCC